>OX596381.1:156701136-156779403 GCA_951394425.1 Tipula unca | reverse complement strand
GAGCACTCCGGGAAGTGCGTTTCTAGTAATAGCTCCAGGGATTCCTCACTACATGTAGTCCATGAACCATCCGGTCGTTGTAGATAACTCGGGATGGAAGAACTAGAACAAAGTACTTTGCGTAGCCTGGCCGCCTCCGAGGACTCCTGTATATTGCCACAGTAGAGTTTCCAAGCCCTCGTTTTGGCTGCTCTCAGCTCGTACTTATAGGTTTTGAGGACTTCCTTGTAACAGTCCCAGTCTGCAGCAGCATTTGTGTTCTTCGCTTTCTTGAACAGTCTCCTGCATTTCATACGAGTACCTTGGAGTTCCTTCGACCACCAGGGTGGCCGAGATTTACCCAAGGGTTTACTGATAGGACATGCACCTAACATGGCCTTGTTAAAAGCATCAGATAGCTTGGCTTCTAGAGCATCAAGCTCCTGTGTAGATGCAGGAGGTTTTGGAACCGATACCGGTAATAAGTTACCCAGAATGGTTCTGAAACAATCCCAATCAGTTTTCCTCCTATTCCTGAAGGGTGGTTTGCTAGTGGGTTTTGTATCCACTTCGTATTGGAGATAACAATGGTCAGAAAAGGAATGGTCTTCGGACACTTTCCAGTTCAATACCCTCTTCTTAATAAAATCCGAGACAAGTGTGATATCCAGTACTTCTTGTCTATTTTTAGTAATAAAGGTTGGCTTGCACCCGATATTACATATATTTAGGTTAGTACTTAAAATAAAATCAAGGAGTAACTCACCTCGCCTGTTGATATTTGTACTTCCCCAGATTGAGTGATGCGCATTAGCATCACTGCCCATGATGACTCCTACTTTTCGTTTTTGAGCCTCCATTATTGCACTAACCAACCTACCTGGTGGTATGTTTTCCTCCTCGTACGGTAGGTAGGCCGATATTAGCCAGAGATTTTGCCAATCCATCTCGATGCTAGCCACCACTACATCAGCGTTGCTGTAATTAAGTAGTATAAAAATATTCAGATTATTTCTAGCGAGAATGCAGGAACGTATCTTACCTTCATTCTTCGCATGTAGTATTTTATATTTGGAAGTTCTGAGGCCCAGCACCCGGTCACCATTGACCCAAGGTTCCTGAACCAGAACAACATCAATGGACTCAGATTCCATTTTGAGCAGGAGGGCCGCCGAGGCGGCTTTAGAGTGATGGAGGTTGATCTGAAGGATCTTAAGCATTAGATATTGCTTACCTCCACCACTGTTGAATCAGCATCTTCTGACGTCGATTCGTCCGGTAGGAGCGCACAGCGTAGTCCCAATGATCTCGATATCTCCGAGTCCAGGAATAGTGTCTCCTGAGCGTCTTCCGGGATGCTTTGGACATCTGGGTCACCAGCAATAGGCGGGACACCACTAGTGGCTTCCCCACCTGCTGCAGTTGCCCCAGGTCTGTCCGCCTCATCGCGCTTATAGATTTTGAGCGTAATCGCTCCAAATCCATAGCTGACCAGGCCTCCAGATTTTGCCAAGGCACCCACGGATTCTCTGTCGATGATTATGACGGCCGATCTGTGATCTGTTTCCGCCTTTACCTCATCTAACCTGTCAATCTTCCAGGTGGCCGTTGGCAGATCCGGATTGCTGATTTTCAACATTTCCAGGATCTCCCTAGGATCACCCGGCTCCGCAGGAATCCAGGCTCGTGCCCTTGGCCTGCAGGGAATTTCTTCCCTAGTCACCACTGCTAGTTTGGCCCCCGGCCAGACTTCCCCCAGGCTGCCGATCGCCTTTTTATAGAGGGTCACAGACCTCTCATCGGCACAGGCAGTCAGTTTTACGTGACCCCGGTGCCACCCTCCGTCTCGGCAGGACGGAGCAGGTCCTGGGTTCTCCCTCATGGTTTTTAGGAAGATGGCGGCTAAGGCCTTCTCCACCTTCCTCCAGTTAAGGGTCGTAATGCTCCCATCTTCTTGTGCCCTATCAACGACTGCCATGATCAGGTGATCCTTTAGCACCTCGTTGAAGGGCCTAACATTGTATGTAACATTGTCCGGAACCCGTTTCTTTTTAGCCTCCGTAGGCGGTTCATCATCAGATCTCTGCCTTTTCGGCTGTGAGATCACAACGGAACCCTCCTGCTTTGGCTCAGTGATACGTCTTGCCCACGCAAGCGTATCCTTGTCTCTATCCGTTCTCTGCTCCAACGGAATGTTACAGATCTTAGAGATCATGCGCCAGGCTCTCTTCCTGGTCTGATAGTTTGACACTGATGGAGGGCCAGCATTTGTGCCTTTGCCCTTTGGTTTCGAGGGGCCAGCCTCATTCGGTCTTATGCCCCTAATTGCACGTTGGAGACCGGGCCTAAAGGCCGATGTCTCCGCAGTACTAGATTCCGGGTTTTTAAGAGCACCGGTCTCTTCTTGTTTTTTATCTGGATCTTCCATAATAGGTCCCACGAGTAGCGGAGAAAGGAGGTCCACCTGTGCAGAGATCCGCAATACACAGGTACGGCTACATGATCCGGAGGGCGCCAAGTATCCGGATACACCGTTAGAGACTGGGCTAGTTTTTAGACTGGGCCCCCAGCCTGGCCGGTTATTAGCACGGTACGATTAACACCTTAACTCGGCCCAGTTATTTAGCGCCGTGTTTTCGCCTAGTACACCACATGGTGTAATAGTTGCCCGGTGGTCACCACGGGGAGGTAACACGCACACTTGTGGAAGCTGCAAGATACGGAGCTGGCAACAAGTGCCAACTTGATTCCCCCAGACAGCTTCTCACCAGACACGGCTTTAGATTAGTGAATTTGTCAGTTTTAAAGTTGTTTATAAAATTTGCCGGTGATCATGATACAATTAGGTAAATTAAAATTTTAATTTTATCACATATTTGGCTACTTTAATAATCAGTTTGCTCTCGATTTTATCTTAATCGTTCGTCATCCTTCGTGATCAATCAATTAAAACTAATTTCAAAAATGAAAGTAAAGTTAAATTTTCTGAACCAATTTCAATACGGATTTTGTTTTTATCGAATAACGATGATGCCTCATGTTGTTGACGGTCTGATAATAGAGTGGATTTGTGTGAATTTATGCTTGAGTCGTAGATTTAGGCGTGTTTTTTGTGCGAGTTTGCACCACCCCAACTGAAATGCCGGTGGTATTACAAATGATTTGATTAATTTTCGCATCACAACATCAAATCGCTCAATCATTCTACAGTGCTATTTAAAATAGATTCATATTTAATAAAAAATAAAGTTAATAATGCTTCTTCGATATATTTATTACGAAGGAACGAAGTTTGTAAATATCGTATTCCTCAAACATCTTTGAATCCATCATTAAGATATCCTCAAAAAAATTTCTAGCATTACTACGAATGCAAGATAAAATATTTAGGACATTACCAGCCACTTCAACTTAAAGGTAATTTTGCGATTACATGAATGGCCAATCGAAATTTTACATTTTATTTGACGTCGTGATGATGTAGATTTTTCCGGTTTTCCCATGTTTACATTTTACCTATAGCAATAATAATAATCACATTTTGCAGCTGAAAATAAACAAGAACCTAAAGCTGATTCAGGCGCGTGCAGTCAACCTGGTACACTAATTACAGGCTCCCATTTGTTTCAACTTGGCCTATAATTGATTACAAATGCTCAGTCAGTTTCTCAATTCGTTCAGATTGTTATGTCCTTCTACAATCGGATTAACTCTAGCTAAAATTTTAGTGACATTTGCATACATTTTTTTTTTTTTTTTTAATTAAAGTTGGGCGGATTTTACTCCAGCACTCAATGCCACTAATGGGCCCACGGTGCAATACCCCCACATTCACACTAATTCATTCAACCCATTCATCCCATTCACACAAGTACAGTATACCACCTGCGCATTGCATAGCTCCATGTCACCCTGTACAGTGACATGGAAGATGGGTCGGCCCATGAGTTCTACATTCCAACAGAGGGTCATAGATGTTTTCAATTTAATCACCGATCGTAATCGGGAGATGAAAAATCCCTTTTGCATCCCCGCCTCTGTTGGGATTCGAACCCGGTACCTCCCGATCCAAACGTCGCAGCTTTAACCACTGCGCTATTAATTATTTTGCATACATAAGAGTATTACAATTGTAAATTGTGTATTAATTAACATAATATTATGCAGACATGGCTACCGCAATATAAATTGTATACAGACCACCATTTATTTTCCGTTCCACAATACTATGTTTTGTAATTTTTATTTATTATTCATTAATAATTTATCTTCTCTGTATGGATGTAAATGAGAAGAGGCATCGAAAAAACAACATTTAATTGAAATGATGATAAATTACTTCTAAGACGGGAACCGACATTTGTCTCAATATATTATGCATGTACATATATAATATATATATATATATATATATATATATATATATATATATATATATATATATATATATATATATATATATATATATATATATATATATATATATATATATATATATATATATATATATGTATATATATATATATATATATATATATATATATATATATATATATATATATATATATATATACATGTTATTTTCTTAATTAAAGATTTTATGTGATAAATAATAAACAATTTCATTAGGTTGAACAGATATGACTTCTAATACGAGTACATATTTGATTGTTATTTTATTTTATGTACAGTCTTTTCAACAAGAGCATATCGTCGGGCTAGCGACCCTCAAAATAGGTTTCGATGCAGGATGTCCGCTTAGCGGTTTCCGAAATATATATCGAAGTGTATTTAGATGATGATTGGAATAATGTGGTAGAGTTCAACATTTATAATTGAGTATATACTGTATTCGCGGTTCCGGCCTATTTTGGTTTTTAAAGATGATTTGACTTCGTACTAAACTACTACAGCGTTGTGCAAAAGCAAATAAATAGTCTATCTAAGTTTATATAAAAACAGATTGGGCTTTGTGACTCAACAGATTTGGCTTTGTCTCTCTGTGAATACTGTACATTTCCATGTATATTTTCAATATATGTAATTGATTAAAATATTTTATGTTTCTTATCTATTTTTATAGATAATAGGCAATGCAAGTAATTAGTTTACAATTCATGGGGAATATGAATTCAATGAATGAATTCAAATTGATAGTAAATTTAATATTAGTGGATATAGCGTGTTATCTATAATGATCAGCGGTATCCATTTATTTCATACACCAAAAACACCGATGCGATGCAGGTTGATATCGATTTTTTATGTTTTTCAAATAAACTAAATCATAATTTTGATAAGAATTGATAACGTTTCTGTGTATTACAGAGATGGATTTGATTGTAGCTACGTTAAGCACTTCTAGGAACCCGAAAATAAAATAATTATTGTAAATTTAATTTGAAATTCATAACTGTTGTTATATAGTGAATCGAAATAAATAACTACATATGTATGTATGTAATTGAATTTCCCATATATTTTGTGTAATAGTTTTTGTTTAGTATTTTCGAATAAGGATGGCACTACAAATAATTATAGAGCAAAACTATATTTAGTAAACACGTTTTCCTTATAATTTTTTTTATTTTAGTTTGGCTGGAACCCATTAGGGTTCCGCACTCAATTCCACAAAAGGCCCATGGTGCAAACCTTGGATTCTATCAAATCATGCACATCCGTTCTGCATCCTTAGCAAATTGGGAAAGTTACCAAGGCAGAGAGGAGAGTAGAGGCACGGGAATTGTCCTGAAATTAAACACATGAGACCTAATACAATCGAAAGCAGTGCAGCTGCCGATGAAGTGTATGCTATCATCATCATCTTCAAGGCATTCATCGCATATACGGCATTGCTGGCTAGTCCTATGCGATGGAGATGTCCCTTGAAACGGCCACGGCCAATAAGAATCGATACTAGTATTGTTAATTTATCGAGTTAGGCTCATTAATAAAGTATTTAGTCTTACGGCAGGTGGGTGTAGATGACCTTGCTTTAACTGAAGTAGAGTAGCATTTTTGATTATTTTTTAACCAATGTAAAGAGGCAACCGAGCAGCAGGTTCAGGTTCAACGAAACATGAACGTTAGCCAATTTTTGCCAATTTGTCTGCGATGTCATTATCGTTATACTACTTGTGCCTCATTCCTGTGAGATCTCATGCCAAATTCGTAAAGACTTTGATACTACTACACAGCATGCTAAATCTCAGAACCCTGACTATGTAGACATAAATTAACAAGAAAAATAATACTAACCAATTTCCAAAAAAATAATTTCTTAAATGACGCAACTTAATTTAGACGGTGTCTATAAGCTCTCGACGTGGTAAAATCCGCCTCTGTGTGTTTATATAATGCCGGCTATTAGTAGAAAATTTGGTGAACTTAACAAATTTCTAGGTCATCGCTTTTTCAAAAAATTTCCTTTCATTAACTATGGTCATTCTACAAGTTTAATGTACTTACATATACACAGAAAAAATAAAGAATATTAAATTAACATCAGTGTGGGTGAGTGGTGCGGTTTATTTAATCTATTAAATCCCTTTCCATTTGCTATTTTTATATCTATTATGTTTCATCTTCTAAATGTCAATTGAAAAATAGAGAAATTCTTTTGAGTTTAATTATTTTTAATTGATACAAGTTTAAAATTGTTTTATTGACTTATTGATGAGTTATATGTTTGATATATAAAATTTCTTATCGATTTTCCTACTTAATACTTTGCGTCAAATATTTGTCCGCCGTCTCATTCCATAGTTTTAGCACGTCATCCGGTTTTTTTGAATGCAAAAGTTGTAGTAAATCCCAGCCGGCTGTTTGTGTAGTTAAGACATAATCATTTTCCGGATCAAGCGAATGTGTATAGGCTCCCATCACAAGACTTTGGCAGAGACGAGCCTCAATGCAGATCTATAATAAAAAAAATTAGTAAAATTATTTCAAATTTGAATTATGAATTAATTTTGAATTATTTATTTTCTATGCAAACTTGTAAAATTTCTAACTCGTGCTTCGGAATAACACGTGTTTGATTATATCCGGCAATGAATAAACCGCCTGTTTCCACTTTACCCGTGCACAGCATTAAATAAGTCATTGCAATGGCCAATTCAAAAACTACATGTGTAAATGAATTATCACCAAAATCAAGAATGCCCGCAACCCGATATTGATTGGGTCGTTCGGTTTTCGTGAGCAATAAATTTTGTTCATTTATATCGCCATGAATCATTCCCATTTCGAATTCATCACGCTTATCGAGCACTCGTTTTGTAAACTTTTCAATAACCTCTTCGACCACCTCGAGCCGTGTATGATCTTTAACCACATACAGAAAGTCTTTTAATTGTGGCACACTCGTTAACATCCAAATCGATTGATGATTACGATACGCATCGTGATGGAAATTTTTCATTAGGCTGTACAATTTGGCTGCAAACTCACCAACCTGATATACTAAATGATCGCATGTTGGCACTTGATGAAATATTTTACCTGGGATATATTCAAATATTCGAATGATATGTTTATCATTTGTTTTGCCGAGCACTTCGACGGAATAGTAATTTTTGTGAATATTTTGAATTGGTTTAGGACATACAATTCCTTTGGAGCTTAACAACAACATCAGTTTATTTTGAGCGTCAACAAATCCCGTTTTATTTGAATCCAATGAGTTTAAAATTTTCATGATATACCCATCGGGACAGGAATGTGGTAGGACTGGATTTTTTATGTTGCTGCAATAAAGAAGAAACTTTTTAGACATTGAAGGAACTGGTTGTGTCTTTGTATTTAATTTTATTTTATTTTTTAAAAGTCGAAAATTTTATAACTTCTAATTCTATCAGCTAAATTATTAATTTCATTATTGATTCGAAGCTCAGTGGGATACGGCTAATATTTCATGAATTGAAGAGATAATTTTTTTTTTATTTGATGGATTATTCCGTTTGAATTTAGATTATGTCATTTTAGATCAATTTCTAAGCTAGAGTTCTTCTAATAAAATAACAACCAATTGCCAGAAACATCAGAACATCTTCTCACTGAACTTTTTTTTAAATCACATCACATTTATTTACCTGTCTGCATGTATTACATAAACACGATCATCGTATGATATCAACTCAGAAATTTCTTTAATTGTAATCCCATATAATCGAGCAGCCAAACGTTTAACATCATTTTCGGTGACATCGGGCTTAATTTTGCACCCAGGTTGTAAAATTTCACTTTCACAAACACTCATCTTTGTGCGACTTGTATATAACTAAACGACTAGTCAATAGCAAATTATTTTATAAACTAAACCGATTTTATATTTTAACCCAAGATAATTTTGATAACTTAAAGAATAAAAACTTAAATTTTACTTATATTCTTATCAATTTATGTAAATGTTTCAAAACCATTATCTGTTCTATACATAAATTCAATTAGGAAATGTTCAGTATAGTTTTCGTACACAGGTTGATTTTGAAGTGAATGACAGCTTCTTACAAATTATAGATTACTTATCTAGAAAGATGCTCCCGCGAGAGTGCAGAAACATTTGATCTTACAAACTCATATTTTATGGCAAATCCTCTGAATAGATAAGCCACAATCTAAGATAAATATAAAGATTTGATTATTTTTTTGTTTTTGTTTGCTATACAAAAATATTAAGGTATCAAGCCTTCCATCACCATACTGTAATTGGATACTCGCATATGACTATACATACCATAATTTATTCAATTCTCTAATTTGTGATGTTGTTTGATCACTTCGGTAATTGTAAACTTTGATTAAACTAAATTAGAGTGTAAATGGGTTTGTATATATATATATACAAATTTTCTTTTTGTTTTGATAAGACTGTAAATATAATCTTATTTTTAATCCATGAGATAAGATGTTTTGCTTTCGGCTATATCAACACTAATAATATCATGTGATTTGGCTAAATTTTTATCGATATTGGTATTATGTAGAATAGAATGGATGATTCAGGAATAAAAATGTTTGTCATTGTTATTTACTAATATTTTAGTTTTTTGCAGCTGAAATTACTACATTTTGAGTTAAACTATTAAATGTTAAAAACATTACAAAAATTGTATATTTTCATTCAATCTTCCCTTAAATCCTATTATGCATATAAACAGTTTTTAAAAGGCCATTACTGGCCTCTTATTGATTCAACAATTTGGCTCCAACGGTTTCGATCCTGAGGTTGGTCTTCATATTGTCTTAGACAATCTGAAGAGACCAAGTCGTTCTCTCTGCAACAACCTCTGTGCCTACCATAAGGTGGCTCTCCTTTCAGGTCGCTGCACAATTCGTATCAGCCAGCGTACACGCTGAGATCTTACGTCTTGAACAATATCGGGGATCTTGATCAGATGTCTGATTTCAATATTGTACATCGCTCGGTATGTACCATCTACTTCGCGTTTTGGCCCGTAAATCACGATTCTTCTCAAATGTAAGGAGCCATCGCCCGTACTCATCTGTGCCCAACTTTACATCCATAAAATAACGGGACAAATTGTATAAGCCACATTTTTTCGAAGCATGCATATCTTGCGAAATATTTGCCGAAAATATTTTGAGTTAAACTCAACTATTAAATGTTAAAAACATTCCATTGTATATTTTCATTTAATCTTCCCTTAAATCCTATTATACATAATAGTTACATAAACAGTTTTTAAAAGGCCATTACTGGGCTCTTACTGAGTCAACTATTGTACTATATTAGTGAATCAATCTCCCTTATTTATTCTTACTAACTACTTCCATTCAAATCTTAGTCAAACTTTGATCAATTTTAGTGGTCTAGGTGATTTCTCACATATTCAACAAAATATATAGTCGTCCTATACAAAATTTGTTTAAATGCAGAAAATCTCATTTGTGTCCTATTCAACAAACTTCTATCTATTTCAAAAGCTGCGGAATAAAGGGAATGGTGAGGTTCGCCTATATATTCTATATCCAATTTCTAATTATTTCTTATTTTTAATTTTATAAAAAAAAGATGGCAATATTTATAATGTTTTATTCTCAGTTATTGTTCACAAGTTTATATAGACGGTTTTCCAAAACGATAATACTGCTGATGGCTCCGAAACTGCGATATGAAATAAAATGGAAAGCTTTCACTAACATCATTTCGCGCAACCACTACACGAGGATGATTTTGTTTTGTTGCCATAACTCCCGCAACTAGAATAGAGGAATATTTTGTATTTTCGATTTGCAATGTAAGAATTATACCAGTTCTGCATTAGATAATTGATCAAGAAAATAGAGAAAAGAACTATATATTATTATAGGTGGATGATGAGAATTGTTGAATATACCTTTTACTTTTACTTCAATTATGATGACATATGGCATAATAACGCAGATCACCTGCTAAATAACCAGAATGTCTTTTATGTGAAATATTTTAATGATAAACTTCGATGTGGTTCATGGTTGTATTTCCAATTTTATTTTTAATTTCTAATTAATGTCTGTCTGCATTTACCTAATGTTTTATTTTTCTTCTTGCTAGGTTTATCCCTATTCCGAAAATTTTGTCCGCGTCACTGTCCGATCTGAAGATTCCTCGCATTCGCATCCAATTCTATATAAAGATTTTGAGCTTATAGTGTTACAGAAGATGACACAAGTGGTTATAGGCACTGATACGAATACGTTTTTAATTTTCACTTTATTGGACTCTAAAACAGTTCTTCGCTTAAACGATTTTTTTGCAAATGAATGGTAAGCCTCATAAACGGTACAATTTTTGCATTTATGTATTGCTTCATTTTTGTATCGGTGATTATTTATTGAGTAAAATTAGTTGTATTGTTAATCATAATGAAGCTCTTGTAAGATCAAAAATTTGGTCCGTTGAAAGTGGATTGCAAGTTTTAATGCTAGGTAATCTAGAGCAATTATTATTTGCAGGTTATCTGGTGTTGATAATTGTGGCATTTTTAGATATACTATTTGATAGAATTGTATATTAATGGGTTATAAGTATACTATTGTATGTATTTTGTGTCGCTTGTTAGGTAATATCCATATTTTTCGTGTTAGGTAATATACATATTTTTGCTCTGGTATGTGATCTTGAGCAGTATACCAGATTCTCTTGTACTTAATACCATCGGTACAACGCAATATTTTTTGTTCAGAAATTAAAATTTGAACGCCTTCATTTAATGCTTCCGAAGTTCCGACAAACTGTTTGGTAAAGTATAGATGTTGATTTCTTGTTTCTTTGTTGCTGTCGTGGGAAGATTTATTGAATTATTTACAATTGAGTGCAAAATCGCGTAAAACTAACTAGAAGTACAGAGGCTTTTATCAAAGATATTTTCATTTTAGAAGGATGACGTGGGGTAATTGTTGATTGATAGATTTTATTGATTTGGCAGCAATTTTGTTATCTCTTTTGCTGGGAGAATATTTATTTGGATGTCGTTTTGCTTATAATACTGCATTTTCAATCGTGACCTTGCCTACCTGTCGGGAATCCCCTAAAATATTTTAGTTTACTATGTACATATATGCATATTTAATTTAAAGCTATAACTATCGCATCGCAACTTTCAAATCAATTCGATTTCAGTAAAATTCGAATTATATAATTGTTATTGTTTTCTTTCCAAAATTTTCATAACGATACATACTTACATTATGGGTTATGGATGTATTTATTATAAAACAGGGATATAAATTATGTACTTTAATATATCATTCCATTGTGGTATTCGAGTTACCACAAATCGAATCAGCGCTCGCAACTATCATGATACTATCATATTATCAAGCTTTATATACATTACGACATAAATACATCGAAAATAAATTAAACAAAACAATTTTACTTTTTAGTTATTTTATTTAATGCAATTAAATATAAAACTATATATGTAGTTTAAATAGTCAGTATTCTAATTTTAATATTACAAATTATCAGCAAATGAATCATCATCATTGTTGGTATTTTGTTCTTCAAATGATGTCAATTCACCCTTATTAAAACGATCCAAAAACGCATTTAGCAGGATTTTATTAATTTTATCGTTTTGTGTTAAATTATTTTCGGGGTTATTTGTTATTTCATTTTCAATTTTTATACCACTCTCGTTACAATTTTCGTTAATACCAGGCATTTTGTTTTTATTAAAATTTAATTTGTTGTGTTTATGTGCTAACATAACTTTTATTGAAACGTCAATCACTATTTCGTGTTGCCTAACGTATGCATTTTTTTTTATAAAAGTTATAAAAGAAATGTTTCATTTTTAATTTAACTTCAGTTTTATAAATCGAAATTAAAATTTTGATTTTAATATTTTAATTAAAACTTCTGATGTTGAATTTGTAATAGATTTGTTTTTATTGAATTTTCGTTTTAAATATATATTATAACAGAAAAATAGAACATAAAGTAAAATATTTTTTGTAAGGAATGACTTATGTTAGCAAAAAAAATGTGAAATGTTCATATTTTGAGGTGTTGTACTTTATTATTATTTAATTTTAAATATTATATAATAGACTAAAAACAAAATATTTTATGATTATAAACCAAATCAATTCATGGAATTGCTTTATTTAGTTAAAGATAATTTTTGATTGATAGATTAATTATTGCAATTTTTTTAGTTGGGATATACAAGTATTTTTTGGCGCAATAGGCAGAATAATTAAAATTAATTTTATTTTCTAATATAATATTAATTTTTATAAAATGTATGTGAACAAATAACTGAAATCTTAAGGCCATTTTTGTTGCAATTTTACAATAAAATATTTTTGCTTATCATACTAATTACTGTTTCAAAAAAACTTTAATTTGGAAATTTTAAATGTAATTAAATATTTCTTGGCATCTAAGATTCATTAGATATTTTAAATGCAATAAATAATATTTTATATCATTCTAATGAAGTATTTCAAAGGTGTGATCATATGCATAATAGTCAAATAATTTTAATTAATTTTTACTTATCAACAAAATTCTAATAAAATGATAAATTAATATTTTACACGAAAAAATAATAAAATAAAATTACAAATTTACATAATAATACTATAAATAATTAACGTATAATAATAGGTAATTATTTGTTGTACATAATGAAATCGAAAAATATAAGTAAATTAAATTTACTTAAAATTACTAAAAATTTTAAAAATAATGTATTGTAACTTGCATATTTTTTTCTTAACTATGTTGTTTAAAGCGAAAAAAAGTATATAATTATTACCAAACCATTGTTGGTTTATTATATCGGTGAACACATAAGGTAGCCTCATGTGGGATTTTAGTTCATGGTTTAATATTCAATAGGTGTCATGTCACGAGGTTTACGCGAATATTTTAACCCCAGCGCGTCACTCAATTCGTCAATAACTTTTAGGGCATAATCTAGCTGTTCTTTTGTATGGGCGGCGGATAGACAAAATCGGATTCGGCCTTTCATTATGGGAGTAGCTGGAAAACCCACTCCGACTACAGCGATATTTCTCTTAGTCAATTCTTTAACTACAGCACTAAAATTACAGAAATATTAATTTGTGGTTTTGTTGGATTTATATTCATCCAATATACTTACTATATTTTAGAAAATAAGTAGACCAACATTGGTACAACTGGCGAATCTTCATGGCCATATGTGATTACACCAATTTGTGCTAATCTCTTCCTAAAGTATCTTGTATTTCGGGCCAATTGATTTACTCGCCGTTGCCCTTCATCTGTATTATCTAATCCCATAATTATTTTCATGGATGTTAAGATCTGTTGTACAACCGGAGGTGACATACTACTTGCGTAACAATGCGCATGACTTTGTGCACGTAATAAATTGATTAACGCCTTTGATCCTGCAATATAACCTCCTGCAGATCCAAAACTTTTTGTAAATGTTCCCATTAGTATATCAATATCCGTTGGATTTATACCATAATAATCAACAACACCACGTCCGCGTGGTCCCATAGCCCCAACACTATGTGCTTCATCTAAATATATATAGGCTTTGTACTTTTTTTTTAATTCTACGATTTCAGGTAATTTAACAACCGACCCTTCCATACTAAATACACCTTCGACGACGATAAATATTTTCTTCCATGGGTTACCCGTTTTCGGTTGACCATAAAAAACAGCCCGTTCTAATATACGTTCCAGGGATTTCATATTATTATGTCTGAATACTTTTACCACAACACCAGATAAACGCAATCCTAAGATAATTGATGCGTGATTTTTCTCGTCGCTTACGACCAAACAATCTTTGGACAGTATTGAGGGTAGATTTAACGCATTTGTTGCAAATCCCATGCCAAAGGTAATGGCATCTTCAACGCCTAAAAATTGTGCGGTTAACGCTTCCAATTCTTGGTGTAATTGATTTGTTCCTGAAATTAATCAAATTAACTAGATATGGATGATTGCATCATTTTCACGGGCGGTTACCTAATTCCCGTCGTGCACTGCATAACGCTAAACCATACTTTTTGATTGTATTTTCTGAATTATCAGCGCATGCCCCATCCGCTTGCGCAAACCCTAAATAATTGTACGATCCCAAATTTAGACACTTTGTGTAAGTTCCAGTGAATCTAAAATTAATCCGATTAAAGTATTTACTAGGTACCATAGGGATTGGTTATCCTCACTCAAAAGTCCATCCAAAGTCATTAGTTATTCTATCTTTAAGGACTAGTTCAGCACCAGGAACACTGGAAATGGGGCGATTCCAGCAGTCGCGAACCCGTCTGTAGACATATCGTGAATAAAAACTTTCAAAACTGTCGTAAAGTGAAGCATAACCCTGTTAATAGAAAATTATAGTTTCATTATTTTTTTTTATTTAGAAATATGGAACTATATTAATAAATTTAATGATAATGGTAATGAAATATTTACATCACGATCTTTTTCTGTTGCTACTTTAGGAGTGAAAAATATTTTATTTATAAATCCCAATATCATAAGTAAATAAAATCCCAAATATGTTAGGCATGCCGTTATCAATGGGACATCCTCAAACGATTCTTTTGGGCCTTCCATCGAGTGTAAATTTGACGAACCATTGCTTGGTTGCTGTGTACGGTGTTCATGGAAGAAAAATAATTTTTGTAGGTGTGGACCATAACCACAAAAAATACAAAACAATATTACCTTGACATGCCGTGACATTCCTTTTTTATAACCATTTTGCATATATCCATTTTGATTATAATTTATATTCTGATGTTTTAAGTAACCATTTTCTGTTGGAATTTTATCTAAAAATTGATTATTTTCACCGGCCACCACAAAATTTTTTCTAATCGCAGCCATTTTCACACTCTGCACCGACTTCTATAGTGTAATTTCTCCTGAAAAATACAAACACAATATACATATATATTATAATTTTTTGCGCATATACACACACGAAACATAAACAAATACAAATGTAAACAAAAATTTGACACTTTCGTACGATAACTAATGCCAACCTTGGAAAAATTAGAACACATCGGTTTTATTTTATGGTTGAATATTAAAGTTATGTATAAACTTTATATGTACATACTATGTATATAAAAAAACTTTCTAATTCTAACGTGATTTAATTTTTTATGAATGATACGATAAATTTTAATTAATAAATATTTTGAATTTTATCTTTTAATCGGATTAAAATTAATATTATAGAGGAATTTTCGATATGCTATAAATAAATTACTAAAATTTCCCCTCAAAGTATTATGGTTAGAAGCGAATTTGATGAAAAGCTGTTAACGAATGTATTTCATCCACAATCAAAACTGTTTTTTAAATTAATTATTAGCGTTAGTTGAAATTTTGATTATTTAGTTATTTTAATAGACTATTAAAACATGTACTATTTAAAATTAAATTAAGGTATCCGGTTTTTTGTGTGATATCACACTGCACTTGAAGTGGTTTATCCTAAAAAACATTTGCAATTGCATTAAGTAGTTCTACAACCCTAAATAATCAGTTTGGAAAAATGTTATTTATAAACAAAAAAAATTCGGCATTAAGCTTCATTTGATAAATCACGGTCGACTTTTTGGAAACTTTTACTAAAATGTGCATACTTTTAAAACTAGTTCGTAAAGTAAATAAGTCGACTGTTGGTATATTTTATGAATCTTTATGGACACATTTTCATTTTCTATCGGAGATACCTAAATTAAGCCTAGATGCGTCTTACAATCGATGATTTTTATTGGTATCGATTGGACCGTAATTTAAGGGGTTCTTATAATCGATGGTTAGAATCAAAAACATATTGCAAGTAATAATATTAGAATCTTTCCAAATTTATAGAATTGGGTTAACCACCAAATATCTTATATTTCTGTATGGTAATTTTTTGTTCTTTGAGGCAGGAGGTATATACTTACTGGTTTCATTTTCGTTTTTTTCTGCGCATCTACCAAAATCTATCAACATGGCATTAGTTACGACGATAAAAAATATAAAATATCACGATGTTCCAATGTTTCTAGTTTTAATTTGGTAATTTTTGATATAAATTTCATAAAAAATTTAAATTCATTATTTCAATCGAAAAACAGCATCCGTAAACAGAAATAATAAGTTTTATTAGATTTTATAGAAAAGAAAACCACCGGAACTCGAAAAATGTACAGAATATTGCTTCTCCACGATAAACAATACATAACTACAAATGTTGAAACAAGCTTCACAATTGCAAACATTTAATTGGTTTAGTTGGTACGATACTGCATTACAATTTACAATTGTTTAATGATGAAAAAATCTAACTCTGTAAAGTTAGACCACAGCACAGATGTACTGCAGTACTTTTCGTTTGTAATTGTTTTCCGGTTGCGCTTATAACGTAGTACGTACTAAACAATTTAAACATTTAAGACTCCTTTAAATACTATAGTTCTAGCTAGATATGTACAAGGGTTGCCTTTTATTTTTTGGGATTGCGCAACCTTAGTGCTGCTATCTAGTAACTGATGTCTGTCGTAAGTAGATCATTATATGATCTGCTATTTTTATTTGTTAGTGATTTCAAAATTTCATGTCAGTGCAAAAATATAACTAAATCGTGAACATACACAATTTAATTGTGACCGCAGTTCTCTCAACAACGAATTTTGTAAAAGTTGGCCAAAATCGGTTGTTGTTCTGGAAAAATCATTTTTTTCCATTCTGTATGCATGAACTGATACTGAAACCGTCATGTGACTTTTCGTGAGATTGGGGCATCGTTGAGCATTAGGACCAGTATATATATATTCAATATTGCATGAACATTTGGCCGTCAAAAAGATTTGTTTGCAATTGGATAACATAATTTGAGAATCGCTCGTATCAAATGGTCAACAAAAATGCGCCAATGCTGAAAAAATATGGTTGCGGTGCTTCAAAACGTGTCTATGACATCGTGACAGGTGACGAATCTTAGATCTATGCGTATAAGCACGAAACCAAACAGCAGTTGACGGTGTTCCAATGTGAGCCAAATCCAACAAAAGCTGTTCGCGCGCGAAGCACTTCGAAGCGAATGGTCGCCGGTTTTTTCGGAAACACTAGACAAGTCGCAACCCTACCTTTGGTGTAACGTAGAACGGTCAATTTTGAATGGTACACAACCATTTGTTTGCCAGAAGTCTTCGGCGAAATAAGGAAAACTAACCGCCGACGACATCATTCTCCACCACGTCAATGTGAGCCCTCACACATCGGCACAAACAACTGAATATTTGGGCGGTCAAAACATTCAATTAATGGGTCATCCGCTGTATAGTACTGATTTGACATCAAATGACTTCTTTTCACTCCCACACATTAAAAATAAATTGCGAGGCCAATGTTTTTCGACACCAGAAGAACCTGATGATGCGTTCAAACTGAATGTTTTGGGGTACCTCAATCGGAGTGGAATAGTGCTTCGATAATTGGTTCAAACGCATGCAATAGTGTATTGATCTTCATGGATAATCTTTTGAAAAACAATAGTCCTTTTCGATAAATAAATATTGGTTTTTGTTCTCTAATCCTTAAATATAAAAGGCAACCATCGTATATATATTATATAATAAAATTTCCAGAAATTCTTTTATATTTTAAATTTTATTTTTAAATTCATATATCTTTCTTCAACTTTTATTTAATTTTATGGATTTAAGCAGTGATTCAAAATGTCGTAAGAGAAGAGTAAGAGATGTTTTAAAATGACAAAAAATGTTTTTTTGTTTAAAAAAAAAAATTTTGTTTAGGGAAGTTTTAAACAATTCTGAAATTTGTTCTGTCATAGGGATTCTAAAATAGTAGACATACGTAACAAATATTCCATTCAACAATAAGCTTAACGTGGTCTCATTCCACACGTAACGTATATTCTAATTAAATGAAAAGAATATTTAATTGTGAATTGAAACCGCGTGGTCATGATATTATGAACATTCTACAAACTATGGCAGATATACTTAGCTATGTGCTGACAAAATTCAACATGTTTTAATTCAACAGTTGTTAATTCAATGTTCAAATTGTTAAAAAGCGAATAACTTATACCTACATTTAATTTGCATTTTATTTAACAGGTAGGTAAATAATTATTCAATTTAAAATGTTTTGAATATGGTGATTTTAAACAACCGAATTCAAAATTTACTTTAATTTCAAAATACCAAAACATTATATTATTATCTATGCTTATATTTATTTTATCGATATTTAAATCTAACCAATCAGTAAACTTAGAATATTTCATACGATATTACGAAAAAGTAAACTGTGCCGAAACCTCTACTCATTGATTTTATAACTGATAAGACTTGATAAAAAAATCCTCCATTATCATTAACATAATAAACAAAAAAATCTACTCGCAAATCACAATAATGTAAATTAAATTTAAAAAAAAACAGAAAAATTTTAATTAATTCAATTATTGTACAAGGCAACGAAGAGATTTAATAACGCATATTATCTATGTATGTATGTGGAATTCTTTAAGATTAATTATCACTTAATATTAGCACTCATAAGTATGACAAGATTTATATCTCGTTCAGATTAAATCGTTTATGTAGGGACGATGAAGGTTTTCGTAGACATGTTAACACCAACACTTAATATCATATTATTTACATAAGTAGAGTACACACAACAGTGGTATATCCAATTGAATAAAAAGTTAATAAATTATTCAGTTTACTAGTTCACTTTATCTTAATTATATCACTGGGCCATTTATTATAAATCACTTAACTCAATTGATTATAAATGTATGTAGTAACAAATACCATCATCAGATATATTGTGTAAATGAATCATCTATGTGATTTGATACTACACTATAAAAACCACTAAACCTGATTACCTAAAATCTTATCGCACTCATGATTTACAAACTATTAAGTATAGAAATCGCACTCATGATTAACAAACTATTAAGAACATAAAATCACACAAAAATTCTCACCTATTTTAGTAAATTAATAAATAAAAATATGAAATTGATTAGAAATATTTGAACGACATGAAACTAATTTTGTGTACGAATTGTTGGAATGTCCGCGTTAGAATGTTCGTTCGTTTATTTTTGCCATATAATTGTAGATTGTAGTTTAATTTATTTTTCGTTTGCACTTCGTGTTCGTATGTTAAAAATATATTATACAACATGTACAATTATTTTTTGAACTAGACGCACAGTATTGAATTAGAGATTTAATTTATAAACGACAAATTATCCCGTGAATAATTGTTGTTTATACGTATTATTATTTGGCTAACATTTATGACGAAAAGGTGATTCAATAATGTACCTATATATGCAAAGATAATAAATATTTGTTATATGCATATAGGAATAATACATGAAATCAAAAATTTAGGTGATTTGAAAATAATTGCTGATAAGAAACTGTATGTATGTACTATGTGCAATACAGGGCTGAATTTTTTGATATATAAAAGAGTATTATTTGGTATACGTGATTTCGGTGTCTAATTATTTGCGGTATATACATATATACTCTATAGTATCTATATTGCACAATTACATTTTTTTTGGTTTTTTATTATCATAATACATATTATACGAATTAATACGAAATTTGTATAACAACAGTTGCATTACCTAATTTAAAAAACAGTGGCTACCACTATATCTCGTATCGACGTATATACCTACCGTACCGACGTAAATGAATTAATAAGGTATAATCATAGAGAAGGATATAAGAGTACTTTCTTTCATACATTAAAATGGCATTAGATTCAGCAAAAACTTATTTTATAATATTAATTTACCTATTATAGCAAAAAGAGACCATAACATTTATTTACATATATATCTATCCTTATTCATACTTCTTTAAAGATCAACAAAACCAAAAAATTGTATTCCTATTTATTTACACAAATGCAAAACAAAAATGAAATTATGAATGAACCAAACATTTCAGTATATTTAACGTAGTAAAGCGCAGGTTTTTAGCAATATCTTATAAAGGCTTGTACACGAGTTAGGAAATATTTGCTAGGAAATCATAGCCGATCTCTCTCTGAGAGAATTTTTGTGTGATTAAGAGAATTTTTGTGTGATTAAGTTGGTCGTCTGCGAGTTTTTTGCTCAAAGTTAAATATATTTCAACTCAAAGAGAGAAAAAGGGGCGTGTTTTTCGTCATTTTAGTTGATTTGATTGGGAGAGAGATCGGCTATGATTTCCTAGCAAATATTTCCTAACTCGTGTACAAGCCTTAAAAGTAAAATTTATTTAGACAGAGGCCATGATGGTATTATTAAAAACCGGTTTTGGCCTGTTTTTGATTTTTTCACCAAAACCTTTTATGAATATAAACAAAAAAAAATACACTATCTTGTTTATCTATTCCAAAGAGAAAGACGAAAATACAAATGTATAGAAAGTTTTGTGTTTTATTCCTTGAGAAAAATTTTGTTTGAAATATTTTGGATTAATATAAAATTAATTTTTCCAAGGAAAAGTCAAGTTAGATTTAATTCTTTTTGAAAAATAGACAACCATTCTCCGACACAACCATAACGATGGGTTGTTGAATTAGTGACGTTCGGCATGTGTATACGTCATGATTGGCTTTGGCAACATTATTGTATATGTATTATGAAAAATTCAGTTTTTTCTCTTATAAAACGCATTAAAATGTAAGTCCCAAGTACAATTTTATTGATCCAGTCTGTGTTATAAGCGGTTAATGGGACTAGACATTTCTGTTAGTTTTGGCCCTTTTAAACAAATGTAGATAACTAATATTGAAATACCCTAGTTTTTAATCACTTTTGAAAACTAATTTTTATTACCTTTTTCTCAAAACTCAACAAAGGCAAATTTGGCTTGGCACTTTATGCACAACTTCAATTTTTCGATAGGAACTAAATGGTTTAATTATTCGAATGAGTGATGAGAATAAAGGGTTTGAAAAAAAGAAGAAATGATATAGTTTTGGCCCACAAATACTGAAAACTGTTTTAAAGCAAATAATTTAAAGAACTTTGCGTCAGGGGAACTTTTTAAAATAAAAAAACAGAAATACAATAATGATTTCGTTATACCTTACGTATTATACAATGATGATTTTCAAATTAATAATCCTTTGGGAAACCATTGTTCTTCAATATGTGGCTTGTAGTATAATTTTCCTACGATGCCACAGTATTTATTGTCCAAATATACAATAAAACCTGTTTGGAAATTGTTGTTATCTATAAATAAAACTCTTTGTAGTTTTTATTTTTGGTTTTTTTTATTTTATTTTCCTTCCTTTTTGTGATAATATAATTTATATTGTTTTTTTAAAGATCGATTTCGGATAATTTCTACTTCAGTTTCTTAAAATTTGCTAATCTTGGATATCCATAACTCAAATTTTGTTATCGTGTTTGCTTACCTGTAATCTAACAAATAAAACAAAATTCACGCGATTATTTTTTAAGAAATTTTTGTCTAACCTTAAAGGACTGTATCCTTTGATGAAATCGTCTTGTAACAATATTTATATTTTAATATTCTGAATCAGATTGGAATAGAAATATTGATTTTGAGAAACCAAAACTGAGCCGTGTGCCTCCTTCTTAATTGTTCTTTTATTTTTTACTCCATTTCTCCCAGTATACTCGTATACGTAATACCTCTGTTATGATCGACTTTATTCACGGAGGTGCAGTGCAGCTATTATTATTTTTAAAATAATTTTTTATAATATCTGGTAAAACGTTTCCAATTTCCGTTTCAGCGAATTGAAAAAATTGCTTTCTACTATTTAGCACATCAATCGACAGTACTTTTTCGTTTAATAAGGCTAATAGAATATTACTTAAGTTATATCGACAGACACGAAGTTGTCATATGTTTTAAAACATTGTAATCGATCAAATATACAGTTATTTTTAATTCCAGTTTCTTTGAAATTATCTGTCGCTAAGTCCAACATATAATTTTCTGTGTTCCTTAAATATCGTGTTTTTTCTGAAACATTAGTTTTGGTATTTTCACGGATTCTAGTACAAACACGATAAAATCTTTTCGAGTTAAAAGATTGAACAAAACCTAAAATACCATTCATCCCAAAATTGTCTCCAACTATCAAACCTAGCATGAAATGAACCGTAACAATTCCTTTTGATGTAGTAAAATCAACACCGTCTTCTAATACCGTCTTCAATTGATTAACTAAGTGGTGAAATATACTATCGTAGCCAAATTTTTTGATGTTACTGGCACCAATGAATGCGCATTGAAAAATGAAAAAAGTCTAATTTGGACAATACATACTGTGGCATCGTAGGAAAATTATACTATAAGCCACATATTGAAGAAAAATGGCTTCCCAAAGGATTATTAATTTGAAAATCATCATTGTATAATACGTAAGGTATAACGAAATCATTATTGTATTTCTGTTTTTTTATTTTAAAAAGTTCCTCTGACGCAAAGTTCTTTAAATTATTTGCTTTAAAACAGTTTTCAGTATTTGTGGGCCAAAACTATATCATTTCTTCTTTTTTTCAAACCCTTTATTCTCATCACTCATTCGAATAATTAAACCATTTAGTTCCTATCGAAAAATTGAAGTTGTGCATAAAGTGCCAAGCCAAATTTGCCTTTGTTGAGTTTTGAGAAAAAGGTAATAAAAATTAGTTTTCAAAAGTGATTAAAAACTACGGTATTTCAATATTAGTTATCTACATTTGTTTAAAAGGGCCAAAACTAACAGAAATGTCTAGCCCCATTAACCGCTTATAACACAGACTGGATCAATAAAATTGTACTTGGGACTTACATTTTAATGCGTTTTATAAGAGAAAAAACTGAATTTTTCATAATACATATACAATAATGTTGCCAAAGCCAATCATGACGTATACACATGCCGAACGTCACTAATTCAACAACCCATCGTTATGGTTGTGTCGGAGAATGGTTGTCTATTTTTCAAAAAGAATTAAATCTAACTTGACTTTTCCTTGGAAAAATTAATTTTATATTAATCCAAAATATTTCAAACAAAATTTTTCTCAAGGAATAAAACACAAAACTTTCTATACATTTGTATTTTCGTCTTTCTCTTTGGAATAGATAAACAAGATAGTGTATTTTTTTTTGTTTATATTCATAAAAGGTTTTGGTGAAAAAATCAAAAACAGGCCAAAACCGGTTTTTAATAATACCATCATGGCCTCTGTCTAAATAAATTTTACTTTTATAAGATATTGCTAAAAACCTGCGCTTTACTACGTTAAATATACTGAAATGTTTGGTTCATTCATAATTTCGTTTTTGTTTTGCATTTGTGTAAATAAATAGGAATACAATTTTTTGGTTTTGTTGATCTTTAAAGAAGTATGAATAAGGATAGATATATATGTAAATAAATGTTATGGTCTCTTTTTGCTATAATAGGTAAATTAATATTATAAAATAAGTTTTTGTTGAATCTAATGCCATTTTAATGTATGAAAGAAAGTACTCTTATATCCTTCTCTATGGTATAATATTGCGCGGGTTAGATTTAGGTAGTATTCGATCCTTATAAAATATACAATTTCATGTGACAAAAACTCGGATACATATTACATAAATAGGGAATTTCGTGATTTTTTAAATAATTTTTATAAATAAATAATCCGCAAAATATTTTAAAAACTTCTTTAAGACTGGATAATGATAGCTTAAAAATGTTATTTACGAAATCTGCATTAACTACGAAGTTGCGGTCTTCTTCAATGTTGTAACGAAAATCATCAACTATATTTCTGATAACGTTATATCAGTGGAAAGTTTTAAAAATATGAATGTCATAAAACATGATCAAATTGAGTATTATTCATTAGAAGCTGCTATAATTATTAAACCAATAGATATTGACTATTAAATTCTGTAAAAATAATAAAATAAAAATTAAATAGATAATGTTATACAATCAGAATCATGGGACCACATCAGTAAAATAGAGACAAAGTCACAAAGTGGGCTTTGCGGTTTTGATAGAAAATTTAATTATTAAATAATTATAATAAACAATTCTTAAAGGCCATTACTGTGTCAACAATGTAAGTCCAGCGGTTTCGATCCTGAGCTTGGTCTGCATACTGTCCTAGACAACCTGAAGAAGCCAAGTCGTTCTCTATACACCGTGGAACCATTGTCACATGCAACGACCACTGCGCCTATCTTATATGGTGGCTCTCCTTTCAGAGATCGCTGCACAATTCGATCCGGAACTACACGCAGAACGTGATCGAGCCAGCGTACTCGGTGCGATCTTACTTGCTGTACAATATCAGAGATCAATATCGAGATCAGGGATCTTCATCAGATCCCTGATCTTGATATTGTACAGAGCTCGGTATGTACCATCTTTTTCATGTTTTGGGCTGTAAATCTCACGCATGATTCTTCCCTAAAGCTTCAGCTTCACGGCACTTCATAGATGTTTAGATTTTAGCTTTAGAGGATACAGAGCACGACTCCCTGCTGCTATGGCATGTCGCTCTTTAATATTCTCATCCACAATGTATTCAAGAGTGATAAGAGAGACCAAGTATTTGAACCTCCTCACTCCCTCAAACGTGTAGTGCGAGTTGTAGTAAAATCTTGTGTGCCGTTTTGCCTATATAACCAGAGATCATGTGTTTTGGACACATGGATCTGGAGGCATCACTTGTTTTCGCCATATACTAATCGATTAAGGACGAAAAGACAGTTCCACAAAGTCTTCCCGCCGAATAAAAAGAGCTCCAAATTAATGCAGTCAACTCCAAGGGGGAGGTTTCGTTTTAATCTCTGCGTGACCCTAGTGAATTTCTTATAGCATGGATCCTCAATACAAATATCCGCAGTCTGTTGAGTCACCTCAAACTCAACTACAGTTCGTGACACATGATGAACCCCAAGCAGAATGATAAAGTGTCCTCTCCATGCGCAATTGGTTATTAACTGCTTGAAAATACAAAACAGTCTTCTTTATCTAATCCAGTTTCAAGATTTACGAGGTCAACTCCACGGTAGAGCAACGTAGGCACATATGGTCTCCATTTTTAGGTAAGCGAGTCTCTTGAAGATCAACGAGCTGCACCCGATACTCCTTCATTCATGTGATTAGGCCTTCCAACGCTCCTGGTTTCCTAAGTGATTACACGTTCTATGTGCCGATCCTAAATGATCCTGATTCTATATCTCCCGGGAACTTGAGCGGGAGTCCCGTGTTGGTTTGGCGCTATCCACTTTTTCTCTTGTTGACATTACAAACAGTTGATTTTTTACGGATGTGAGTCGTCAACCCAGCGATCTAACCATTTAGTTGCCTTCTACGAAAAGCAAAGGATACTGTGGTGGTATTCTTAGAAAAATGCAGAAGCACATGTGCTTCTGTGAGTGAGTGCTTTCGACCACAGGGTTTATTAAATACAAGTTTAAAATTCCAAATCTGACAAGCTTCGCATCAATAGTAGAATTACTCGGAATTAAAGAGGCTACCAAAATATTAGAAAATTAACATAACAAAAATGCAGTAGAACATTACTGCAGCAGGATTATGAAAAATAAAGTAATAAAGTAAAAATGTAATAAGGATTTGAAATGGCCCTAATCTTGCTCGAGTACATTCTAGAATTCCATTATTTGAATTTTTGTCTGAAGCGGAAAAAATTAGGTCCAAATACATTATTTGATGTACAATATTTGAGTACATATGTTATTTTTCATTTTGAGAAAAAATATTGCACTATGTCATATTTCATTCCTAAATTTCAACTTTTCTCAGAATTTTTGATTTGTGAGAAATCGAAAATCCTGACTATGAAAAGTTTAAATTTATGAATGAAAAGTTTAGCAATAGCGTAATTTTTATCTAAAAATGAACGAAAACATATCATTATACTCAGGTACATCCAAAACTTTGGTTCTAATTTACATTTACATTAAAAATAAAAAATGAGTTCATATATGATTTTCGTGGAGCGATTTTGTTCGCTATAGCAAATTATACTATAGGTCGGCCATATACTCGAATCCATATAGGCATTGTTTTATGTTTTGTTATTTTTAAAATATGTTTCCAATACAAATTAAAATAACAACATGAATATTGTATCGTTCCAAAATCGGCCCCATTGTATTGAAGTTTGTAGATGTGGAGAGTCCGTATTGATTGCATACGTCATTGCTTATTGATCGATTTTACGTTTTACCACGTTCAATTATTTTTCAACTAAGGGGCAAGAGCTGTATAGCAAAGCAATTAATATTTAATCAAATAAGTGGAACGTTTTATAATAAATAATTTAATTATATTTTATTTAATAAAATAAAACATGGTATCATAACATGAGAATGAGGGGAAACATTATGGATGAATGAATTATGTAGTAATTTGAATATGCCAATACCAAACCTCAATAGTAATCTGGATTATCCGCGCATTATACTATTATGTATATACTTAATCAAACTTACTAAATTTAAAATAATAAATGGTTTACCTATACGTACGGTTGGTTCATTCGCGTTTTAGAAAGAAATGTAATTTCCTAAACGTAGAATACGCCTGCGTCACCACACTTTAATTCAGTATTATGTATTATGTTATGAAAATAAACAATAATTATATTTATGCACAAATCCATATCATGTTATGCAAAATGCATATCGATAGCTGCGGTGTAATAAATAATCGTTCGAATCATCGACACAAAATGTTCTACTATAATATAATATAATGATTAAAATTTTAACTTGTAATGCTATATAATCGGAAACTCTTATCAAATTCATGAATCATACCTTTCATATTTCATTCGTAATTGTACTAAAATGTTTGTTACTTTGAGCTTCTCGCGCCTAGACAATAATTACACTTCACGCATGAGCAAACAATCGCATTTTATCATCTACATTTTGTTCTGCGAATTTTAATTGGTTTTGAAACAATCGTATGTTTCATATAATATATAATTTAATTTTATATATTTTACGTTTTATCAATGTGGCTTATAGTATTTTGATAACATATACTATACATAATAAGTACAAGTAAACTTTATACAGAGAGTTGTTTACACCTTTACATTATATGTTATAGTAGAATCAATTCTCCAGTCGATTTCCGACCCAATTACTAGGTAGAAAATATCTTAGTAACTTATATGTCTTATCTCTAATCGGGGTGATGATAAACGAGGTTTTGCTGTAAAATTATAGGTATATAGTTTTAATTTTACAGACTTCACTATCGTGTTATAACCTATGTATTCGAAATTCATGAATTTCTCTATATGTTGTAGTCTTCGGTTCGAGCTTTTTAATGTCCTCCGTATAATAAAGTTTCTCGAACTCTGCAAAATTGCTGTTTGACCCAAATCTCCTATATCCCCGTCATATTTTTGAAAATAAGTAGTAATAGCAAGGAGTCAGATTTGGGGAATAGGGTGAATGTATTTAAAACTATGGTATTGGTAACGAAGTAATTTTACCATTAAGATATTTGTGAAAATAATTTTTCTTCGCCGCAGATATGGGATCGCTTTTCTTGTATTGCTTATTTGCTTCATTCAATTGGTCTAATAATGTTATTTAATATATGGGGTCCTGTTGTTGGTTTTTCTTTTTCGAAATATGAGGGAGGGGTAAGGATATGATTATCCTTTGCATTCCAAAATATTGTCACCCACCCATAATCGTTTCTGCCGATATGTATACATGCTATAAAGGTATAGCTATCATCGCATACTTAGTTGAGCTGAAATGAATAGCGGCTTAAAATGAAACTAAAACAGTGGTAAAAAAATTCGTTCATGATTTTGGAAAATGGGGGAGCGTTTGTTAACTTCAAAAATTATATACTGAATGATATTTTGCCGTCCGGATTTTAGCTTGACGATCGGAAAAACATAAAATAAGTTTTTTTTAATGAAATTGTATCCAAAATCAACGTTTTCCAACATCAAGACCGATTTTGTTCAAATCCGGACGGAGTTGACGGTTTCATTTTTGCATGGGGCATCGCCTTCAGCTTAGTCAAGTTAGAATTTGTCAGATGGTGTTTAATTTTGTTTTGCAATAATTCAGTCCGCATATCCGAGTTTTCATAAAATTTTATAATTATATTTTATATAGTCCCTAATAACCTAAATATATGTAATATCGGGTGTAAGCCAACCTTCATTACTAAAAATAGACAGGAAGTGTTGGACATCACACTTGTCTCGCATTTTATTAAGGAGAGGCTATTGAACTGGAAAGTGTCCGAAGACCATTCCTTTTCTGACCATTGTTATCTCCAGTACGAAGTGGATACAAAACCCACTAGCAAACCACCCTTCAGAAATAGGAGGAAAACTGATTGGGATTGTTTCAGAACCATTCTAGGTAACTTATTACCGGTATCGGTTCCAAACCCTCCTGCATCTACACAGGAGCTTGATGCTCTAGTAACCAAGCTATCTGATGCTTTTAATAAGGCCATGTTAGGTGCATGTCCTATCAGTAGGCCCTTGGGTAAATCTCGGCCACCCTGGTGGTCGAGAGAACTCCAAGGTACTCGTATGAAATGCAGGAGACTGTTCAAGAAAGCGAGGAACACAAATGCTGCTGCAGATTGAGACTATTATAAAGAAGTCCTCAAAACCTATAAGTACGAGCTGAGAGCAGCCAAAACGAAAGCCTGGAAGCTCTGCTGTGGCAATATACAGGAGTCCTCGGAGGCGGCCAGGCTACGCAAAGTACTATGTTCTAGTCCTTCCATCCCGAGTTATCTACAACGTCCGGATGGTTCATGGACTACATGTAGTGAGGAATCCCTGGAGCTATTACTAGAAACGCATTTTCCGGAGTGCTCGGTACTAGCTCCGGAGAGACCCATGATAAATAGGGGTATAGACCCCGTAAGTCATATAGTAAAAAGGCGGAATATCCTATGGGCAATAAACAGCTTTAAGCCATACAAGTCGGCAGGACCTGATGGCATTATCCCAGCGGATATCCAGCGAACTATTGACTTAACCCTACCCTGGCTGGAAGTTATCTTCAAAGGCAGCCTAGAACATTGTCACATTCCTAGAAAGTGGACTGAAGTAAAAGTAATATTTATTCCTAAGGCGGGAAAAAGCTCTCATTGCTATCCCAAAGACTTTAGGCCCATACGCTTATCTTCTTTTCTGTTGAAAACACTGGAAAGGCTAATAGAGGCTTACATTAAAGGCTCAATCAAGCCGGGCGAGCTGGCGGGATCTCAACACGCGTACTGTAAGGGATGATCGGTGGAAACAGCTCTCCACTCACTTATAGGCCCGATTGATAAATCACTTGAATATAAGGAATATTCAATGGAGACCTTCTTGGATATAGAGGGAGCCTTTAGCAACGTCAGACCGGGCGCAATCACTCGGGCCCTTGCGTGTCTGGGTTAGACGCGACACTCAGGGGCTGGATAGATCATATGCTTAGAAGCAGGATCGTGACAGCTTATCTGGGTGGGACGTCTGCCGGCAGATACGTGAGCAGAGCGACACCTCAAATCCCCCCTTCTTTAGAACTTGGTCATAAATGACCTGTTACTAAACCTGGAAGGGCAAGGCTTCAAGGTGGTTGCTTACGCGGATGACGTTGCTATTGCGTCTTCGGTAAATATCCTAGTACGCTGAGTGGGCGCATGCAGTGCGCGCTTGGCTACCTCTCTGAGTGGGCACGCGGCTGCGGATTGAACGCAAACCCACAGAAAACGGAGCTGGTCCTCTTTACCAGGAAGCACAAACTTCCTCAGTGTGACCCGCCGACATTAAATGGCACTCGCTTGATCTTTACGGATAGAGCAAAATACCTCGGACTACTTTTGGACAGCAAGCTAAGCTGGAAACCAAACATCGTAGAGAGAGTAAAGAAAGCTACTATAGCGCTCTACTCCTGCAAAAATGCCATTGGAAAGAGATGGGGTATGGAGCCCCACATAGTACACTGGCTCTACGTCTCAGTGGTCAAACCTATACTGCTGTATGGGGTTGTCGTCTGGTGGCCAGCGTTAAAAGTTATGGCCAACCTTAAACTATTGATGAAAGTCCTAAGAACGGCCTGCTTGTGTATAAGTGGGGCTCTCAGGAGCACACCTACTCAAGCTCTGGAGATTCATTTTCATCTTACTCCCTTGGATATTGCGGCCGAGCAGCTTGCATGTTGCACAGCCATTCGGCTCAAATCCATATCTATGTGGACCTGTAATAATGCAGGGCACTCATTTATCCTATGCAACAGGGGTATTCCGGAAGTTACCGACTGCGCTATCCCTTTGCCATCTGTTGAGATTAAATTCCAGACTGAGTTTCCCACCAGAGAGGACTAAGATAATAATAAGATGGCTGATCAGTTCAACATCCGCTTGACGTGGGTGCCAGGGCACTTCAATATCGCAGGGAATGAAATGGCAGATGAGTTGGCCCGCAAGGGTACAGCACGCCTAATAACCCAAAGCAGGCGGGATATAAAGATACCGCTTGCTTCATGCAAACTGCTGCTTCAGGAAGAAGCCATAAAAGAAACGAACGTCAGATGGTCTAAAGCCAGTTCGTGTGTAACAACCAGGCAGATCTGGCCTGGACTTGACCGGTCCAGATCAGGCTAACTGATATCGCTTCGACGGCAACATATTGGTATGGTCGTGGGATAGTCTAGCGTACAGCAGAACAAAATTTATAGGAACTTCCCCTTTGAACGACCTCTCGAATCTTAGTAAAATCGAGATCCGGGACCTTAAACGCTTCTTGGTAAGCTCAGGATGGTTTAACGAGTGAAGAGGAGGAAACTCGAATGTGGTACAGCTACGGACCAATTTTGTGTCTATGCTAGTCCTTTAGGACAGCCACCCTTACCTAATCTAACCTTATATAGTCCCGAACTCGCGAAATTGTCCTGAATCCCATAAACTCCGCAATCCCGTTGATATAATTAATGTATGCAGTTTTCCGGCTTATCAAGTGTACTCCACTGGTGAAATCACAAACACAATGAATGCTTTTTTCTTATCTATACACACTATACGTAACAAAATGATTAGATACTAAATTTTCAATGGATTTTCATTGTCACACATTTTTTATTGCGTACATACACATATTGGAATAATTAACCTTGTGACCACTTACTTCAGTATATCAACCGTTTGTCTATATTCCATTGCACTCGATTGCTCCAAAAAAATGTTTCAATTGATCATCACATTATTTTAATTTTGAAATTTTTTAAAAAATATTTTTGTTAAATTGTTATTTATGAATGTAATCCAGTATTGCCATTTTATCAATCTAGAAAATACTAGTTTTTCATCTAATTACATGTATAATAATTACTGTAATTTATTACGCTATCGGTTATATTTTGATTAAAAAAACAACAAAAGTTCCCTGTGCCAATCCAATAATTGGACTTATCTATTTGATGTGTCATGTAAACATATTATGTAGAAATTTTAATACAATTGAAAATGTATAATGTTATTATTTATTAACATTCAATTGGTATCATATCTCGAGATTTTCGCAAATAACGTAAATCAATTTAATCAGCTAAACAACAAAATGTAATCTAATTACTTAATGGTATTTGTTAAACACAATCGTGCACGTGTTACATTAAACTCGATGGCCGATTAGCCTTGGTACTATCTGCCAAAGTATATCAATTTATTTCAGTTGGATTCCATAATGTTCAAGAAAACGCCACCAATGTCCTTAAGACTATTTTGTCGATATACCACAAAACTATCAGGCGTGAATGAATAGATAGAATAAAAATACTTAAGGCAAGTATTAATCCCATTCCAAATTTGTTTGTTCCAAATTCTTTGTGTATTTTATGAGTCCCGATTCGAGTTCACACCGTGAGCTACCCAGAATGGAAAATCATTTTCTATATAAAGCTCACCACATATATTTGTTCATATTTTATTGTAATTTATTGTGAAAATATCTTTTATTTCTAGTACAATTATTCAAGTTTTGTTCTGATTTTGGGGCAGATTTGAATATTTATCACGATATTTTTCTATACATACATTTTCTTCTTGGTTCGAAATGTATGAATATATGTATGTTCTAGATTATGAATAACAAAGTCTACTAATTTAAATGTAATTAAATGTAATTCTGTCATCGATGGTCGCGAATATTGATTGACCTCATTAAATCCGGAAAGTTTCCCAAATCCCAAATACTAAATTCAGAAATTACTGAAAATTCATTAGGTAAAACTCTATATTACCTATTCTAAAACCAATCAATTTCTTTTAATCCAAAATCCATGCTGTTCCATTACGTTAACAGCGAACCGGATGTAGTTAGATTGAATGCGTCAATACTAGCCAAAGATCTATTCAGTTCTATAAAATCTGCTGGTCATCAAATCGATTACTGTGTGATGGATTTCAATTTTATGTCTGTTATATTTCAATGTTACGTCGCTTATGTGTGTTTAAACATTTTAGCCTTCTGAATATCTAGGATCGATGTTACCTACCATAATCCTTCATGAACGAGAGGTATATGATCATAATGTGCTATGGCAAAATCTACTATATACATATATATACAGGTGACGAATTCCTCGTAGACTTCACTAATATTAAAATCAAACTGAACCGAAAAGGATTATTACGGATTTAAAAACCTTATTTTTAGTGTTTCAGCAAAATAGTTAATAATAGTTAATTATAAGATTGTTTGTTCCATTTTAGAAAAATTAAGTCTATAGCGTCCTTCCGAGTTAAATAAATGAAATGAATAATGGTGGTTGGTAATGATGAAAATTTTAATTTTTCGATTTCGAGATATCATTATTACCAATGTAGGATGGGGATAAACAACAAGTAATGATATATGATCGTGTAATGTCCGCTTATAATTAATTTAAAAGCCATAATTTTTTATTAATAATTAAATTATAAATTATAATACGAAATATAATGAAATTTACTGTTTATAAATAAAATTTTGATCCATGACACCACTTGTCAGGTTGGCCGAGCGGTCTAAGGCGCCAGATTTAAGCTCTGGTTCCCAATTGGGAGCGTGGGTTCGAACCCCACATCTGACATATATTTTCGATAAGTTATATAAACTAATTTTTATTTGTAATAAAGTATTGTAATTATATATTTTTGGTCATATTTATTTCTAATACATATAAATTTCATTTAATTCATTCAAGTGGTGAATAAAATATACTCCTATTGGTTATACTATATGTGATACAGCAAATTTAGTTTACTTACATTTTTCTAGTTAATTGAATTTCTCTTGTTCGCATTCTGCTCTTTGGTTGTACACCAATGTTGATTTATTACTCCTGTTTATGTGATATTATTATTAATCAAGTAGATTAACAATAATAAAAATGAATAATTTATGTAGCTTTTGTGCTCAAATATAGATGTCTCATTCTCAAAATCATTAAACCAAAATAATAAAGTGCAGTTGTACTTGATCCATATATTAGTACATTAAACATAATATACAAAGCCGTTTATCATACCATGACTTATTCGTAAAATTACCGACGAAATCTACTAACAAAACAATGCGTCGAGTGTGAATACAAAAGATACAGTTTGTTGAAATTTTCATTCTTCAAACAAATTTTATCCGGTATAAACCATAAAAAATAGTTTTTAATTTTAATTTAATACATATTTTAATTGACAATATTGTTATAAAAAGCTATTATGTTTTAAATTTTAATTATTATTCAGTGATACATTTGTGATTAATAAAAAAGATTTTGAATAAAAGTGAGTTGAAAAACTATTGTTTCTCTTTGTTGAGGATAATACGAATATAAAAGGATATTAACTTAGTTAATATAATTATATAAAAGAAAGTTTTGCTCATAAAGAAAAATTTAAATATATTTATTTTGTGGAGAAAACCTATAACGATTTAATTTATAAATTAAGAAAAGCGAGACACTAATCTAACGTCATTGGGAAAGGTGAGTCATAGCGAATTTTCTTATTTTTTTTTATTCCAATGATTTTTGAATTTGTTGTTCTAACCTATGCAAATGTGGTGGAGTGAGAAATGTAGTTTGTGGATAGAAAGAGACTGCGGTAAATTTATTTTGACGTTTGTTACAGAGTGTCACGATGGTATGAATTTTGGAAAAATATTAAGTGCAAATAGTATCGCGATAGTTAGTTATGCCAATTTATTAAACAATTTAATTAAATTTGTATTAATTTATATTACAATAATTTAATTTAATTAAGTATTAAGTTATTATCTTTGCTTGCGCAAAATATTTTCTTAAAATGACTTAAAAGCGTATTTTTATCTTTTCAAAATAAATATTTCCACATCCGATTAACAATTTTATACATTCTCCATGAAACAGTTCAAGTTCTCACACAAAACAAGCTATTTTTAGATAAAATTTGTATATAAAATTAAATTTTACTGTACATATTTAAATATATCAACAGCATACAGGGATAAATTAGTTTAATACTTTGAATTTTTGGGGAATTTAACAATATATGTAAAGATACTCGTAGGTTATTCACTTTAGGTGGGATTTTAGTTACGAGTTAAAATTCAAAAAGTTAACATTTCAGTAAGTTTTAACTTTTAACATTTGGTGTATTTCTTTATTAAACTTAAATTGTTACATTTCATAAAATTATCAATTTAGTCTATGCAAAATTTTAATTATGTAGGTATTATTTACCATGAGGAATGTGACGGTAATCGCGATGCATAACAAATATGACAGAAATATGTTAAAAACATTTACTTTTTAAATTATTTTTTCAATACATCTCTGACAAATGATTACTGCTTCAATAATATTTATTATTTTTATTCGAATAAATTCAACGAATTCATTCGATAATATTCTATTATAACATATTCTGTGTGTATATATTCTTGCATTTTCTTAAATAAAATAAATCTGCTTAGGCTTTGGACCCAATATTCGGGTAAAATATATACTATGCTTAAAATAAATTTTCATTATTTTTGTTATATTAAAATACGTTATGTTCTTGTTTATTTTAAATTTTTTATTTATTTATTTCACTCAGCCCGAAAATTAATAAATAACGAAAATAAATATGAAACATTTACTTTGGTGTATTAGTTTTACACACTACTTTTTGATAGAATAAATGGATTAATCGTAAATTAAAGTAAAACACAACTTTTACCCGGGAATACTATTAATCCACAGGCTTAGACATTGTTTATAGATTTTTTTCGTAATTCGTAAGTAATTTTTTTCGTAGTTCGTAAGTAATTTTATTCCCATCGGCATCGATTTTTAATTTTCACATGAGATATTTGTATATCTTTATAAAATCATAAATTTTTAAATATTTTCCTGTAAAATTGATGTACCTTTCCAAACACGAGGTTAAACTTAATGTAAACAGTAAATGTTTCAAGTTTCAGTTCGTCTTGTTTTTTGATTTACAAATTGAATGATTATAAAATAGAAAAAATTAATATTCCAGAAAATGAAGAAGGCAGCAGTTATTGGGTTGTTCAATGCAAATTCAATTTTCTTAGCAATAGCTCCTACCTACAGCAAACAAATTTTGATAAAATTGCTTTAGATTTACCATGTACTTTAGTGATTGATACATTTTATGTAATTTATATACCACATCGATTTCTTTATTGCTACCATAGCTATGAAAAAGTAAATTACCACATAATCATCAATTAAAAATAAATTATAAACATTTTAAAATAGAAAATTTTATGTTGTCAGTTCAGTTGTCACACAATTAATTTTTCAAAAACATCTACGAAAATATCTAAAATGGTCTTACTATTTATAAATTTTCAAAGTCACACATGCATTTGTTACATTTGTGTATCACGCATAAGATTTAGTTTATTAACCCTAGTTAATGCAAGTTGACCATAATATTATATACATTAACCAAAAATTTACTTTCGCTGTCGATTTTAAATTGTCGTATGCGTGATAGTTGATACTAAAGTTGCATTGCGCATTGACTGAAACTAATGAACCTATCTAAATGTATACAGCGAATACAGTTTTGCTTTTATTGTTTTGTCAATATTTCCATAACAAGATAGGGTTTTATGTATTTGGTCAAAAATGGGTCACTACACTACCATCGCAAATTTTATCCCTTATATACCAATAAAACTACTAATTAGTTGAAGCAAATTGAATCGAAACCACACATCTATTGTGTAGGCCAAAATATAAAATTGGTGCTAGAAATCATTCTCCACTATAATATTGTTCGTAATACATATTATGTATATTTCACATTCCTACTTTTTTTAAAATCAAAATTCGCGCATGACTTATTGAAAACGTATAATAAAATCCAGTGTCTTACTCATACATGAGCTTTCATCATCATCGTTGTCGTCGTCGTATTTTTTCAGAAAAATGTAAATAGAAGTTTATGTCACTTTGCAATTCTCTCAAACAACGCATACGAAAAAAAAATACAGTCAAATCAGCTATTCAGTCGTTATTTTAATTTTAACGCGACATAGTAAGAGAGTCAAATTTATTTATATTTTTCCTATTTAATCGATATAAAACTAATTTATATGTGTTTTTATTTAATTTTTTTATTCTCGCTTTAGTTTTTCAAGTGAAAAATTCTTGTGGAACTTTTTTTTTAACACTGACGAATATTTTTGGTGGATTTAAAGAAGTAAAACACCGTAAAAATGAATAATCAAGTAGTTAATGATCTCATAAGTGGTAATATAAGTACTACAGGAGGTGGTGTCACCGGTGGTGATAGTGATGTTTTTAAGAAAATGGATAGTAAAAATATTAATGACCACACCCAAAATTTATTACCAGATGATTTTGAACATGTTGATTTTTTAACATCGTCAACACAATTAGCTGGCCAACAACCATCGTTATTCGAAAGCTCAGTTAAAACTATAAACAATAAAAATCTTTTAGATAACGAGGACGATTTTTTGAAAACTGATCTACCATCGTTGCCAGAAAGTAATCAACCACCGTTAAATTTAAAAAATTTTGATTCAGGCTTTCATGATAAACTCAAGGAAACAGAGAGTCTATTTGGTAAGGATATGCCAAGCATCCCAAGTAGTAATTTACATTTTGACGATAAGTTTGATTCTAAAGTAGTAGATAAGAAGTTTAGTGATGTTACAAATTTACTTGATTTTGAACGAAATGAAGGATATTCCCCTAAAAGTTGGGCCCCTGCACCCGTACCGATTCCAGCGCCAAGACCAGCACCGGTAGAACCTTCAGCCCCATCCGTTCCAGTTGTGGATTATCATGATGAAAAACCAATTAGTGATTTTGGTATAGAAGATGATTACTTGAATCCATATGTGTTGCCGATCAAACAAGATTTAGATGATTCAAAGGAAACATTTATTTCATCAGAGAATTTAATTGATTCATTTAGTCCTAAAATCGATTCGAGCAAAGTGTTATCGCGCCCCACAGAAGATTTACTTAAAGATTTTAACCAAGGACCATCGTCGATTAATTTTATGGAAACTGAAGCTGTTGTACATCATGATGTTAAACCAGCACCAGTTGTAGAGAAAAAATCGGTTGAGCTACCTAAAAAACCAATAATCGAAGAGGGAAAAGAACCAACGCCACCACCTGTGGTACAACCACCAACACCACCAAAAGAGGAACAACCGCCAGTTGTGCCACCAAGAAAAGAAATACCAAAACCCATTGAAGTACCAAAACCCATTGAACCAGTTGCCCTGAAACCAACTAAACCAGCTGAAATTCCTGCCGGTAAAACACCACACGATGAATTAACTTCCGCTGAAGAAATGTTTTGTCGAATAGGATTAGGTAAGTACACATTCTTCAACCCATTACTAATTCCTTATTTTTATGCTTGATTTTGTTTTTTTCGCCTTGGCCATATACCAAAAAAATTGAAACGAAATGTTATGACAGAATCGCATGAATCATCATAACGACAAATATTGATTATTTCAATCGAAAAAAAATGTTAACCCCTTTACTTCTATTGCATTTTTATCCACAAATGAATGTGCACATTAATAACAGTTTTGGGTGGAGGGTTAGTTTGTAACACCTGTTAATTTTAGTTAAAATTACATTTTCAGTATATATAGTATTCGTTTGTGCATGTCCACTTCTTAAACACCCCACATGTAAATCAATCAATACATGAGTCACACATATATATTTTTTTCTCTATCAAATAGAAAAATCATGTCACAATTTGCATAACACTCTACATGTAATTCGCAAAATAAAAACTCGCTTGTTATTGCAAAAAAATTGAAATTATAAACTTAACTCCTACAAGGTCAATCGATACAAATACAGTATGTTTGTATATGTAAAAAAATATAAAAGAAAAAGATTTTTTTCTTATTATTCAAAATACATACTTTTAAGAATTTTGTCATGTTTATTGATGAATAAAATGCATCATTTAATACATATGATGGATTTGGTCCAAATGTATTTGCAATTTCCGATAGAATTCGCGGAATGACAAAAATTTTAATTTGTTGCGTGTTTTATTCATTTTAATACATACATTAGATGTATATATATATATTTATATATATATATATATATATATATATATATATATATATATATATATATATATATATATATATATTTATATATATATATATATATATATCTATATATATATATATATATATATATATATATATATATATATATATATATATATATATATATATATATATATATATATATATATATATATATATATATATATATGTAAATATTGATTTGAACATGTTTCAAGTTTATCCAGATTGTGGATAATGTTTTATAAACTTGCGGAAGTGTTTTGGGAATGATAGCAGTGAAGTAAAAATAAATATTCCTGATGTAGCTCAATAAAACATTAATATCGTTTCGTTCCACTAAATATTAACACTGTCAACCAATCAGTCTGTTTATATTAAATATGACCAACAATAACAACACTCCATAGACAAAACGTATCATCGAACATTCGTTTTAAAATTGATTTATTTAATTAATTTTTATATGATTGAATGTACAAAATACTTTATTTGCAGTTAAAACTCGATTATCTCAACTATTAGGCCCGTTGTACATGTCAGCTAAGCTAAGCGAGAAAACATATCTTACTATAGTTTAGTTTAGCTCGCTAGCTCGACGCACTGCACATTTCAGCTAATAAATTAGTTCACACATATATTGATGTTCCTATATCTTTTATTTGTAACACTAAAGTAGGTTATGAATAAAATATAGATAAATATTAATGTATGTGTGAGCGATATAGCTGAAAATTGCAAGGCGAAGACAACCCGAGCTATGTTAGTTTTCATAGTTCAAAACAAAAATGTTTAGTTCGGATAGCTTAGCTCAAGTGTGCATCGACCTATTAAAACTCTTTATTGACTCCATTCAACTATTTTTAAAATTGTTTATTAAATTTGAAGGGAACAATGTGATTTGGGTAATTTAGCCAATTCCAATTTGGATGCTAATTTCCCTTTTATAATTATCAATTTGTTGAAGTTAATGAAGTAATTTTTTCCACTCAAAGTTGGTCACAAATAAATATGGTTACATAAAGTGTTTCTTTATTTAGTAAAGATTTTCATTTAAAGCTAAATAACAATAACTTCACTAAATTTAGTCTCAATTTTTTATTAAAATTGAATCATTCATTTATTTATGTTTTGTTTTACTGAACTAATCATTTACCAAAACGTATTCTTAACAGTAAACTATATAGCATGCATATAAGTTGAAAATGGAATTTATCGCCAACTTTTGAACTAATTTTACGTAATCAATGACTTTAATTATGCCATTTGGGCTCATTAACATTTTGTTAGTAGTTCATTGCTGACTAATTCACTTATTGATTGTTAATATGTAGTAAAAAAATAACAATTCTCATCTCTTGATTAAAACTTTTTTAATTAAATTATTAACCCGCAATAATTTCTTTGTGATTGTATGTGTAAGAATTAAGAATTAATATTACAATAACAAGCTCTACAACTAATAATTTACAAAGATCATCGATTTTCTGGTGTACGGTTAGAAATTTAAAAAAAATTATATTTTTTATAAAGAAATCTTTAAAATAAAATTATAAAATAAACGCGAAAACAGGGTTGGAAGAAGGAGTGGTATACAATACGGTACAGAATGTGTTTAATAAATGTAATGTTAATTCATTCCTTAGTTTTTATAAAATAATGAGCTTCAATCAATTATGAATAAGAAAAATGCATGAAAATTGGTTTAAAATTCATTTGTGAACACTTACGCAGTAAATATTTTATATTATATACTAGGCATGGTGAACCCAACTATGTTTTACGAATGTTTTACGATTTTGGTTAAAATAATTTTTTAAATTTTTTTTTTCTGCTAATTTTGAAGTCAAGTAAACAAAGGGAATGCTCATCGTTTGAAATACAATACAGATTATTCTAACAACTATGTATCTAGGATCGATCAGAAGATTAGAAGTAGAAGCAGATATATCAATATTATGATATGATATTTGTAGTTTTTATCATTTTTATCGAAAATGTGGACACACAGTTCTCAATTGGAATAGTGCTAATACTAAAATATTGTATCGCTCACAAACTCCAAAAGGTTCGTCAACGCTGAATTGGAAACGATATATTTCCAAGTCAAACAAAATTCAATTCAATTGGAATAATTTAACGTTGGCTTCCCTTTCTTTAAGGTATTTTCTTATTCATTAAGAGTAATATACATTTCAATATGATGTACATTTGATATGGCCTTTCCAAATGTCACCCAATGGCGGTAGTAGAATAATTCTTACGAATGAGACAGCACAGTTATAATATAAAATGTCGTTTCAGTTATGATTTGTAATCACATTTTTATGTGAGGATTTCCTTTCTATATATAAACACATTTTTTGTTGTCCAAATCATCGAGAGGGTATTGTGATGATGTAATGCATTCGAAATTTTTTTTTATTGGCGATTTCATTTAATATTTCTGCTATAAGTTCGTTGAATCTTAACGTTGTGTGTATGAATGATTTATTAGTAGAAAAAAAATACATTTATATGAACATTATATTTTCTAATTTCTAGGGTTGATGTGTCTAGTCTATTCCAATTATTTATTTATTCGCATGAATAGAGCATATCATCTAAAACTCTGTTGGTATTATCATGATAATCTCATCAATCATATAGGTATTAAAGAATTGTTATATTTAATGCTGCGATAAAATTTGTTAAAATTAATTTCAGTATTGGTTGGTTTAAAGAAATTTGAATGTTCATGAATAACAAGGAAATGAAAAAATACCGGATAGATAGGTATAGTATGTAGTGTACTGATGTATATTAATAAAAACTTCCTAGTAGAAATATGTTGTTTTGAAAAGTGGAAATGTAAAGATTAATTTCGTACCTACTAAATTATGGGAAATTATGAGATGTAGAAGAAGCTTGCAAAATTGTTCAAAATTTCAATTATTGATTTAAATATCATAATAGCTTCATGTAACTGTTTTTTGATTATGAATCAAAAGTGAGGTTTGAAGGTTGGTTACATTCGAATTCTAGGGGAAATGATTATATTTGTTGATATTTATTAAGAGTTTGGCATAGGTATAACTAAGTTCTATTTAATTTGCTCAATACTAGGTACTAATGTGTCGAACACATTTAGAACATACTAAACATAATTTTTGTGTATAATTTAATAACTTAATGTTTATAACATAACACCATAATCTTGGAAAACAGTCTTTTTTATGATTATTTTATATTTATATTTGATTAATACTTTCCTTTTCAATGTGTTGCATTTTGTTTTATTAACGGCGACAGTTTCGACATATTTCATGAATAAAACTCATGATAGCAAAACAATTGCTACAAAAGCTGTAAATTTTACCAGTGAACACTATCCAGCATCGAGCAAGAAGCAAAAACAAAATAAACCTGAAATTTTTACAAGAAATCGCAGTAACTATGAGCTACACGCTACTTTCGATTATAGTGTGTGAATCCGGCATTCAACTTTTGCAATACAAATATTGGGCAAGAAAGGTAACAAGGGTCGGCTACACCTAGGATGATATAAACTTTGTCAAGGAGCTAAATATCTAACTTAATTCACATTTGGAAAATAGTTATTGAAGAACAAAAACTGGAAGTACATACATATGTCTTCTAAAAATTGGTCCAAGTAAACTTCACGCTTTCAACGTAAAGTCTACAACGTTAATGTCAATGTTTCATTTTAACTAAAATTATTTTGTAATTCAATTAATTTAAAATTGGAGCCAAAGAGTTTTAATAAAGTTTTAATTCCATCTAGAAATTTGGAAAATTCCGTTCTTATAAGGACGTGATAGAGGGCATTTATGTAATTGATTTTTTGTATAACTCATAAATTTTACAATGCTTAATATGGAATTAAAGTGATTTACTCTTTTGTAGTTAAAAACAATAATTGTGATTAATAGGAAATGAGGCAGTTATGTGACTAGAATACGTCCTACTTCACAAAAAATCTATATCCTATTATTTAGCTTACACCTCTATTGCTGGTCTAGAAGTATCACATGCAGACTCGATGACGTCTTAATTTAGTTCGAAACAAACACGCAAACATTTTTTTTGTAATAATTCTCACGTTTCAATTTTTTATTTTTTCACAACCAAAATTAATAATTGATACGGTTTCTAAAAAAACGAAAACATTTTATGTATTTTTCATTATTACATATTTTATATGTTAATGGGTTAATAATCTCATTCAATGCGTACAACTGAAAAACTTCTCGATGCATGCTGAAAAAATCGGGGAGACAATTTTTCTTATTTTTCATAACTTATTTGTTTGATAACTGCGCCATTTTATCGAATTTCGCGAACCACATGAGTAATAAAATTTACCATTTTAATGCGATTTTTTCTAAACTTATTTCCCCTTTTTTCTCGAGGCGAAATTGCGATTTGTAAAATCTCTGTGTTGTAAATGAGTAATTTTGGCAACTAGAAAACCCCTTATTTTTATCCACTTTTGATGCCAAAATATAAAAAATTAAGGAAAATTATTTAATATTGTTTTGGAACATTCTTATGTACACTATAGAAGTGTACCGTATGGCTGATGCGCATGTCATATAAAAAGGATCGATAATTGAATAAAATACAGAATAAAAAAGAATTTTCTTTTTTCCACAAAGTGAAAATTTACTTACAACTATCTCGTTTCATTTCGTCGTATATTTTTTTAATTCGGTCATTAAATTTTTCCGCGACGTATAAAATATTTTCTTGAAACTCGAGCGCGAGGTTATTAGTGTGCACTTTAACATTGGGTGTAATTATTTTATATAGTTTTTTCGAAATTTTATTCCGAATTCTTTTGTGGAACAGAACTGAAATCCCAAATTTGATGTGATTTTTTATTTTGTTAAAATTTTATAAATTTCTTGTGATTTTGCAAATTAAATTTAATTGCATAAAATATATAAATAGGGAACAAGTGAATTTATTATTATTTTTATTTGCCAAACGATAGTTTTTGTGTTAATTTAGTTTTTCATTTGCTCGCTAAAAGAAAAAAAAATACAAAATGGAAACCAAGGAAATTGGATCGAATGGAGTTTCTAATACTCAAAGGCCAATTTTGTGTTGCCTCCTAAATCCAAGTAAATTAATTAATTTCGTTAATTTTTTGGTTTTCGTTTTCAAAATGTATAATGAAATTTTATTGAAACATGTTTTCCCTATTTTCTTGTTATATTTTTAGATGCATGGTTTAAACCAGAACGATTACATCCAAAAGGTATGTATTATTATTGGCTACCGTATATCGTATGTACAATTTCCCAAGTTCGCGATATATTTCCGTTTTGTTATTTTACTTAGGAATATAGCAAATATATGTCCTCGTTTAATAAAAAATAATCGATAGTGAAAAATTTGTGTTGAAAATGAGTCCCAAAGTGGCTATTTCATATTCTATAGTTTTTCCCTTCATTGTTTTTCAATAGCCTTAAGTGGATATAAAATTATAAACCATATTATCAAAGAAAATACAAATTGATTGATGTTATCATGGAAAGTTGTTTGAGTCATCAATTTTGTATAAATCTTAAGAAAGGTGAAAAATAGTATACGCCCTCGGACGTATTGCAGTTGAGCTAAACACAACAGAAACATAGGTTTATAGTTTAAATTTGACTTAAGTTAGCTTATTTCACTTAAGGGAGTGTCTTTTTTTTACCACATAGACTACTTAGCTACTTAGGATAATTTATTTTAATAAGGGTAGATCAGTTGCAGAATATTCCTTAAATTTAATATACCTACTCTCTATATTATTGCTGTGTAATATTTATGATTGATTATGACGATGATGTATTGATTGGGGGTCTAGACACAGTGGCGTCGTAAAACAATTAATTAATTAATTACACAATAGTAATTAATAGTTAGTTCAAAGTTGAACAATTTTGTAATGGCAACGTTGCACGTGACTATAAATTTAATTAGATTAATTTTTATTTATTTGTGTTAATGAAGAAGATTATTTTTTATTTTAGTGCCAAGATAATTGAACAGACATGAATTTTGTGTTTGTAATACGATTTTTGATGTGGGGGATACGGTTACTTAATTTTTTATTTGGTTATATTTAGCAGGTGGAACTTCAATTGATTTTGGATTAATTTAATTAAATAAAATTTTCGTTATCGTTTGTTTCGTTGGAATGGCTGCGAGCAATGCGGTATATGTCATTATGCGCTAATACAATTTGGCGTTTTTGATTTCAAGACGTAATTCTAATAGCAATTTTAATGTCACGATAATAATAAGATTATATGTACAAAAGTACATATATATATATATATATATATATATATATATATATATATATATATATATATATATATATATATATATATATATATATATATATATATATATATATATATATATATATATATACACATATATATATATATATATATATATATATATATATATATATATATATATATATATATATATATATATATATATATATATATATATAAATATATATATATATATATATATATATATATATATATACATAAATATATATATATATAAATATATATATATAAATATATATATATATATATATATATATATATATATATATATATATATATATATATATATATATATATATATATATATATATATATATATATATATATATATATATATATATATATATATATATATACATATATATATTTGAAGAATGGGTGTGGTACATTTAAAAAGCCAGCTAAACCATTAGTTATTATGTAAAATTTATTGCACATATTATATATGTACTTTCGTATCTTAATGAATCACACATTTTGATTGCCTATCTTAGTTAGTCCTTATTACCAGGAATTTGAATTTTAAGTTCAATATTATATTCAAACAAATAAATAAATAGAGCAAAATTTGGTATAATTGTGATTCAATGTTTCTGAAATAATTTAGAATTGATGTATCATCTTCTTTGTTAGAAGATCGTCAGTCAAATTTTTGTTACTGGCTGCATAAACTAAGATGTCTAACTGCGAGTTATACGTTTAACAAAATTGTCCCGTACGCACTTTATCGAATATGTGCAAATTCATCTCATTTTTTTCAAAATATAAACGATTTAGTTGAGTTTCTACTCAGAATTGGAAAATAATTATAAATTTTCCAAGCAAAATTCAATTCAATTGTTCTATTCCACACTCTGATATATATATGCATACATAATTACCAGTGTATCGCGTATATAATGCATATGTCATTACTAGATTATCGAAATGTGGTATGTATGTATACTATAAATGACGAGATTATATTTTTTTTAAACATCAATTAACACAATATTTAAATCTTACAAAAATACTGACTAAGCAATTAACAACTAGATAAAACTAACTCAAGTTTTCGACAGTAGAGGAGATATTTCTTACTAATCTCATTAAATTCTAATTCAACTCTGTCGACCAGTTAAAATAAATATGTAAGTAATAAAATTTCGAAGGGTGACTCAAATATTGTGCTATCTATAATAAATACCATTTGATTAAAAAAACTAAAGATTTCCCAATATTATCGTACTGCAAAACCACATGTGTATGCATTTGGTACGTTAGCTTCGCATACAAAAAACCGCAGCACATAAAATTTAAATAAATTTAATAAATACACTATTTTGTTTTGGTTTTTAATTAAATTAAAAAAAATCGAGTACTAAGTAACCTTTTTTCTCTGTGTTGTACTTTTTTAAACATATAATTAGTATATAGTTGAGAAGTTAGTCTATCGAGATATTTAGCGTCGATGACACCGACCGCGACTTAAATTTTTCTATATTAACAATAGAAAAAAACATTGATTTTTTGTTGTTGAGTTTTTTCGGTTTTTTGTTCAGTTTGTTGTGTATTTTATGTGAAAAGTTGATTTTTTTTGTGATTTAAAACCCTTGTGCGTTCTCTGTGAATAGTTTAATTTCGACGCGCTTAATATCAAAATACAAAAATGTCTAATAATTTTAATATAAATTTGGATTTTTTAAATATAAAATTTACACGAGATGAATGTAAGTTTATTTCGCTGATATAATCGAGCTCAAAAAAATGTTTAATTTTATCTAGTTTTGGTGATAATTTCTGTATGTGTTTGTGTGTGTGTGATTTTTTTCTGTTGGACGGTTTCCAAAACAATGTTCAGTCTAAAATTAATACTTGATCTGCTGTTGTGTTCCCAGTCTTTTTGATTATTGGAATACCTATATCTACATGAAACAAAAATATACAAATTATGGTTTGTTGTCCTGTTGTTTGCTGTGTCGATGGTGATAACGATGATATGGGTCACTAGAACATATATTTAATTAATAAATTAAATACGTATGGATTATTTTTTAATTCGTTATCGTGGAAAAATTGCATTTTTTTATAAAATTTGTTATGTAGTCACGGTGTTCTATAAATAAGCATACAGCTAAAAAGAACTTACAGTGATTCTTTAAGTACAGTATGCATTAAAATGATGTATTCATTGTAGTGTCTGCCAACAAATTTCATATTTCTGTCATATTTATTGGTATGCCAGCGTATATTACCTATATGATTGGTAGTATGTATTTATTTTATCATTTTGATGATCGTCATGACCCCGTCGTCGGATACAGTATTAATCGGCCCAGATTTTTTTTTAGGTAATTAAGTTATATTTGGATTTAATTTTAAAGACTACCAATTCGTTAAATGCCAAAAAATACAGTGCAGTAGTAGAAACATATTTAAAGGTTACAGTACCTTTATTAATTTTAATTAATACTTCGGATTTAATTTAGACGTTGATGACTATTCTCCATATAGTGCCAAAATATTTAAAAAAAAATTTATTTTTAAATTACTCGGTGCGGTCATAGAACAATACACTTAATCATAACAACATAATATTACTGTCTTTAAATCATATCTTCGCGCCACCAGTCAATAGTAATAAATATTAGCCTTGATAATATAGTTTAGTGTCACTTGCCTTTAAGAAAATCAATCATTCAATAAATTGAAATACATAGTTGTGTATTTTGTTTAAAAACTAAATGAAGTGAATTACAAACATCGCACAAATGAAGTATATTAAGTATAAGTACAGTAAACTAAGTCGAGCGTAATAATGGGATGTGAGATAAAGAAAATCTACTAAATTTGCATTTTTTATATTTACATTTTTGTGTGTATGTTTGCATAATGTAAACTAAAAAAATTCTATTCTTTATGCGAACAAACAATACAATCTATCTGCCTGCTATTTATTTGGTTTACCTTGGATACACCTGTGAACTTAGTGAATCGTCATTATTTATACCGTTGCCACTGTATATTATAGCTGTGAATGATAATTATTTTAAATTTATTTTAATTTATTTAATTTTATTGCTATTACGTTCACCCACATTTTTTCTTGTCAGTACATGATAAAGGTCAGCGATAAGGCGAAAATATATTGAGAACATGTTATTTAATTGTTTATTGATTATGAATTTATTCTTATTATTATGAAATTCTCTTTTTCATTTATAAATAATACATTTTTTAACGGTTGGACATTGCCAGACAACCAATACTAAATTAGAGTAAAAAATAATTTATAAAACTAAAAATAAATTCTGAAAGGCATTAAATATAATATGTTATGTATGTACATGTTTTGGTCCAAACTAAATTTTATTTGTGCGTTTAAGGTTTTGAAGGTTAATCGTTCGGTTTTGAAATCTATAATAGAATGTTATATTACATTTTAATTTATAAAAACATAAATAATTAACAAAAATATTAACGAATACAAATTGCATGTAATGGGGCTGAAACTCATAATAATAAAGTTTTACAAACTTTAATTTCTTTTAAAAACCAAATATAATATAACTTCTGTATTTTATACATCTTAAATGAGATGCTTCGTAAACCACTTCCATCAAAGTACTTAGTAACTTACTTAGTAGTAACATTTAATTGGTGGTGACCAAAAATTAATTAGTTAAAATGTGTAGCATTGCTTGGTTTAACCAGCTTCAACTTCAACGTTTGCACAAACGTTCATAGATGTGATAAAGATCATCTTTGAACACATCAACATCACCTTTGAAACACATCATTTGATTTGGTGTACCACCAGAAGAAAAACTAAACTATTAAATTAACAAACTATCTGACCGTTGAATCTCATTTCAACTGAATATATTTTACATTAAATGAATTAAACATTTAGTAATGGCTTAGGTCCAATAATCTTAGCAAAACGTACTCAACGAATAGTAATATTCAGTCACTAGGTTTCTGATTTTTGATTTATATTTCAATCAAATAAATTTATTGTTAATGGCAAACATTTTCACTTAAGATGAATACCACACATTTGTTATACTACATTTATCATTCAAATTAGTTACCACCCGAGAAAAAGAGGATCAAATGGAGTTTATTCATTGACTGCACATCCCAGTCAACGAATAAATTCCATTTAATCCTCTTTTTCTCGGGTGATAATTAATTTTTTGTTATAGCATTTAGAAATTTAGACGGCGAGCAATGCTTTATTTTCCAGCATTCCATTAAACAATATCAGCTTTTTAGCATCATATATATGCACAACAGCTCACGATATGTGCTTTACGATATTCTCATTATAAATATAAAAATATACTTCATAAATAAAATTTAAATTGAAAATCTATGTATACGTATATGAAAAAAACAAACATGGCATGTCCAAGTTTATCACACGTTTTAAATAATCATTCTTCACAGCATTTGTGAAATTTGACGTCGGTCAGATCATAACCACCCAAGATATGAAGATGCAAAAATTTCACAGTTTTTGCCATTAAATTTTTATAAGTATGTATTTAATTTCAGAAATTTGAACGTTATAAATTTTGAATGAAAGAATGACTCGAAAGAATGGAAAAAGTAATAATATTATGTAATATTATGTTCGAAGGTGAGTTTATTATAAATTAAAGATTTAATCGCTCAAAATTGTATTTTGTGTTTGATGCAATATAGATTGAAATTATAAATAAGATTTTGTGAATACATTTCTTAGCCATGATATCTTATAATCAATTATTAAAAAATACCTTTATCAAATTTTTGCGATAGAATGCATCGATTTATGGGATCCAATAATAAAATCCTCCCGATATTGATGAAGTGGCACTTTCCTGATAATAATAACCAATTATTTTGAACGATTGACGCGACATCCCGATTTCTAATTCGGTCTCGCGTAAATTGTTGACAATTTTGCTGTCCATAGAATTTCATTCCAAAGAAACGAAATTTTCATTAAAATATTTTAAGCAATACTCATCTTGTATTGAAAATTGCCAAGAACTTGTAGTATTGTACTAGACAGACATATAAACCAAAAATTAAATTTAAAAAAATTCATGAGGCTCGGCCATCGTACGATGAAAAAATATAATTTTGTATCTCATCCTATCTTTTCGGAAATCAGCTAAAAACATTTTCAATCCTACTCAATTTTTATTGAAACTATGATTATTCATTTCCGATTCCACAATCGATTCGAATTTTATTATCTGGGGTATGAAACATTTGAAGGTTTAAATATGATCTTGAATTCTATCTGTGAGAATGAAATATCAACTTTTTCTGATCGTACTTTAACTTTTTCTGATCGTACTTTAATTTTTTCGTTTTAAATTTTGAACATGGTTTACATTTCTTTTTTTTATCAAATTTAAATTTGGTCTACATTAACTTTTATTAAATTCTAGTTTTAATAAACTATTCAAATTCCATCCAGTTTCCTCAAATGCTATAATTTTGAAAATATCTATATTTTATTCAAATATGCAATTTTCTGTGATAAAAAACGTTTTTCAACTTTAAACCATTATTACTAGGTTTGTTTCTCAGAGTCGATTTTAGAAATTTTGGTCCACTAATCATCGTTTGTTCGGCGTCAGTCTGTTAAACAATTGCATCCAGATTATTTTATGGAGCGTGATACCCATCCAGATCCGTTATTTTAATTTTATGTGTTGAATATAAACATAATTGTAGATATTATATTTTAACAATACTATAGTTGCTGAATTTAAATGAATTAAAACAATAATAGGATTTCTAGAGAGTATCAAGAATTTAAATTTTTCAGTCTCGTAAAATTAAAACCTGGAAATTAGAATCTAGAATTTCCCCTTAGTTTACTTTATAATTTTTATAAAATAGGCAAAAATTTCGAATATGATTTTAAAATTTAACTCTGTATTTTTCTCCTTTTATTTTATTTTATTATACATACAAGTATTTCATATATATGTATATGTTTGAAGTAGTTTTTAATGTGAGCCAAAACTGTCTATAGATGCAAGCCGGAAAGATATGCTCATACCACAGATACCACCATAAATTACTCCACATTGATTTATTTCTGCGGCTTGCATCTGTATTGATTTATTTCTGGCTTGCATATTATATAGACGGTTTCGTTTAAGCACGTTATATATTTTTTGTACAACTTACAGAACATCCCCAATAAAAATACTTTACTGGTCTAGGAACAGTTAAAATTTTTGATTTGGTTTTGTAAACATTTTGTACGATATAAGATGCAAGTTAAATTTAAGTGAATAATATCATGAAAAATATCATATTTTGTGTAAATATATTTTATAATTATTTGAAATAACTATATTATCATTTTTTTTGTGCTTTGGTACTTTAACAGAACCTCAATTAAATTTTTGTATAATTTGTACAAATGAACAAGTATAGGCAAATATTTTAATGAACTTTTGCTCATTTTAATTTTTATAAGATTCCAACTTTATTTTAATTCAAGAATCTTACACTAAAATGAAATTTTGAACAAATTTGCACTGAATTGTTAAACGGCACAAAATTTAACTGGTTCCAACTGTTAACCACAGTTAAAATATTTAACATTTTAACCGATTGGCACACAATTACTTACAGAAAAATATGAAAAAAATTTGAGGAAAAAATGTTTTTTGCTAGTTACGATAACAAAAACAAATTTTTAACTTTTCCCTTAAGAATGAATGGATAGAATTAAGTACTATCTACGGTGTAAAACCAGAATAATTTTAGTTTATGTTATTTTTAATATTTTAACAAGTAAGTAAAATTCAATGTATGTACTGAAGTTTTCTTAAATTTTAATTTTCCGTAGCAAGTAATTTCGTTGTGTATGAACTGTTAGGTTTTAGAAGTATGGAAATTCTAGAATTTCTAAAATTGTGCATTTTGAATCCAAAAACTACAAATTTTAGAATTTTTATTTTATAATTTTATACTATAATTATCGATTGTTAAAGCTTACAAAATTAAATTAACAATTCGAAAAAAACAATTCCTAATTGTTGTGAAATTACACCATGCAATTCTAATCTCAAATTGAAGAATTTTGAGCAAAATATTAAATTGATATTTGTGTATTACAAATCATAATAGAATCAAATATCAATTTTCTTAAAATGTATGCGTATTTGTATATACAAATTAAAATCTGTATGTTTCTATTATCTGTTTCTGTATTTTGTTTGTGTGATGAATTAAATTCATATAGCAAAAATGTTACCAATTTCATTTTTTTAATAGTAGGACGACCAACCCAAAAAACAGTTTGATTAAATTTGATTTGTATATTATTATGTGCGCGATGAAAATGTGGAATTCACCTTAATTTTTATTGTTATTTATGTTCTTATTCTTACTTTCTGGAAATTAATATTTTACTTTTATATCATTTGATAAGTATTAATTACACACAAAAAGTTCAAATAGTGTGACCATAAAATCTACTGTGTCATTTAATATAATATGCGGCATCAATGAAAAATCATGAACCATTTCGTTTTTCTGTGTTTTTTTCTATTTCGGACGTGTACACATTTTGTTTATATTTTTTGTTCATGCATTATGATGACAAATATTTCCTGCCTCCACCTTCCCTCATCATTTCATCTGCTAATTTTCAAAATCATTATCAAGGTTATAAAACTACGATGTCATTTTTTTTTATTTCGCGATACGCTTTTATTTTTTTAATTTTATTTTTATATTCGCGATAATTTTATCAAAGTGTTGCTAAATGCTTAATGCAACTTATTATAAAGTTTGTTGTTTAAATTGGGTTTGGCTGTGCTTTAAAAGTATTAGTTTATGCCAATTGAAATTAATTTGATTTTGTATAATTTATATTTATAATAATAGAATACAGTTGCGGATAGAAGTATCGAATCGTAAATATGTTTTGTTTATATATTGTATATAAACATATATTTTGTGTTGAATCATACATATTATTAATCGTATTAAGATGTTCATAATCAATCATGCGTACGTGTTTAATTAATGTTTATCAATTTTGTCTGCCTGTGATTTCACATTGAATTTATATTACTCCGATGATGTTATTAAATAAAATAAATTCAAAACTTAATTAAAATTCAATTAAAATCATTTCCAAAACCTTATTATGGTGAACGATAACACACAGCTATATTATATAAAATTATTCTGTCAATTCTGGTTAAAAACGATAACGTAATTATTCTATAAATAAAAATCGAGAATTTATTTGACGGCTCCCTCTTATAATTATTATATGTCTTCGTGGTTTCAAATGTTTGATACTCATATTTTAGGTATGTACTACTATATTTTATAATTATATAGATATAAATAGTTGGTGTGTTTATAGTATGTATAATGATGTTGCAGATAATTTGACGATTATATCCTAATCCATGGATAGTTAGTTATAAGTAGTTGTTATTGTTTTTCTACACTTGTAAAACCGTATTAGGATTTATCTCACTTCTTGTTATCTTTATTGTTTGTACATGGTGAGTAATTTTATTTTTGCTGAATATTCAAATTGATTTGTCTGATTACTAAATTACTCTCCAGCCTTGAAATAGTTTTCTATTTAATAGTACATATTTGATGATAAATATAATTTACTGGGTAGATAAATAGTACAAAATAAGATCAATAGGTTATCTTAGGTATTTGTTTAGCCGGAGCTGGAAACTCATATTATTGGAAATAAATTAATATGCAATTTCCTTGTCCAAATTTGAAAAATCTATACGTACCTATTCCAATTTCTTTGAATTTAATTTTTAATTGCAACAGTATAATTTACTTGTTGGTGTCGTACTAAATAAATCTGAAAGATATTGCTGACATTATTCAGATTATTCCACTACATTGACCTAAAAATATTGCCAGTATTGAGTCTCAAAATTATGAATGAGTGAAAATTAATTAATCAGCGCAGAAATCACGAATTAGATTTGCTGGTAGATGAAATAAAATTATGATTAAGTTGCAAACTCAAGACAATAGCAAAAATACCAGTTTGACTAATTTCAATATTGTGGCTGTGTAGTTTTGTCGGTTACGATTTTAAAAAAATTGCATCTCATTTAATCTATCAATACAATTTGTACTATAATAACGTCATCAAATTCATATAATAATATTCTAATATACCAAAAAAACTAAAAATTCAATATTCGCATTTTAAAATATAATATGTATGTAGTTCCACTATAAAATTTAGAAATATTTATTAGGACAAATTTCTGTATATTTTCTTAATAACCATTTGTATATATTCTGCAGATTCTGATATTTTGTCATTCTATCTAAGTCAAATTTTGAATAGTTTAAGAATTCATGAAATTTTAACTTTTCAAATTTACCGAATTTTTTTTTGAATACATAACAAAATTTTTTAATTAATTAGCATGGTGGTATGGATTTATCTGAGAAACAAACCAAATTTTTGATTTTGTTGCGAGTACGGTAACTATAACTCGAAAAGGAATTTTGTCTTCCAATGGACGTTAAAGTATCAAATTTTTATAAAATTGGTTCGTTCAAGTTTTAAACATTTAATGAATACATATTTATTTCAATACTATTTTATTGCGTTTTATTTTGAAAAATTATACCTTATGTTATTGTTACAAATTATGTATATATGTATATGATTCACTGAGCATGTCATAATCATGATATCATTTTTCTAATACACACAACTTTAGTTTCAACCCAACATTACCGATTATTCCTTATATTCTATTTCTTCAACACATACTTATATTTTATTAAAATCCAGTTCAACTTTAAAAAGTTGTTTTGGAATAAACGATTTTTTATTTTATTTCTTTTTAAATTTCTTACAACTTTTCATTCTCTCTCCATCAGCAGTGTGGAGTACACAGAGCCTTTAAATAGTTTTTTTTTTAAATAATTTGTGTGTTGTATATTGTTAGTGTTTAGTATTTTGAGTAGTATTTGTATCATCTACGTGATGATAAGATAGTTTGGAAATAAATACAAATCTATATACGAAAGAATCAAAAGAAAATAGAAAGAAGTTACCATTCTTTTGTGAAGTTTGTTAAAAAATTGGTTGTTTAGTGTATTAGTTATTGATAGTTTGGAAATAAAATAAAAATGGCAAGAAAACCATTTAATGGGAAATATTCAAATGGATCTGCTCAATTACCAGAGCGAGGACCAGGTTGGTTATATATCTTTTTCTGTACATTGTGTTGATAATGAGTGCGGTATGTAGACGGCAGGTATGGAATCATATGGAGTCCGGTTTTTTATTGTTTGAACGTGGTACTTTATAGATGACAACTCACCACTTAAAAATCGAACACATGTTAAATTATATTAATTTTCTTTAAGATTTCTTAAGTACACATACATACTCTTTTTCTCTTTCTTTATATAAAAAAAGCGTTAGGTTTATGTATTTTAATTTAATACATACATATTGTGCTTACCTTTCATTTCCAGACATCGACGTTTTTTTAATTTCATTTTGGTTTTATTAAATTAACGAAAGAGAGAAACTCCATAGATCATAAATACATAATACAGTTGGTGAAGTAAAATGAACTTCGCGAGATTTTCGTAAATGATTTACACTTTCTTTTGTATTTTAATTTTAAATTGGTTGGCTATAATTAAATTGATTTTCGATTTCCTTGTCCCTGTTCAAATGCCAAAATAACTCTTTCATTTTTTGTTGGCAAATTTTCAATTGTCGGGTAATTTAATCAAATCGATCGATCGCATCGTGTATATCTCTTATCAGTTTTGTCATTTTTCGATGGTGTGGTGTTAAATTTATACATATACTTATATTTCAACAATTTGTTTGCCACGTACTATTGAAGTGTGTCCGGTGTTGTTTATTATCGCTCGTATGGATCATGGAATTTATAAATATGTTTAGCGTTGAAGAACATTAAATAATTTTAAGATCGTTAATAGAAAAATATATGTACATATATATGTATTTTGTTTGTTTTGTCACCCAAACACAAGAATACACCCACGCATACTTACTCAATGCTATTGTTCTTATGTACACCACTGACAATATCTCTCTCATGTAAACTTGTAGTATTTCTATTCTTGACGACGAGTCCAGTGATGTCGATCGTACAAATTTTCCTGCATTTTCTTATATATGTGAAAATTGCAAATGTGTGTTTTTTCTTCGCTAAATTTATTTTTATTTTTCTTGTGACGTTGTGTGACCGAAGAATCAAAATAGTTAGTTGTACGAAACGGAAAAAATTATATATTTTCTTTCAAAAAATTTTCTTTCTACTCTCGATTTGGGTCGGAAGAAAAATATTTTCATTAAATTATAAAAAAAAAGTAAGATTGGGAAATTTTTTGTTGAATAAATCATTAATTTTTGTATATTTTTCATTTTATTTATAGTGGAATCGCTCATCTATTGGCGGGATCCAAAGAAATCTGGACCAGTATTCGGTATTGGTTTGGTGTTATTGATTGCTATGTCATGTTTCTCATTGATTAGCGTATTTGCATATGTATCATTAATTGCACTATTGGGAACAATATGCTTCAGAATTTATAAAAATATACTTCAAGCGGTACAAAAAACATCAGAAGGTCATCCATTCCAGTAAGTAGTTGCGTGATGAATGATAAAGAATTAATTTTATTGTGAATCGCCTCATTTTTAATTAAATTAATTATGTGCATCATTTTAATTAATTTTGCAGGGAATTTTTGGATGTTGATTTATCACTATCGCAAGAGAAAATACAACAGATTGTTACAGTTGGTGTTGCACACTTGAATGCGCTCGTTGCTGAATTACGTCGCTTATTTTTGGTTGAAGACTTAATCGATTCAATTAAATTTGGTTTACTTTTATGGTGTCTCACCTACTTGGGAGCATGGTTCAATGGAATGACATTAGTTATTATTGGTAAGTGTGTGTGTGTGTGTGTGTGTGTGTGTGTATGTGCGAGTGTATTTTGTGATATAAATAATTATTAATGTAACCATCGAACATACATTTTAATTCATTAATTTCTCTACTTTCAGCATTTGTCGCCCTATTCACCTTACCTAAAGTGTATGAGAACAACAAACAAACGATTGATACAAACTTGGATTTAGTTAGAAGCAAAATTACAGAAATTACTGATAAGTAAGTGAACTTCGTAATTTTTATAAAAAAAATGAAATTCCTATACATATTTATTTTTCTATTACAGAGTTAAAGCTGCAATTCCAATTGGCAAAAAAGAAAGTGAAAAAGATAAATAAATAAATTTATCTAAAGCAAAATAATTAATTAAAATTTAAAATTGATAAACTTATTTAATTAATTATTAATAAAAAAACTAAATAAAAAAGTTAAAATTACATTTCTTTTTTCGTTTCCGTTTCCTTTTATATTATATTATTATGTTAAATACTGAGGATTCCCAAAAATGGTAGAAAAACACTGGCAAAATTTATCCTCGATTTTGTAATTTATTTAGAAAAGATATACAAAAATTAATTAATTTAACTTATATTTTTTATATATATTTTAGACCGAATCTAAAAACAAAATAATTACTAAACATTAAATTTAAAAAACAATAAATAGAATTTAATAGTTTTTATAATTTTTTATTTTTAAATTCGTTATTGGTAGATTCTATATTAAATCGAGGTTGTGATGATGAATACATCAATTTTGCGATTATGCAATATTTGTTTCAAATGTTAAAATTTGCCGGCAAGAACTTTTTCTAGTCAACGTATTCACGACGCTAGCCACATCCATCACAACCTTTGCATTAGCACATCAAAGTAATTAATTTTTGTTTGGTCTGAGAAGGTAAGAGATAATAATTCTTAAAACAATTATGTTGGGTTAACGGTTTTTTCATATATAATTTACCATTAAATCAAATCCCTCAAATTGTGATCAATTTTTTTTAACCATTTTCCTACGATCATCTCTCTCAAATCATTATGAGTTGTATAACGATAATTTTCATTTTTTAACTAAATACAGATTATATATATAAATAAATAAATAAATAAAAATAATATATTTAAGAAACAAAAAAATATATAAATTTATATTTATAAGTGTTTTTATTTAAAAAAAAAAAATATTTTTAGAAAATAAGTTATAAAACAGATTTAATTTCATTTTGTTACAAAAGAATTGTTTTATTCGCTTTGTTATCTAATTTAAAATTGTAAAACAAAAAATAAATTGCCTTTTTCTAATTAAAAATAAAATTAAAATTATATATAATAAATAGGCGGTTTGAACGACAAAATGGTGTTTTAAATAACTGAACATGATCTTTTTGCAAAAACAAATTGTATTTAATGCTAATACTTACATAGATAGTAATATAAATAATATCAGTAGAATGCGTTATTATATAAATGTTCATCGCCATTTTGACGTTTTTTCAAGCTTTTTGTTTATTGTTTTATTATCTAATATCATTTTATTATTATGATTAAAAATAGCACATAAAATTTAGTTTTTTAAATAAAATAAAATTTAAAAAAAAACATCATTTCCATTTTACTAATAAATTAAATAAATCGCTATTTAAAAATAATAAAAAAATCCTCAATTCAGATTCATTTTTAAACGTAAAAATAGAGGAATACAAATAATAAAGAATATTTTGCTTGTAGTAATTTAATTTATAAAAATTAATTAATTAAAAACCCAGAGAGAAAATATTAAATCAGAAATACAACTATTTTCTAAATAAATATATATAAAAAACGTAAAAAATTAAAAATAAAGAAAATTTGTAAGATTATCATAAAAAAATAGAAGATCGTGTGTTGTGCTTCAATGCAATTTGTAATAATGAAAATTTAAAAAACATAAAAAAAATACAAAAAAAACAATGAGCAGATTTTAAAAAACAAATAATATAATTTGGAGAAAAATAAATGAAAATTGTTTTTCTTTTTGTTCGATTTAGTTGTTTCCATCAAACACTTAAGATAAGTACACAGACTAATTTTCAGGAGACGGTAAGTATATGGTAGTCATTCAAATTTGATTTTTTGATGAAAGAATCGAGATTGCTTCGTCGTTGGTATCAGTTGGGGTTTGTTTCCTCGATTTAAAAATCATTTATTACCTAACTGGCTGATTTATACAATTTATGGTGAAATATGCTAAGCAATCGAAAAGAGACGGGGATATTCTAAATTCAATAAAAATATGTATCAGCAAGAAGGGACAATTAAACGAATAAATTATTTGCAAACCTTGGGTTTTCAAATTATCATAAAATAAAATAAATTATAATATGTACTAAGTACGATAAATATTATTACATTCTCGTTGAAAATGATATTTTTTTTCTTTTACCTATTTTCTTATGAGACTTTCAGCGTTAGAATCAAGACATCGACCTAGATAATTTTTGTATATGACACAATTCTCAATAATATTTACTCCAGGCAGTAAGCCCCAATCCTCGCGATATAGACAAGCATACAAAGAGATGGCTTTATAATAGAGCGAATTTTTCGATATCGAATTTTACGAGAGCGAAATAATAGGTTCGAGTTTCTCGAAGAAAGATGGGATCATAACTGAGCTAAATATATATTTCTGCCCATGACAATAATATTTTTCGCATTATGCTTGAGCTAGATTAGAAAATGATAAAGTCATTATTCGATGATTCGTCACTTTGTCTTGACTAATTCTAGTTAATGAAGGCGAAATACTACCACATACTAATCGTATCCTCAAACCGTAAACAGTGTAAATAAAAATGTAGAAGTTTGGATAAATTTTCTTATTGCATATATCATTTGGTTATGCGTATAACTTATGGCAATATTCGTCCACATGCGCTTGTAATCTACAAATGCATAATTGAGAAATTGATGATGATTCCCAACATTGCACAATAATTCAAACCACACTGAGTTTCCTGGATCAGTTATGCTTTGTTTACTGGTCCAAAATGAATGGTGCCACAATTTCTGAGGGTGGAGCGACATTATCGAAGGCCCAGTGGTTGTTATGGACAATCAATGATAGTGGAGCCATTAACGACAATGTCAAATAAAATAATATCAGAGTACATATACTAATATATATATTCCCCTTTATCTTAGGCTAATTAAATTTAAAATTATATATATATATATATATATATATATATATATATATATATATATATATATATATATATATATATATATATATATATATATATATATATATATATATATATATAATATATATAATACATATATATAATTATAGCTGAATAATTCATCAGTTGATTAAAAAACCATGGCAGTCAATCGATTCATCTCGAATTGAAAATATACACTGTTAAAGTTTCTTAATATAATAAAATTGGACGCCTAAATATGGGCAATAAAAATAATTTTGGTTTATTATTTCTTAACCAAATAAACACAAAACAAAAAATAATTTTTAGATCAAATTATTTAAAATTATAAAATTTATTTTTATTCGATTCGATTAAAAATTGCTTAATAATACTCTTTAAAGATTATAAGATAAATTACAATCGATTTTACTATTAAAGATAAATCTGTGTTGACATTAATTCCAAACGGTTATGAATTCCATGCTAATTCTGAATCCCTCATATGAAAAGCTTTCCAAAGCAAAAAGTAAATACAAATTTTGCAAAAAATGTTTAAAAATAAATGTAGTATGTACAAACCACAACAAACAATTTAAACAACTTTATTTCGCGCTTCTAAAATTTCTGTTTGGAAATTAAATAGCGAGAGGTTAGAAATTTAGAAACAAATTACTAAAGTCTACTACAAATGATATATAATCTGACTTTTGGTTGCTATCGACTTGAACCTCTCAATCTATAAGAAATAATACAAAACATAATTAAGAGTACTGTTACAATAATAACCTAATCACTAATCAGTTTCTTGATGCGTGAGAACAATATTTTTGTTTTTTAATTGCACTTCAAGCTGTCTGATCAGATTGGAATTGCATACTAAACAGTCAATTCAACCTATCATCAGATTCAACCTTAATTTTAATTGAATGTTAAAAAAAAACTCCACACTGAAATTATAAAGATATTTTAATATTACCGAATTTGTATACTATTTGTAAAATTTCATAATCAAATAATTCAGTCGCGTAGCCCATTTTAATGTAATTTGTTCATATTATTTTCGACTAGAAACATATCTTCTACAACTTTCTTCAATACTATTACCCTTACGTTAGAGAGTTGTACAATTTTTGGTCAGATGCGTACACTTCAACTGACAATATAAATTTTTATGTTTTCAAAATTAAAGTTGTAGCCATTTTAAAATAATCTAAGAAAACTTTTGTTAAACTATATATATATTTTCTATAATTTTAGTTCAAAAGGTTTCTAAAACAAATAATGCTATATAAGAGGAAAATACAAATAGAATTTATAAAATTTAATCATAATTTAAAGTTATCTATTCTCATCTTATTAAATACTTACTTATCATTTAATTTTAAATCAAATAAATTTTATTTGTTGTTATAACATACAGTACGTGTTAATAATTATTTAGACTAAATGTCATTATGTACAGCCTGATTATCAGTTTCTTGGTGCGTGAGAATAATATTTTTGTTTTGCAAATTGAAAATTTACTATCTTATCAGATTATAATTATATTTTAATTAGCTGCTATAATAATCCTAAGGCGTTATCCCAAATATTGATCATATAAAGTGTTCTGTATTGATTTTTCATGACACATTGTGATATCCAATATATTAAGTGATTAAAACGGTTAAAATCGTACAATTTAAAATATATTACCAACTGATAAAACTGAATATTTTACTATACTGAAGTTCTTTCATCACTCAATAGATAGCACTATATTCATCAAAACAAAACAATAAAAAATTTAACTGTCATTGGCGCATGCCCGACCTTCCAACAAGGTGACCCGATAGAATAAAATTTTCTCCACATTTATTTGCGATCCAAATTTCGTGTTGGTCGCATCAAATCGCAGTTTTTTGTTAAAAAGAAAATACATTTTTAATTTATTAGTTTTTAAGAATTATAGTGTTATTATTATATAGTGGCATTTGATTTTTAAGTTATAAATATATAAACATATTAGTGTTATTATTTTAACAAACAAAAAATTTTGTGAATTCACCCCACAAAATAAAAAAATCCAATCATGGCTACACCAATTTCTGATAGCGATAAACGTAAACAAATTTCGGTGCGCGGCATTGCCCAAGTTGAAAATGTGTCAGAAGTTAAAAAAGGATTTAATCGTCATTTGCATTACACGCTAGTTAAGGATCGTAATGTATCAACACAACGCGATTACTACTTTGCATTGGCCCACTGTGTCAAGGATCATTTGGTTTCACGATGGATTCGTACCCAACAATATTACTATGAAAAGGATCCAAAGGTATGTATATATTATACGAAAATGGTTATATAATGAGTTAAATTATACGAACGATAAAAAGTCCTTTCACTCACACATGTGATTACGATAAAATTTAGGATGGTGCACAAGTTTCATATCCAAGGTCGTTTAAGGTTAAACTTCAACAATTGCCTTTATCCGATTTTGGTTTGTATTGTTCATCTTAACTTTCAATTTTTTCATTACAATAAATAAATTCTACTGTATGTATTACATAAAAATAATTTCACTTTCAATATCATTCCGTGATAAGGTATCGAAACACGATTTAAAAATATTATGTATTAGAACAATCAAATACACAAAGTTCATCATCTATGCATGTTATTGTTCACACTACTTGTGTTACCGTTGAACGGATTTTTTCTATTACCGGCATTTTCATCACAGCGTTGTGGTATAATTAGAAAATAATTTCTAATGATTTGGAGAATTGCCCATTATTTTTCATTGTTTTGACGGTCGGCCGCATAATAAGTCATAATAAGTAGTGTAGAGTATAATGGCCAATGCACGATAATTTACGTTTCTAATTATTTTGTTTCTATACACTTTCCTAATGCGATTCAATCATGAACGGGAACTTTTTAATGTAAATGTAATAAAAATATTTAATTAGATACATAATTTAAATAAAGGCCTGTGGCCCTCGGCCAAGAATTTTGTGTGCAGTTTTTTGATATTTACATCAGATGTGAAAATATATTATAACGCTATCTGTATATTTACTAGGAACGGTTGATAAACGTACTTTTCACGAAATGTTGTTAGGAGAAATAGATAGCATTATCTAATTGCTTTATATTCATGATAGCCGGCTTTATGACAAATCCGGTAGTTATCAAAAATATGTACACCGTGATAGTATACTTTTAAAAATAATACTATACAATAGTTATTCAAAAATTGGAGCAATGCATATGTGCAATGTTTATACAAATTCAAAAATTAAAATCCTAAAATTTGCTAAATTTAGCATAGATAAAATACTTGTTAGCACTTTTTCGAGGGTGCCTTAGAAATTCAAAGTTGGTCATCACACCGTATTGCCAGAAGCTCTCACATACGAAATTTGTTCAAATTGGATTTCAGAAAAATTGTGAAACCTCCAATGTTCTTGCACAAAAATTTGTTCTTACATACAAATCCAAATTTTAATTTTATAGAATTATATTGAAGTTTAATCTTTCGTTCTAATTCCAAATAAAAATCAGAAGAATTTTAATGAAAAGTTTAGATCGATAAATAGGAGGTTTCCTAAGAACCAATTTCTGAAATTCAAATATCTACCTATTTAAGATAATTGAGAACTGGCCAATGAATAGCGATATTGGATAATGAAATGGCGTAAAGTCTTGTACTAAAATCGAACTGTGAAAGATTAGGAAAGCCAACGAAAAATGTGAAAAAATTGTAAAGTAAAAATATTAAGATGAGAAAAGTTAAAATTAGTATTTTAAAATTAAGTGGTCTTAAATTAAAACACACATAAACTAATTTAATTCCGAAAAAATTTGAATTTTCGACAATTTTCATAGCTAAACACATTTCCTGAATTTAGAATTATACTAAGAACTGTAAAACTAAAATATAGTTTTCGAGCGAATTTTTTAAATTAACGCAATTTTATAAGTTTGGTAATTTTAGAGCGCCAAACAAAATTTCTAACTAGAATCTATTTTTAAATCCTTAAATAGTTTAAGGAAAATATTATTATACTGTATAGTTTTTAGTCCTATTTATATTAAAGGAGTTCACAGAATTATTCGCCTGCATTCGTCTGGATAGCTCCTTGTCCACAAATCAATCGATTACATAAATTTTTCGCAGCCAATTTGTACTAACTTTGTAAAAATTAAAATTAATGACCATATGACCCATTTGACCTTGGTTTCACGTTTTCTTATTAGTTTTCTACTTAAAGATCATACGAACTGACTATTTCTTTGCTGCTGCAGTGTAATATAAGTATTAAATATTATCGATTTCTTCAAGGCAACACGCATTAAAAATTCAATTTTTTATCCAATTTTCGAAGTAATTTTTATTGATTCTCTTTAGGGGAAAGGATTTCGAAATCGATTTGTTGATTACGACTAGAAATTTTTTTATATTTGATAATTTAACCGTTTTATAATGTAACCTATTCCCTGCATCAAATGTACGTCATGTTCAAGGCCAGCCTAATTAGTATTTTCTTGATATAAACTTTGATCGATGATTCACGAGATTATTGATTATTGTTGGCGTGTACGGGGTGCGTAAGTCATATTCATATATGTAGTATTAAACAAATAAATAATATGTTGTTTATTCAATTGATAATCAAGCAAAAACATTCTACATTGACCCTACCCTATTTTAACTAAAAAACATAAAATTATCTTCTTTCATTTCTTCTAGAGTTACTAAAGGAAGAATAATCATCTTTAATGTTATTTTTGTTGCTTTAATTAAAATCACATTGAATCAATGTTTTATTTAATGTGTAGGTCAAATTTCTTATCACAGTAAACAACAATGTACACTATATTTTTTTTACTGGCTATATACTTGAGTTTATTGTTACTTTCCAATTCTTAATAGTTTAGAGTAGACGGCCAATCTAAACATCAGCTGTAATTGTTCTATAAATATATGACTTTAAATAATAATGAAATTATATTATGTTTGACTTTAAAATGACTTTCCTTTGACTTCCATAGAAAATATTCGCACACACAATCTGCATGAGTCTCTTGGTTGATTTTTCTTGTTGCATAATTTTAATTTTTTTTAGAATATTTCAACTTTTGTTTATATATAATTTAGTTGTGCGCGTATGTCGTACTTATCTTAACAATTCTCTCGCTCCCTACACACACACTAATCGAGTAATATTAATGTCGAGACAATTAAATTACATATTTACACTAATTTGATGTCAAGGTGAACATTAGATATCGGCTGTATAAAAATGAATATGAAACTTTCAAACAATTTTTCAATTATATTTGATCATGTTATTTGGATTTCATTTGTAAATGTGTTTGTTTTGATCATTTTTATGTTAAACTTAACTCGATCAAACAATAACAATTTTTTAAAGAATTCATTTGATTTAATAATACATTTTATATAGAATTGATATTAAAAACCGTTACTGGCCACCAGATCAACCATCTGGTCTTTACTAGCTCTCCTCATGTATACACTTTTGCAGATCGCCCCTCCTTTCGGTTTTCACTGTTACTTTATTTCATGAACAATGTCCGAAATCTACTGAGGTGCCTGATTTCGGAGTTTACAGAACCCTTTGTTTAGATTTTAGCAGTGGTCGTGTAACGAGAACGTTTTTGATCTTGAGTGCAACGGAAATTGGATTCATTTAATTCCGTTGCCATTCAGTTAACACCAGACTTAATTACAAGAAACACTTTAACCCAGCATTGTAACGTTTTTTTCGATATTGCTTAACATAAACTCTCACAATTGATCGTTTGCTAGAAATCCAGACACATTTTGGTGTACATAAAAAGAAAGAAATTGGAAAGAATCATTCGTAGCATGAGAACTTGGGACGGAAATCGATTTGGTCGAAATTTTTGTTTGGTAGCCACCGATGAATTTTTTAGGTTGCGATAGTACTGCGATAGTACTCACATGCCGAGTGATTTGATCAATTCTTTACACATATCTCAACTATACAGGTATACGAATTTGGATTAGTCTAATTTGCATGTGTAAGCACGATAATACAATTACAATGTAATTTGTTCTATTATTCATAAAACATGTAGATGAATTATTCATCAAATTAAAAAAAACATTTACTTGCAATGCCGCGTACAAAACCTCAAAAGTAAACATACGTAGATCATTTGCATTACTTCTTCATACATTTGAAATTCTTTGTAATGACCTCATGAAAATGCAACAATCTTTTATTCTACCAAATTAAATCTAATTTTAATAAGAGTTGATTATTTTGTTTTTCTTCATCGAATTTTTTTGAACTTATGAAATTTATTTTTAACTTCACTCAAAATACATGAGGATTCTCACACACATACTAATCGCAGTCATTTTATTTATTTTTAGCGCGTCTATTATCTTTCATTGGAGTATTACATGGGACGTACCTTACAAAATACAATGATCAATTTGGGCATCGAAGGCGCTTGTGACGAGGCTATGTATCAACTTGGTTTGGACATTGAAGAATTGGAATCAATGGAAGAGGATGCCGGTCTTGGTAACGGTGGCCTCGGTCGTTTGGCTGCTTGTTTCCTTGATTCAATGGCAACATTGGGTTTGGCGGCCTATGGTTATGGTATTCGTTATGAATACGGTATTTTCGCACAAAAAATTAAAAATGGTGAACAACTTGAGGAGCCCGATGATTGGTTACGGTATGGTAATCCATGGGAAAAAGCTCGCCCAGAGTTCATGTTACCTATTAATTTTTATGGTCATGTTATTGATACACCTGAAGGGCGTAAATGGGTAGACACACAAACTGTTTTGGCTATGCCCTATGACAACCCAATTCCCGGGTACAACAACAACGTTGTCAACACCCTACGATTGTGGTCAGCCAAATCACCAGTAGATTTCAATTTAAAATTCTGTAAGTAGTTGGGCATATATAATACTAACGTAAATTTATTTTGATCATCCAATTCGATCTTATTCTAGTCAACAGCGGTGACTACATTGAAGCCGTTCTTGCTCGTAATGTGGCTGAAAATATTTCACGTGTCTTGTACCCCAACGATAACTTTTTTGAAGGCAAAGAATTGCGTTTGAAACAAGAATATTTCATGGTAGCGGCCACACTCCAAGATATTGTTCGTCGTTACAAGTCTGCACTCTTCGGCAAACGTGAAGCTGTCCGTCTAACATTCGATGAGTTCCCCAACAAGGTTGCTATCCAATTGAATGATACCCATCCTTCATTGGCAATTCCAGAATTGATGAGAATTTTGGTTGATTTGGAGAAATTACCATGGGAGAAAGCATGGGACATTTGTGTTAGAACATGTGCCTACACAAACCACACCGTATTGCCAGAAGCTCTCGAACGTTGGCCCGTCTCTATGTTACAATCAATATTACCACGTCACTTGGAAATTATCTATCACATTAATTTCCTACATATGCAAGAAGTCGAGAAAAGATTTCCAGGTGATTTTGATCGTATGCGCCATTTATCATGTATTGAAGAAGATGGTGAGAAACGTGTTAACATGGCTCATTTGTCTATCGTTGGATCACACGCTGTCAATGGAGTAGCGCGTATTCACTCCGAAATTATCAAAGACGACATCTTTAAAGCGTTCTACGAATTGACACCCGAGAAGTTCCAAAATAAGACAAACGGTATTACTCCACGCCGTTGGTTATTGTTGTGCAATCCAGGATTGGCTGATATTATTTGTGAAAAAATTGGTGATGATTGGCCAACACATTTAGAGAAATTGGCTCAGTTGAAAAAATTCGCCAAAGATCCAACTTTCCAACGTGCCGTCGCCAAAGTTAAACAAGAAAATAAATTGAAATTTGCTGAACAATTAGAAAAGGACTATGGTGTAAAAGTTAACCCCTCGTCAATCTTTGATATTCAGGTTAAGCGTATTCACGAATACAAACGGCAATTGTTGAATTGTCTCCACATCATTACATTGTACAACCGTATCAAACGTGATCCAACCGCTAAATTTGTACCACGTACAATTATGATTGGTGGCAAGGCAGCTCCAGGTTATTATATCGCAAAGAAAATCATTCAACTCATTTGTTCCGTTGCCAATGTTGTAAATAATGATCCAATTGTTGGTGATAAACTTAAAATTATCTACTTGGAAAATTATCGTGTCACATTAGCCGAAAAGATCATGCCCGCAGCTGATTTATCTGAACAAATTTCAACAGCCGGTACTGAAGCATCTGGCACTGGTAACATGAAGTTCCAATTGAATGGTGCTTTAACCATTGGAACATTGGATGGTGCTAATGTTGAAATGGCCGAGGAAATGGGTAACGAGAATATCTTTATCTTTGGTATGACCGTTGATGAAGTTGAAGCTCTTAAGAGACGTGGTTATAACGCATACGACTACTACAACAAAAACCCAGAAATTAAACAATGCGTTGATCAAATTCAAGGTGGATTCTTTAGTCCAGGTAATCCAAATGAATTCCAACATTTGGCTGATGTCATTTTGAAGAACGATCGCTACTTCTTGTTGGCCGATTATGAAGCATACATTAAGGCTCAAGAACTGGTTTCAGCAACTTATTTGGTAAGCAATTTTTAGTTGTACATAAATTTGTTTATATTTTATTCTAATATTGGATTTACAGAACCAACCAAAATGGTTAGAAATGGCTATTCACAATATTGCATCAAGTGGTAAATTCTCAAGCGATCGTACCATCTGTGAATACGCTCGTGAAATCTGGGGTGTTGAGCCAACCTGGGACAAATTACCAGCACCAACTGAGCCCCGCGAATAGAGAACCACAGCTTAATTACATCCCGAGCAATAACAACACACGAAATATATTATCTGCGGTGTTAAGAAACAAATTTAACCAAAAGATATATTTATTTATTTTTTGTTTTGATTTTTTTATACAAATATTTTTTATTGATTGAGGGAGGAGGATAAAAAAATCACTGCCTAATATAAAAATATATTAACTCATTGTGTGCCATCCGATGGTAACTCTATCTATATTAATACCGAGGCACAAATACAAAGTTACCTGCATCTCTTAAAAAATATATATACTTATATGTATATAATATATTATATGTACCTCTTCCATCCATCGTTTATTTTCCAAAAAACTAATATCAAGAAAAGCCCTCGGTCAAAGATTTTTAATTTGGCAAGAAGTCAATTTTTCTGTTTTTTTTTTTTTATTATTTTTGTTATAGAAAATTCAAAAGTTTCCGATTTGCTCACTTTTTAAAAGTCTCTTCTAATCGATTATCGTTTCTTTAAACATTTATTATCTAGATGTATTATTTTTAAACAAACATTTAAATTAATTATATTATAAAGATATGAAAATGTTGAAAATTAAAAAAAATATAAAAAATTGATATATATTTTGTTTTTATTTCTTACAGAATAAATTGTTGAAATGATAGTATAGGTACAGGTATTTCTACATACCTAATTAATGCTTTGCGTTAAACGAGTTCAATAGACTCATAAACTGCCATCTATCGCAATTTTGCGAACTATGTTGAATTTCGTGCTTTCATACCAATTGTTTGTATATTAATATTATCTACATTCAGGCTACTCACTAGCTTTCGGTAAAAAATAATTCTTAGCAGGTGGTAAGTACCAAAACTATCCAAATGCTAGGCAAGATAGGATTGACTGAAACCTCCAGTAGACATCATATGCTATAGGATACATTCAAAGTACAATTTGAGGATGCCAACAATTATAAATTGGAAGTGAAGGATATGATCAAAAATCGTTGACAGGCCGCATTTGAGCTGAAATGCTTCAGATACAACGGAGGAAGGTATTTCGTGAAATCATACGAGTGCTCAAGATCGTGCAGTTCCGGATATTTTTGTCTTATATGTATCAAAATCCTGTGGAATATTAGAATAGAGCGCCAAAGTGTGTGAAAATTAAATGTCGTAAGGTAAAATAAAATGAGATTGTGTCTTCCATCATCTTCTGTAGCCTGTCTTATGTCGTATACGAGTAGGGAGTGGTATAGGTCATCGAAGAATGGCTGGATAATTTTCTAGCGGAGGTATAAATATATCAAACGATCGCTTCTTGGAGTATCTTTCACGTAATAATTTTTTTGGCATATTCAAAGAATAGAAAAATTCCTCAATCTCACAGTGCATAAATCGAGACTAAGGACGGATACAGACTCATTCATAATTAATGGTAATTGGCAGTTAAATTAGAAAACATCTCAACAATATTTATAGACATATCTAAGAGTACAAGGTTGAGCAAACTAAATAAAACGTCGACAATTAAAATAATGTCACCAACCTACGATATTTTAGCCATTTGAAATTGAATGCGCCAGTTCGCGGAGTATTTTGTAAAAGCGTTCATCTAGAGGTGATTTTTTGATTTGTTTGTTTTTGACAAATGACGCATGAATAGTTTCAAACTGTCATCGTGTTTTTATTTATTCAGTATTGTTTGCCATTTCATCATGGAAAGACTGAGGCCGGCGTCTTTGGCTTTTTAATAACTCGGTAGCACTCATAGCCATCCTGAACTTGTGTTAAATTTTATGGCACGGTCATTGTTAAATTTCCTCTGACTATTTTTAATATTTATTTAATAATCGTTGTTCAGCACCAATTTTTAATACGCCGATGGTCGAGTAAGCAGAGTGAATGCTATTGAAATCGTGGAATCGAGTTGAAGACTCGTGAGCGCCAATACTTTTTTAATTTAATTTCTGCTGCAAAATTGGTTCAACACAGCTTCTGTTGAAATCTACATTCAATTTCTGCAAGTATAAGAGCCATCTCTTGTGTATGACCGTAATGAAAATATACAGTGATGGTCAAATAAGCATAGTCCATTTGTAGTGTTTTCATTTTGATCTTCATTTTTTCATTTTTATTTTGTACCATTTAGATTTTTATTGTTTTCGTTTGCACTTTAGATTTTAATGGTTGCGTACAAAATTAGATTTAATTTTTATAAATAAGTTATCATTGATTTTATATTTTGTTGATTTTTGTTTTTAATAAAAAATTAGAATTCGATTTTTACCAGACCAGAAAGGTTCTTTTATTGTTGCCTTAAAAAAGGTTATATGAGTTTATAATATTTTATTTAACGTCAATTGTTGTATTATATACTAGCTTATATACATTGTACGACCTGTTAATAATTTAAATTGCAAAGTGAAGAAATTATAATTCATATTTACATTAGTCAATACCAAAATTGTTCATTTGATTACAATGATAAATTAATGAATGTAAACTCAAATTGAGGTAAAAAAGCCAACATTCAAGTGATACACAGTATCATCGTATTAATGGGAACTACACCAATACCCATAAGTTTGTAGTGTTTTCATTTTGATCTTCATTTTTTCATTTTTATTTTGTACCATTTAGATTTTTATTGTTTTCGTTTGCACTTTAGATTTTAATGGTTGCGTACAAAATTAGATTTAATTTTTATAAATAAGTTATCATTGATTTTATATTTTGTTGATTTTTGTTTTTAATAAAAAATTAGAATTCGATTTTTACCAGACCAGAAAGGTTCTTTTATTGTTGCCTTAAAAAAGGTTATATGAGTTTATAATATTTTATTTAACGTCAATTGTTGTATTATATACTAGCTTATATACATTGTACGACCTGTTAATAATTTAAATTGCAAAGTGAAGAAATTATAATTCATATTTACATTAGTCAATACCAAAATTGTTCATTTGATTACAATGATAAATTAATGAATGTAAACTCAAATTGAGGTAAAAAAGCCAACATTCAAGTGATACACAGTATCATCGTATTAATGGGGAACCACACCAATACCCATACATTCTTGTTGCTCAAATTTTCAATTGAATTGGCAAATATAAAAAATTTGTATAGCAATACGTATATTCGGCGGTGGTGTAGTTAACAGAGTCATTGCTTGTGAAATTTTTTAACAGAAGCTGAGTTGAATCAAATATGTCGCAACATTAATATCGTTTCAAACTTAACTTGCCAGGTGCAACATTTAATGCAATGACATTCCAAGCAGTGTATTCCGAAGAAGTTAAAAATCAGACAAGCTATTCCTCCTCATGTTCTTAAAAGTTATAAAAGTTCCATTCCAATCAATGATGCTTGATGCGATTTTCTAGGCGGGCCACAATATTGACCACTGACCATACAAGTTTTAAGTTTAAGTCATGAATAACGTCCAAATAAAAAATTTCCCTTTTTAAAAACGGAAAGTATAACAAATAGGTATACCTCAGTTTAAGTCTCGATTAAAACTTAAAAAAAAATTAATTTAATTTCTTACAAATTAATTCAATTCAGACTCTGTTAAATTTTCATTTTTCTCTATTCAAATGGTGAGTATAAAAGATGGATTTATCAGTAATGAAATTGTACGGCAGTGGTCAAGTAAGCAAAGTAATGGGCTTTTAATTAGTGGACGTGAGTTCAAGCGGCATTCGGGCTAAGATTTTTTAATTTAATTTCATCTTACAAATTAGCTCAACTCAACTTCCATTAAAATGTTCAAATTTTTCCAATTAATTGCCAAGTATAAACGAGGGATGTAGCAGCAATGAAAATGTACGGCTTTTGGTCAAATAAGAAGGGGTTTTCACTCGAAGTATAGTGGTAAAACCATAGGACACAACGAAAGGAAATATTTAACACGCGATACAAATGTTTTCAAACCATAAAAGTTGCTAGCCTAGATTTTATCATGTACGTCGTGCAAGATAATAGATTTCAAAGATGATCAATAATTAAGGGCTTGTTGTTCGTGTGTGGTCTTCACTTATCCCTAAGATGCTAAAATTAGAACATATTGTCTTTAAATTTAAATTTGATGAGAATAATTCGATGCTCTGAGGAAAAACTAATACCCAAATTTAAATTTTATGATGTTAACAGGCCACAAGAGTCAATGAAGCAAAGCTCCAACACGAAGTGCTATACTTTTTTTCCGCCTGTTAACATCATAAAATGTAAGTTTGAGTAATCGAGTTAAACCACTTTGAAAGAAGAAAAATTAGATTAAAAAAGTTTTGGTCCCAACCAATAAATTGAACTTTGGTTCCACGAAACGTAAGCCAATGTACCTATTTGACCACCGCCGTATAATTTTATTTCTACTGTACCCATCTTGTATACGTGCCATTTGTAGAGAGACATTTGGAAATTATAACAGATTCTGAGAGTTGAGCCAATTTGAAAGAAAAAATTTAACCGGTAAACATTAATTTTAAATAAATATTAGGTTGCATCTTATTTCATCGTTATGTAATTTGTAACTACTTTTTGATCAATATTTTTCTTAATTTAATATTTTTCAAATACTAAATGTATGATAAAATTAACGGCATACATCCCGGCATGTATAAGTAACTAAGTATATATATATTGTTGCACTTCTATGTAAATCGAAGTTTTTTTAAGATTAAATACCTCTTCACCCGACGTTTGAACCATAGATGAAGGAAGGTTAGAAGAAGGAAGATTTTTATACTATTCTTTTTATACTTTAGTGTAAGTAAAATATATTTTTAAACAAAAACAAGGTTGCATTTGAGGAACGTTTTTGAACATTTTTAGAATATTTTGCAGTTAGCAAAAGCTTCAAAGAACACTAAGGTTTTAATCTCCACAAAAATAACTTCATTTTGGTTATCATACCCAAAATTACTAAACCACGGTATCTTTTTTCTTATTATCGTGAAGTATAGACTTTTCATTTCAAAGCACTAAAATAACGGCTATAACTCATATAAACCAATCTTGAATTTATTAGCATTTCCAAAAATTCAGGAGCTAGTTGGACCATTAAGATGGTGACAAGCATGATAATGCTGCCCTATTCACACATTGAGAGCACGAATAATTATAAAAGCTGGATTAGCGATCAAAATTTGGAATTACTTTCATGGCCATATCATACACTCTGGATTTAAACATTTAGTTGAAATGGCTGGGGCTGGATCTCGTGTGACGTTTACGACAGTGGACGCCAAATGAAAATGTATAAAGGCATTACCTGAGGCAATTAAAGATGCTTGAGTGAGTTTAAATTTGTCATAGAACAGTAATAAAATTGTATGGTTCAAAGGTGAAGAAAAAAGGTATTTAATATTAAAAATATCACTGAAATATCCATTAACACAGTTTTGTTCAAATAAATGAAATAATTTAATTTTATTTGTTGTGCATATACATACTCGTATTATGTACATATCTAGAAGTTGTTTACAATTGGGGCCGGTTTCAAAAATGATGCTGGTTCGAAGAAGAAGAAGAAGCCGCGTTGGTAGTCAATCGGTTGGATTCGTGTATCGATAAAACGTGTACTCAACCCCTATGGGTCAACTAACTGTTAAAAATCATATGAAAAATGCCAGCACAATTTAATATCTTATGTTTATAAAGTCCTCGGGACTTTAACCGCGAACTTTGACTCAAATGGCAAATGAATGTTCTACTTTCGTGTGCGAGCAGTATCGGAAAAACGGCATTACTGTATATACTGTAAATCGGATGCTGTGATTAATAAAGGGTGTTTTTTTAAGCCTGATAGAACTTGAAATTGTAAAAAATAAAACAAAAAATTAAATTTTTATGAAAAATATACTCTACCAGATTTCAGTATACTCTGGCAAAACATCATAAATAGTCTCACGATTGAAGAACGCTACGAAATTATTAAAATTTACTCTGAAAATCAATCGTCGATTCGCGTAACTTATAACGTCAACATGTCGAAGGAATGTGCGTACTGAAGAGAAATCGCCGCTGTAAATGAAAATGTGGAAATCCAAATTTATCGATTCGTCGTCGTTCGCAGGAATCCGTCTACTACATGGACATTTTTGCGCAAAGATCTTGGCCCCGTACAAGATCCAGCTGGTACAAGATCTTTCGCCGATTGGGTTCTAGAGCAGTTGGCAAATGACCCGTTGTTTTATCGTTAAATTGTATTCAGCGATGAGGCTCATTTTTGGCTTAAGGGGTCAAAATTGCCGCATATGGAGTGAATTCAATCCACAAGAGACCCTACAGACTCTATTACATCCAGAAAAATTCACCGTTTGGGGCAGGTTAAACGCTGGTGGCATCATCGGACTTTATTTCTCCAAAAATGAGGCCGAGGATCGCGTTACGGTCAATGGAGATCTTTACTGCACCATGATCAATGATTTTTTGTTTGAAAATATGGATGACATTGATCCGGACGAGATGTGGTTTCAACAGGATGGGGCTACGTGCCACTTATTACTACGTTCGACTTATTAAAATTAAAATTTGGCGATAACTTGATGTCGAGAAATGGACCTGGCAATCGGCCTCCATGGTCGTGCGAGTTGACACCTCTCGATTATTTTTTGTGGGGCTACGTGAAGTCACTGGTTTATGCTGATAATAATTGACGCCTTGCAGGCCAGCATTGTTCGTGTTATTCGTAACATAGGGCCAGCAGTGCTCGTAAAAAGTGGCCCAAAATTGGACGTCCAGAATGCGTTTCGTCAAGAACAGCCGCGGTGACCATATGCCCGAGATCATTTTCAAATATTAATCTTTTGATTATGTATTGATCTTTTGAATAAAAAAAAATTGTTGATTACAATTTAATTTTTTACAATTTCAAGTTCTATTGGGCTTAAACAAACACCCTTTACTACCATTGCCGATGTATGATTTCAACATACAGCACGAGTCGACGATACGTAATGTTGGATCCGCCTACGTCTGATTGAAAATTATAACTTTCCACGGTTGGTTCCAATTAAATATTTCCCGATCACTTGTAAAAATGGCACGTGAGCGACGAGCATCGAAAAGAAGAGTGATTTTTTTCGAATTACTTTAATCCGAAAATATATTGGCCATCGACAACGGGACTCAGTTCATAGCGACTTCCATAAATTCAATAGGACGCACTCAAGGATTCGTCTGCGATAAGATGTGGCATGCATGGGGGGCAATTATGGTTAATGCGTTATCTTTACTATCTGGGTGATTTCTTGTCTGCTAATTAAATGACGTTACTGTTACAGATATAGTTTTAGGAGGATCGTATGAGATAAAATACATTCTTAAGTGCATCGTAGACGTAATCGATTATGAGCTCACAACGTGTATAGCTACAACTTTTACACATTATACCTCATGGCCGAATGTTAAATAAACTACCAACTAACAAGGAAACAAACAAAACATACATACATACATACGAGTACATATACTTATAATGAAATGAAATTTTGTAAAAATTTTAAATTATTTTACCCATCCGAATGACAAATTTGACATTTACATTAATCCGACCTTCTATCGTGCTACATACAAATTCACATACACCTGAAAGAATTTATATCAAAATCAAAGATTTTAACATAAATTGTTTAACAATTCCAAGAATATCATCCGTCATTCATTCACAAAAACCATCTACATACGAGTATATACATATGTATTCGCATGATGCCAATATTAAAAATTAAATCTACCCCACTAATTTTTATTTTATTTTAAATAATCGTATACCTATAGCTGAATCTTCTTCATTTTTGAAATTATTATAAGAAATTTTTATTAATTTTCATCTTCAGTTTAGTTTCGATATCGCAAGTGAGCAGATTAAATAATAATCATAACTAAATGATGGGTCGATTAACGTTAATTGCATTTGGAATTCTAACAATATGTGCTATTCAAGGTAAGCGCATGTATAGACATTTTTGCTATCTGTAATTTAAATTAAATAATTATAATTCGTATATGACTAATTAAGTAAGAAAAAATCAATTACTTACGCGTGTTGTACTGTTATTTATTACTGCAAGGTGTGTCGAATTACATAATTTTTTTGTTTTTTTTTAAATAAAATTTCTTCTAAGTTAATTGAATATATTCTTGTCAGCCTCTGACAACCTTTAACGTGTACACATTTAGTGAAATACGTAATTTTGCGTGATCTTCATTAGCACCTTTCTACACCTTTTTCGTGCAAATACTGGATATGATTGAAGATAGTTTAACCTACTAATTACCAAATTCAAAATATTTTAACATTTGTATTAAAAGTAAAAGTTATTAAACAAAAATATGATCATTAAATAATATTTAAAATTGACATTTTTTTTGTGATGATGGAGATGTGATCTTTAGCACAATACATGATCGTTCGTATATATACGTACGTATGTACACAAGTGAAAGTGAATCTGTTTTTTTTTATATTTTTGCATATCATATTTTAAGTGATCGGTCAGGGTGTATCTTTTGATCTATGCTAATCGTGTACGACCTTTATGGAAAATCCTTGAAAATTAATTCCGAATTATGTATAATAATTAAATTTATTGTTTGTCAAAAACCGAAGACAAATTTGATCAAACTGGGCTAGTGGGTATAACACTATCTACCGCGACGACCATGACCGATCAACATACAAATGATAAAAAATAATAATTTTAATATTCGAGGCAACAGCAGCAAAATATGATCAAATAACATGTTACGTAAACTTTATTTATTTTTTGTTAACATTTGAAATATATAATAGAACATATATAGATGT
>OX596381.1:156366136-156696136 GCA_951394425.1 Tipula unca | reverse complement strand
AAAATGATTATTCAAAATGTACCAACCAAAATTTTCACGATGATGCTGAAAATTCTTGGAACTCGTAAGAAGGTTTTATTAAAATTTACTGTCCTGAAAGGCATAACTGTGTTTAGTATGTCCAAAACATTATCTCATTCAAAATAATGTATTGTTTACGAACTGTCAAAATTTGTGTATTTTCTTGAGAACTAAAAAATTAATTTAAGAAATACAATTTAATAATTTCTTCGATTGGTTTGGTTTCTTTTGTGCCCAGAGACTGCGCATATACGATTTAAAAAGTCATTTATGATATGAATGGATTTTTCTTAGGAATTTGATTTATTTATGGACATGATATAAAGAGATACCAAACGCAGATTGGTACATGGTGAAGAACATTGCGGTTGATTAAAAATAACACAAATCAACAGAAGTTATGATCGTTGGCAAACAGTTTGACCTTGTGAACGCTAAACTTTCTTGTTTCATATTTTGATATGATTCATGTGTTGTTTACAAGTTGACACTATTATAAATTAAATTTATGTGTCTGAATTCTTGGTATATCATCTCTTGGATCTTTACGGATTACGTATCTGGTCGGTTCATTTCTTGTTACAAATATGTAATTTTTTATTCAAATGTATTCAAGCTTATATGAATAATAAATAAGTACTTTTCAGGTATTGTAGTAAATTGCAGTAGAGCAATAAAAAATGTTTGATGACACTACTATCACGATAAATAATCAAATGAATATGATGTGTGGCTTCATTTAAAAATGTACAATTTTTTCTGTTGACGGTATAATTATATGCCTTACAAGTATTTTATGTACAGTCATTTAGGCGTAATACCACAATCACAGCAATTCAAAACAAAATCTAGGTTCGGGTTCACGCTAATTTTCTAAGCTTTTAAATTTTATTTGATAACTCTCAGTCTCAGTTCTATACCAACGTGGCAAGTGAAATAAATCTAAACAAAAATGTAAAACGCCAATGGAATTTTTTTTTAAATGTTTCGCCTAAATGTAGTTATCAATACAATTTAATATCAAAAATTGTAAATTGCTTGCATTTAAGCAAAACCGTCTTATATTATTGAAACACTTGAACTGCCAAGAACGAAAAAATGGAATATGTATAACAAAATTGTGACATGACAAAATGTTGGTAATAAATTTCGACGTACAGGAATAAAGTTATTTGGCGATTCAGCGATGGAAAATGTACATATGTATATATTACAATTCCTAGAATGGTGTAACTTCTAAAATCTGCATAAGTAATGAATGCTGCTGTTTAAGTTAACGAGCTATGTATATATTGTATATACATATATGTAAAATCTTTTAAATATAATGAGAACACCTATTCAAGTTATTTTACTTCAACGAACACACCAAGAACAAGTATCCTTTGATTAGTATATAGTATACATACATCAGCTCAATGGTTCTTATTGGAGCTATACCGTCAAAACTATATTATTGTATGTATTTTACATGACATGATAATCATGATGCGGAAGTAGATTCATGGTATTTGAACACGATTGGTTTTATATTCCGCTATTTTTGAAAAGAGATTTAAATGCATTGACGGGCATTCTATAAAACTATCACCAATAACGCATTGTTCCTAAAGAAATTTGATCACTCTTTAGTTTAGAACTAACTGACAAAACCACTCTAGGAATTATCTACATTATCGACGTTGTCTACGTTGTTGACGTTATCTACGGGTTGTCGACATGTCAATGTAGAAAATAATAGATGACGCGTAAACGCCCATCACGCAACCGATGTGTCCCGTGGCCTGTTATTTTAAAACTATAGTGAAATTATAGGCGATCATTGTGAACTCCCTTATTGCCATTTCGAATTCTGAATTGGTATTGGCCATTGGGAAAATTTAAAACCAAGTGATAATGATAATTAATGTTTTGTTGCTGTAGCTGTTCAAGATATGTTTACATGGTTGAAGAATTGAACATTTGCCGTGACTTAATAAGCACAGATTGCGCCGTGAATATTTTATAACCTTCATGTCTATAAAGCGTATTATAGTTGCACACAATTGAGCACAATATTTTCATTTGAGCCGGGCCGGTCGTGTTAATTTGCGCAGCCGTGCTATAATTTTTAATAAATTTTAATTTAAAATAAAAGCTATTTTCATCATATTTAAACATTTTATTCGAATCCTAAACAATTAAACTTAACATATATTTGTACTTATATATAAAAGGCCTTAATTTTATCACATTGACCGGCAAAAATATCAACTATTCCAAAGTATCACAATTATTGTTTTAATTATCTGGCGAGATGATTAGATCTAATTTGATATCATGTTGCTCACTTGGAAATTCAAAATCAATTTGTTGATCAAACGCTAGCCCAACTAATTTTGTGTTACGCCGATCAAATTGTGTAAAATAATTACTAAGGTATGTGTCATAATATGCTCGCCCATAACCCAACCGATGACCAGATTTTGTAAAACAAACCCCTGGCATAATAAACATATCGATTTGTTTATCATTTTTCATTGCATCTTCACGCTTATCATCATAGTAATTTGGTTGTCGAATGTGCCAAGATGTTGACTGGAGTTCAGAATAATCGAGCATACTGCGCAATTCAATCATTTTCATTGGTTCATTTTTATAATAGGTTGGTACGAAAACTTCTTTTCCCGTATTAAATGCATTTTCCAATATTGGAATTGTGCTAACCTCGTTGTCAGTGCTTAAGTATATTGAAATTCGTTGGGCATTTAAGAATTCATTTGAGTTAATCAATTTATCGTAAATTACATTGGATTGTTTATTTCGTTGAGTATAATTTAATTCATTAAGAACTTTCCTTTTGATGAATTCACGGAGATTTGATTTTATAGTTTTGGTTGTGACCCCATTGGTTGAACCACCATTAGCCATGTTACTTTGGTAGCTAGAAAATAAAATAGAAACTTTGATTATTTATTTATTCATGTATACATATTTAATATTTGTATTCTTTAATCTAAATATTATGTGTGCGAATGACGCAGTTTACAACTTTTAATTGTACAAAAATGAACAAAATTTTGATAGAGATAATTAAGAAATTTCGGAGGTTATCTTGGGGATACACGCAATGGAATTATATATAAATACGAATAACCAAAATTGTGACGTTCAATTTTCTAATCTTAAATTGATCTCGCACAATGTGGAATATATTATTTATGATAGAATAGAGTGAGATATATTATAACTAACAGAGATCAATTATTGTAAACATGTTGACACATAATGAATGATTGAACTTAATCTAAAGATATATGAATATAATATTCAAGCCAGATAAACGATAATATAAAATTCTAAACCCATTAATTCAACAATAATTGTGTTGACAAAAAATACAAATAATTGTAAACAGGCGTCAATAACAATGAATAACAATCAATAACATTGTGACAAAAACCAATGTTTATTTATTATCACACGCATTTTAAACTTTTTATCAAAATCAACATAATTTCACTTTCAGAATATTTTCGACGCGCTATTGTAATTGAACTTTCTAATTCACAAAATTTACCTGGCAATTTGAAACGGATGGCACATATTCATTTTTGCGATGTATATATTTTTAACTTTAAACAACTTTTATTTCTATTATTTTTCTCTCAACTAACTTCTTTCACTGTTAGCATAGAACTGAATAAAATATTCAATGCGCTATCAGTTTTAAAGTAATTTCTCAACAACACTTTTTTAATGCTATCGCTACGCACAAAACAACAAACACGAAAACATACGCAGTAAAATGAAAAAAAATATACAAATATTCCAATCTTCAAGATACATGTGAAACGACAAGAGTTACATGATATTTATGAAATATTCATATCGTCGCATCACGGGTCTCGCTAAATAACGGCAAATGGGCCGGTTTAAGGTTTAAAACTACGCGTTCCGATAAGCTACCAGGAGCAAACTCGTGGGATCAAAGGCTGGACACATCGAGGGAGAACTGGAACCGGAAAGCTGGGGCTCGCTCTACAACAGCAACGATGGGCGACTTTATGGCACCAATGTCAGGAGGCAGCGGTACCATTCAAGGAAAACTTCGCACTGACAACCGAAGAGTGGAAAACATCCCACTGTCAAAGCAGTGCTGTAGTGGCCGGTGTTCAGCGTTCACGACATTGGACAGGTAGGCTGCAACCACCGAGGTGCGCAGAAGATTTTCGGCTGCCGCAGCTCGGAGAACGAGCTAGATTGCAAGCGGAAAAAACATCTTCTCACAAACACGGGCTTAAACTTTTTAGTGGCGTGGTGAAGGAGGATGTGTTGGTACTAGCCTTATTGACAGGACTCCAGATGGGAACATCACTTTGAAAAGATGGAGGCTGGGGGTACAATGGACTGAAACCAGTCTTTCTGAAAGTCCTAGGGGAAAATCCAAGACCCCCACCATCCTGTAGAGATGCGGATTGGTACCAGGGGTGCGCTAAACTAATGACGTTCCTGGACCAAGGATCGGTCGATCTTTATAGGATGGCAATATCTGAGTAGGTTAGGTATGGCAGAGCGCGGAACCCTCGGCTGTAAGTAGGAACGAGATTTCTCACAGCCCGATTTCTCAACGAGCCCAGAAGAGATCCAAGCTTCTAGTGACAGTACAGGAACTGAATTGCATGGTGGACGCTCTCAGAAGCGCCTACAACCAGTTCTTTTATGCTGCTTGTCCTAGGGTACAGCGTAGGGGTAAATAAAAACCAACATGGGGATTCACAGATTTGAATATAGGAATTATATGTATATAAGATTTTAAAGTCATAAGCACGAGAGGTTCTAGATTGGGAGATTGGGACTAGGTGTCCTAAGGAGGGCCTATGAATATATAAAACGGAATTAAGGAAGGCACAAATGAAAAAACTTGGAGACTCTTCTGTGACAAAATGGCGGAAGTCTCTGACACTTCTCGCTTTAGGAAGATTCTGTTTACTAATCTAAACAGTCCCAGTTATTTAATTAAATCAAACGGTTCCTAGACTTCTCTTCGAGTGAGGAATCCTTGAATCTTTTAAACGAAACCCACTTCCCAGGAAGCGTTAATGACTCGACGGAGTTTAGTCCTAATCGAGAATCATATTTATTACGCACAGAGGATATTGTGACTATAAAACGGATCCTGTGAGCACTAAAGGGTTTCAAATACAATAAATCGGCTGGTCCGGAACAGGTCATACTACCAGAAATTTGAAACAACTCGTTGATCATCCTCCCCCGACTGGAGGTAATCTTCAAAGGGTGTTTAAAGCTTGTTTTTATCACGAGAGCAGGAAAAATTTCACATGGCTACCCATTGGCCTGAGTTATAACCCTATCACCCTTCCTGTTAAAAACCATAGAAAGACTGATAGATATATACATACGATCAAAATTAGAACCCAGTGCCTGGGCATGGTCTCAACATGCCTACTGCAAAGGGAAGAGGTAGACAAAGCCGAGAACGATTGAGAAATCTAATGGCAAGAACTCTGTATGGTTGTGTTCTTTAATATTGTCGGTACCTTATTAACCACATGAGAACAGAGGCAATTTTGGAAGAAGTGTTATTCCTCTGGGTGGACTAATCGTGTAAACAGGTTAATCCGTCAAAGGCTTGTGAGCAGGACGGTTAACTCTTTGCTGGGGGAATCCCCAATTAGGAAACGTGAGGTTAAGGAAACCCCGAAAGGAGGCATACTATATCTCCGTTTCTCTGGAACATAGCTATCTCTGGAAAACACATAAGCACGGTTAAGGAGTTGATGCAGAATGCGCTCTCAATAATTACACGATGTGCCAGCAGATGTGGACTGAAAATCAACTCGTCCAAAACTGAGCTGGTTCATATAATTAAAATTATATTTGCCTATTTTATAAATGTATTTCTTTGTATCGTGAAAAGTATTCGTGTCTTATTACCTTTTCAAATAAACCTTTAAATTTGCCTTTTAAATGGCGCATACTGCAATATTCGACACTTGTCAAAAATAAACAAACAAACTAAAGTTAAGGCAACTATGTTTTTGATAATTTTTAAAATGTGGCTAACTTCATTCTATCCATTCCTAAGGAAAAAGTTGAAAGTTTGTTATCTTCTTCCTTAAGACAACCTAACGTGCAAACAATATTTTTTTCATACTTTTCTGTAAGTTAAAAGTAAAAGTAATTTTATTGGGGATGTTCTGTAAAAATATACAATATACAACATTTAAATAAATTTAGAATTACAAATGTGGTGGTAACACGTTTAAATAAATAGTACTAAAACTACAACGTTGATCACTAGCAATAGTACATTTTTAGACGGCCGTTCAACAACAAGCGATAAAGAACGAAGTCGATCGAATTCAATAGTAGGGTGTAGGGGTGCTGTAAACCTTTGACAGCTATAACTGACAAGTTAAGACTACGTTTTAAGAATACGATACACGGCAACAATGCATCGAAGGAGTGAAAATTTATTACAAACATGGGGGTAATTTCGCGAAAACTTTTCGTAAGTTCGTAGTATTGGTCGCATTCCCAGTTTCCCACATCAATAAATAGAACTGCAAGATTCCTAATTGGGCCGGTGGTCTTAACTTGGACAACCATGCTATATAGTGTTTAATTTAAATCCAAAAGGTATTTTAAATTTGTTACTATAATATTTATAAATTTTATTCGTATCTTAAACAATTAAACTTAACATATATACTTATATAAAAAAATGGCCTTAATTTTATCACATTGACCGGCAAAAATATCGACTATTCCAAAGTATCACAATTATTGTTTTAATAATCTGGCGAGATGATGAGATCTAATTTGATATCATGTTGCTCACTTGGAAATTCAAAATCTTCTGATACAATTTGTTCATCAAACGCTAGTCCAACTAATTTTGTGTTACGCCGATCAAATTGTGTAAAATAATTACTAAGGTATGTGTCATAATATGCTCGGCCATAATCCAATCGATGACCAGATTTTGTGAAACAAACCCCTGGCATAATAAACATATCGATTGGTTTATCATTTTTCATTGCATCTTCACGCTTATCGTCATAGTAATTTGGTTGCCGGATATTCCACGATGTTGTCTGGAGTTCAGAATAATCGAGCATACTGCGCAATTCAATCATTTTCATTGGTTCATTTTTATAATAGGTTGGTACGAAAACTTCTTTTCCCGTATTAAATGAATTTTCCAATATTGGAATTGTGTTGACCTTATCTGTGCTTAAGTATATTGAAATTCGTTGGGCATTTAAGAATTCATTTGAGTTATTGCGTTGGATATAATTTAATTCATTAAGAACTTTCCTTTTGATGAATTCACGGAGATTTTATTTTATAGTTTTGATGGTGACCCCATTGGTTGTAGCACCATTAACCATGTTACCTTGGTAGCTAGAAAATAAAATCGAAATTTTGATTATTTATTTATACATATTTAATATTTGTCTTCTTTAATCTAAATATTATGCATGCGAATGACGCAGTTTACAACTTTTAATGGTTCAAAAATGAACAAATATTTTGATAGAGATAATTATGAAATTTCGGGGGTTATCTTTGGGATACACCCAATGGAATTATATATAAATAAGAATAACCAAAATTGTCACGTTCAATTTTCTAATCTTAAATTGAACTCGCACAATTTGGAGCATGATATTTATGATAGTATAGAATGAGATGATTTTTATATAGTGAAATATATTGTGACTAACAACGATCAATTATTGCAAACATGTTGACACATAATGAACTGTTGAACTTAATCTAAAGATATATGAATATACTCGTAATATTCAATTTTATCGAAATAATTATTAAGAAATCATCAGCCAGATAAACGAGAATATAAAAATCACTTTAATTCAACAACAATTGTGTTGACAAAAAATACAAATAATTGTCGTCATAACAGTCGTCAATAACAATTAATAAAAGTTATGGCGACAAAAACCAATGTTTATTTATTTTCACACGCATTTTAAACTTTTTATGAAAATCAACATAATTTCACTTTCAGAATATTTTCGACGCACTATCGTAATTGAAATTTCTAATTCACAAAATTTACCTGGCAATTTGAAACGGATGGCACATTTTCATTTTTGCGATGTATATATTTTTAACTTTAAAAACCTTTTAAAAGTGGGCGATGCGGGTGAAGCCGGCCGTTCCAGGGGTACCAGTCAGCAACATTAGCCATTAGCGGTGGGAAGGACTACAAATGGTAAGATTAACGTAATAATATGCTAACTATAGTTCAAATTAACCTGCACTATCTATCTGTACGATACAAAGGCTTACAATCAGCCATCATAAAAATCCAGTCAGCCTGAGAAGTATAAGCTTGCTTCAGCGGGGCCTACTTCCCAGACTGACTGGATCAAAAGATAACGAAGTTTTAATTCAAGAACCTTGGATTAAAAATAACAGGATCTGTGGCCTCAGTTTGAAAGGCTACAATTTCGTATACTCAAGCATATCAGGGAAGATTATATTCTGCAATCTTAAAATGGAAGATTGGGTACTCGGATGTGATGCAAATGCGCATCACAGTATCTGGGGAAGCACAGACTTCAACGAAAGGAGTGAGTTATTTTTTAATTACTTATTAAATACAACCTTTTAGTGTGTAATGTTGGGCGAGAACCCACATTTATTACTAGGAATAGGTTAGATTAGGAATAGGCAGGAGGTTCTAGACGTAACCTTCGCGTCAGAAAATATTTATCATTTGATTTGGGAATGGAGGGTGGAAAAGAGGAACACTCATTTTCTGATCATCGATATGTAACTTAAATCAAAAATCTTTCAGGAATCCCAGAAAGACAAACTGGAGCAAGTATAGAGAAATGTTAAGAGAATTTCAACCGGCGAAGGCTTCTGAGCCCCCAGTGACAGTAGGGGAACTGAATTGCAGGGTGGACCCACTTCCCACGAGGTTTGACGACTCGAAGGAGCCTAGTACTCATCAAGAATCACATTCGTTACGCACAAATAATATCGTGACTAAAAAACTGATCGTATGAGCACAAGAGGGTTTCAAACCCTATAAATTGGATGGTCATTTTAGCGGAAATCTGAAACAACTCGTTGATTATCCTCCCCTGGGTGGAGGTAATCTTCAAAGGATGTTTAAAGCTTGTCTTTATTCCGAAAGCGGGAAAAAACCTTACATGGCTACTGAATGGGCTTAAGGCATATAATTATATCACCCTTCCTGTTGAAACCCTTGGAAAGACTGATAGATCTACATATACGATCGAAAATACAACCTAGTGACAACCCTCTAGTACAAACGATTGGGAAATCTATATACTCGCAAGAATTCTGTATGGTAGTGTTGCAGATGGCTGCGAATTCGGCTACGCTGCTTTCACCTGTGTCTCAGTGGAAATATCTTCAGACAGGCCACTCAACGATAAGCAGATCCTTAAGAAAAGAAACAGCGAATCTCGACTACACTTCATCTAATTTATGCTTCAAGAAAGGCTTCGGGACCATTTGTCCTTCAGAAGAATCTTGGAGGAACCCGCTCCTCCAAGATTCTCCTGAAGGACAAATGGTCCCGAAACCTTTTTTGAAGCATAAAGTAGATGAAGTGTAGTCGAGATTCGCTGTTTCTTTTCCTAAGGATCTGCTTATCGTTGCGTGGCCTGTCTGAACATTGAAATCCGATATTGCAGTTTTTCACGGATGGCTCCAAATTAGGTAAAGTAGGAGCGGTTATTTTCTATGATAATCTGAATGGCAGTGTTTCCGTTCGTCTGCCTGACAACTGCAGTGTGTACCAATCGGAGGTGTTAGCGATTAAGGAGGTCCTGACATGGTTGAGACATTATGTGGTATTCTCGATTGATATTGCAATCTATGAGAACAATCAGGAGGCAATCAAGTCACTCGAATCAGTTTCTCTGGCATCAAGATTGGTGTTGTGGTCGAATGCATATATATTATTATATTTTTTTACATAATTTGTGTCACAGTGAAATTATTTCGATATTGACATAAATGTCAGAATGATAATAATTTTATACACTAACAGCTCATCATCACCCATAAAGAATCTTTTTACTTTTGACTTTTACTTAAAAAATTGCACCCCCAATAGTTAGGGAAAATTAAAACTGAATCAAACTTCACTACATACATAGACTTTTGTTTATTTCTCAAAATAGTTATGTCAAAATTGTATTTTTTGTAGACAAATTAAAATTTTAATTGCCTATTTATAAATCTATTTCTTTGTGTCGTAAAAAGTATTCGTGTCTTATTACCTTTTCAAATAAACCTTTAAACACGCCTTTTAAATGAGGCATATTACAAATTTCGACACTTGTTAAAAATAAAAAACAAACTAAAATTAAGACAGTAGTAGTCGGGGCACCTGAGTCCAAGGTCATATGACATGTGTAAATATGACCTTGAGCGTAAATGTGACCTTGAGCGTAAATGTGACCTTGAGCGTAAACGACATGACCTACCTCAACGACCTTGCGTATACGTCACGACATACCTCCAATGACCTTGCTCGTAGTAAATGACCGGCCTTAAGCGTAAACACGACCTGTCTCAACGACCTTGCTCGTAGTAAATGACAAGACCTACCGCAATGACCTTTAGCGTAAACGTCACACGAATTACTCAACGACCTTGCTCGACGGCCTTTAGCGTAAACACGACCTGTCTCAACGACCTTGTTCGTAGTAAATGACAAGACCTACCTCAATGACCTTTAGCGTAAACGTCATACGAATTACTCAACGACCTTGCTCGACGGCCTTTGCGTAAACACGACCTTGGCTCAATACTACACACGACCTTTAGCGTAAATGATTTCGGCCTTTAGCGTAAACACGACCTGTCTCAATACCACACACGACCTTTAGCGTAAATGATTACGCATTGTTATTGTTGATCTATATATTTGAATGGAAATATTTTTTTTTTGATCAAGTGAATTAATCACACCGTCACACCGTCATTTTTTGATGACTCACTTTGAATTTTACTTAGAAAATGACGTGTGTATGTGTGTGTGTGTGTGTAAATGTAGTATGGTATATTTTTACTGATTATAAATGTTTATATGGATAATTTTTTTTTGGTCAGCGTGTGGAATCGAACTCGGGTCCGCGACATGAAAAGCAAGCGTCTTACCATCACACCACCAACGTGTGATAAATTACTATGACTATTTGTGGTATATAAACAAACTATTACCCCCAAAGATAGATTACTGTTAGTACTCGGTCTATATATATATATTATTTTCCGCCTAAAGGTATGTTAACAGGGGTGCACCGTCTACGTCATATTTTTATATGGAAATAATAAATATAGTTAGGGTTCGATATTTCAATCTTTGCGCGCATATATCGTATTAAATGAAATAAGTTTTTCGTTTCACATGTTAGACTGTAAATTCTTCTAAACAATTTAATTATTCAAAATAGATAGTCATTTAGGTGACGGTCTGTATTAATAATCAACAAAATACGTGTGTATAACATTGTTGTTGTTGTTTCTTGTTTTCAATTTTAAAAATGTAAACATTCATACAATAATAATAATTTATGCAAAATAATAATTTCGTAATTATTCAAAATAATAATTTTGTAAACACGTAATATAATATAAAATTCAAGATCAAACATGTTCACTATATTGGTCATCTTTTTATACACATATGATTTTAACTGAGTTGTATAACATTGTTGTTGTTTCTTGCTTCTCATTAATCAACAACTTAATTGGCATAATAATTATTGCGGTGGCCATCTTTTTTTTTATACACATATGATTTTAAAGGTGTTTGTATAACGTTGTTGATGTTTCTTGTTTTTAGCTTTAAAAATGTAGACAATTATACAATGATGTCATAATTTATACAACAATCATCTGTCGTAAGCACGTAATAGATAAAATTCAAGATCAAACATGTTCACTATATGGGTCAGTTTTCAATTTTAAAAACGTAAACACTATTTTAAGAGGTCGTTGAACTATATATTACGGAAATATTTTTTGATCATATTTTTTTTTTTATTGGTCTACTTTTTATACACATATATGATTTTAGCTGCGTATGTATAAAATTGGTGTTGTTTCTTGTTTTTAACTTTAAAAATGTAAACAATCATGCAATAATGTCATAATAATTTATGCAACAATTCAAAATCCACAAACATGTTCACTATACTACACATTTCACTATTATTAATTAATCAACAACTTAATTTATTCAATGTAAATTCTAACAGGGAATATATAAAATTCAAAAGCTTAAAATTTAAGAAAAGTAAACATTCATACAAGGTTGTTATAATAATTATTGCGGTGGTCATCTTTTTTATACACATATGATTTTAGTTGCGTATGTATAACGTTGTTGTTGTTTCTAGTTTTCGTATGTATATAACAATGTTGATGTTCCTAGTTTTTGTATGTATATAACATTGCTGTTGTTTCAACTGTAAACATCCATACAATGCTGTCATAATAATTATTGCAGAGGTCATCTTTCATACACGTGGCGATGGTATGCATGCACAAACATGTTCACTCTATTAGTTTAACTAATTCTAATGCGTAATATATAAAATTCAAAACCGAACATGTTCACTAAATTAGTCATTTCAGTAATATGCATTAATCAACAGTTTAATTTATTCAGTGTAAATTCTAATACGTAATATATAAAATTAATATTAAGTCGTTTTTAACAAGATTTTCATCATTTTTAGCCTATTTTGTCAGAAAAACCCGAGATTTGGTCAGAAAAACCCGAGATTATGTAGAAAAACGGCTTTTTTCTTGCATATTAAATGGTTTTACAAGATTTTTATACAATAATTATCTCAACACATGATTTAATTGTATCCTTGTAGATTATTTTGCGTTACATATATAAGAGAGAATTTATTATACATATATAAGAGAGAAAGAGATAGCTATTTATTATACATATGTATATAAGAGAGAAAGTAAGCATGCAGTATGATTACAGATATAGCCTTCACTCTAACAAAAATATTGGATAGGGCAGAAATATTAAGGCACCTAAGTAATTTCTAGTTTACCTATTAATAGAACGTTGCACTCTAGGCAAAAAAAAAAATTTTAAATTGCATAGGTCAGGAATATTTCGGCAAACAAGATTAATTAAGAGCATAGAAATACAAATTATTATTTGTTTTTCTATATCATCTTTACACATACTATGCAGTGAGTGTAAGAGAAGCTGATGTCATTCAACACAACAATATATGAAGTTATTTTATCTGTGTCAGTAATTCTCTTATAATTTATTTGTTGTTGGTATAGATATAAAAATTATTAGAATGACGTAGAATTTTATTTTGTATAATTATTGTAATCAAATAACATACATATGTAGGAACAAATATGAAAGCGGTCTAAAGAAAATGCTGAAAAGCATAATAAATAAGATCTATACAATAAACCATGTATGTACCTGATAAACAGTACGCGGTTCAAGCGTAGTCCTATAATATGTTGGATTTAGTGGCCTTTAGGGAAAATATTTGTTATTGTGAGCCTTTAGAACTAATTGTGTTAGTGTTTTAACGACTGAATTAAGAAGAGTCAGTATGAAAAGTCGTTATTTAGGTTAAATAATACACATTTTAAATACACAATTGCGGGCAAATTTTTTCTTTAAAAAGATTTAATAAGTAAATCATCTGAAAAAAAAATAACATACACATACTCGTATGAATAGACTAAGGTTTTATTTTACGTTTTTTTTATGATAATCTAAGTTTGTAATATTTTCATAATAGACTGTCTCCCTAATTGTTTTTAATAACGGTGAAGATTCGCTAAAATAACCAATAATATTTTAATTTAGTAGAATTTTATTAATGCAGTATTGACATGTAAAAATTAAAAAAAACAATATACTTTAAAATATTATATTTAAAAAATATAAAAAGAAATATATAATAAAACACATTTAAAAAATATCTAAATAAGTTGGATTATGCCTATAGACAAGGCATCTGATAACGGGTCATAGTAATTTTGAACGTATCACTACCTATCCCTTTACCGATACTCTTAATCATACTACCCATAATACCCCAAACATCGTTGAAAGTAATATCGCGAGCATAACTAAACGTGAGCCGTGAGGGTTTATTAAATCTTTTGGAGGTGAATTCAAATCCAACCTTATCCCCAGGGCTAACTTCACGCATAATATAGCTAACTATCTCATGCACCCCACCCTTAGCCCACTCCACAGGGTTTACTTCGTTAGTAGGCATCCCGGTTAGTTTAAATTTAATTCGTGTTCAGGTCAGGCTGAATTTACGATTTTCTTGCAAATCGTCAGAAAGAATGATGTATTTCTCAGGGTTGCTCATTATTTTCTATAATAAACAATAAATAAATTAGTTTTTACAGTTTCGACGTCATTATACTTGAGCACCTTCTTCTTCTCTGTGGCCGCCTGCACCGTGTTTAATTTATTCAACAGCTGATCTCTATGTGTCTCAACGGTAACTTTTCTTCAAACTGCTCTCTAGTCGAAGAAAAGCGGCTCCTTTTATACCAAGGTCTTAGTCCTGAACGTTCGTTAATGAACAATTCTTAAAATTAACTATTGCATATCTGATATCGGAAATTAGATAGTGGGGCATTGCCCATTGTTCATTGGGGGTGTCGCAAAAAAAAACAAAATAACACAAATAATCGTCAACCTTCTTCACATAATCTTGTTCGAGCACGTTTATACCTGTATACACGATTGTTTGTTTGTTATGTATACCAACACACTTCTTTTTTTTTAAAAAAATATGGATTACTTTTAATATATTATTACGAACGATTCTTAGTTCAACTAAAAAGATACTGACCTAAATTTTTCAAATTTGTTTTTCCTGTTAATTAGAAGCATTCATACAATGTGTCATAATAATTATTGCAGAGGTTATCTTTGATACACATACGATTTTGGGGTATGACGTCTATAAAAGAGGTGAAAAAAAAAGAATTTCGTCATACATTCGATCTTGCCTATTAAGTCGTTTTTAACAAGATTTTCATCATTTTTAGCCTATTTTGTCAGAAAACCCCGAGATTATGTAGAGAAACGGCTTTTTTTCTTGCATATTAAATGGTTTTTACAAGATTTTTATACAATAATTAACTCAACACATGATTTAATTTTATACTTGTAGATTATTTTGCATTATTCTACATATTCTAAACTTTTTTTATTATAAATATATATGAGAGAAAGTAAGTATGTAGTATTATTACAGATATAGCCTTTACTCTAACAAAAAATACTGGATAGGTCAGAAATATTAAGGCACATAAGTAATTTCTAGTTTACTTATTAATAGAACGTTGCATTCTAGGCAATAAATTTTTAAATTGCACAGATTAGGATAATTTTTGCAGGCAAGATTAATTAAGAGCATAAAAATACAAATTAATATTTGTTTTTCTATATCATCTTTACACATACTATGCAGCGAGTGTAAGAGAAACTGATGTCATTCAACACTACAATATATGAAGTTAGTTTATCTGTGTCAGTAATTCTCTTATAATTTATTTGTTGTTGGTATAGCTATAAAAAATTATTAGAATGACGTAGAATTTTATTTTGTATAATTATTGTGATCAAATAACATATGTAGGAACAAATATGAAAGCGGTCTAAAGAAAATGCTGAAAAGCTTAATAAATAAGATCTATAATAAACCAAGTGTGTACCTGATTAACAAGTGATTAACAGTACGCGGATCAAGCGTAGTCCTATAATATGTTGAATTTAGTTGCCTTTAGGGAAAATATTTGTTATTGTAAGCCTTTAGAACTAATTGTGTTAGTGCTTTAACGATTGAATTAAAAACAATTAGGGAAACAGTCTATTACGAAAATATTACAAACTTAGATTATCATAAAACAACTTAAAATAAAATCTTAATCTATTCATACGAGTATGTGTATGCTATATTTTTAATTTTCAGATGATTTACTTATTAAATCTTTTTAAAGAAGAAAATTTGCCCGCAATTGTGTAATTAAAATGTGTATTACTTCACCTAAATAACGACTTTTCATTACACTTTAACTTCTTTATATGATTGGAGCGTATGCTGGTCTACAATAGATCACACATTTAGTATAAATTAATACCAAACTGTCTGGTATATTAATATCAAACTGTCTGACCCAATCGTCCCACGTTAAAATTGATGTAAACGTCTATAATTCTAACTTTTCTTCAAAAACTGATCTCTAATCAAAGAAACTAAGCTCGTTGTATACCAAAGTCTTAGCCTTGAACGTTCGTTAATGAACAATTCTTAAAATTAACTAGCGCCTATCCGATATCAGAAATTAGAAAGTGGGGCATCGCCCATTGTTCATCGGGGATGGCGCATTTTCTAATTTTAGAAAGCACATATCCGATTTGCGCAAATGCCACGGCAGCCGTGTCAACAAACACAATTAAACATGTTTTTTCAAGGTGAAAACCAGAAAACAACGCAAATGTGAAAATCCTTTATTGTAATCTTATACAGATGGAAAAAATTGATATGAATGAACGACAGCGACGTATTAAAATAAATTTGTTTATTAAGAAATTTCTAAAAGCAATTTCGTCTATACATGAGCAATTATTTCGAACTTTTACTGACACATAGCAACATTATTAAAATAAAAGATATGTTAACTACGATTATTTATATGTAAGTGTTTTCCGTTTTGTTATTTGTACTATCCATAGAAGTTATAAGTTTAAAAGCGCTCTGCGCTGGTACGATGGGCTCAACACTTAAATATACTGAAATGTAATAGAGACAGAGTTGAATGATTTAATAAAATTGTAAAAATTTAAAAAGACGCATTTTATATCATATGTATGAAATAAAAATAATAAATCAGCAATATATATTTTGTTTTGTTTTTATTTTTACATAATTTTACAATATTTTGTTATTATTATCGCATTTTCTAATTTTACAAAGATTTAGATAAAAACAGATTTAAAATTTTTAATTTAGATAAAAATAAAATTAAATATAAAAAAAATAAAAAAATAAAATTAAATTAAATTTATAATGCAAAACAGATTTAAAATTTTTAATTTAGATAAAAATTAAATTAAATATAAAAATAAAAATAAAAATAAAATTAAAAATAAAATTAAATTAAATTTATAATGCAAAACAGATTTAAAATTTTTAATTTAGATAAAAATTAAATATAAATATAAAAATAAAAATAAAAATAAAAATAAAAATAAAAATAAAAATAAAAATAAAAATAAAAATAAAAATAAAAATAAAAATAAAAATAAAAATAAAAATAAAAATAAAAATAAAAATAAAAATAAAAATAAAAATAAAAATAAAAATAAAAATAAAAATAAAAATAAAAATAAAAATAAAAATAAAAATAAAAATAAAAATAAAAATAAAAATAAAATTAAATTAAATTTATAATGAAAATGTGGTCATGGGCGGTGTCCCCTTCGGGGACAACCCCCCCCATGACAGTGGGTACCGTACCTGCGCTCCGCGCAGGTTCGGTACCCACCACATTTTCATTATAAATTTAATTTAATTTTATTTTTATTTTTATTTTTATTTTTATTTTTATTTTTATTTTTATTTTTATTTTTATTTTTATTTTTATTTTTATTTTTATTTTTATTTTTATTTTTATTTTTATTTTTATTTTTATTTTTATTTTTATTTTTATTTTTATTTTTATTTTTATTTTTATTTTTATTTTTATTTTTATTTTTATATTTATATTTAATTTTTATCTAAATTAAAAATTTTAAATCTGTTTTGCATTATAAATTTAATTTAATTTTATTTTTAATTTTATTTTTATTTTTATTTTTATATTTAATTTAATTTTTATCTAAATTAAAAATTTTAAATCTGTTTTGCATTATAAATTTAATTTAATTTTATTTTTTTATTTTTTTTATATTTAATTTTATTTTTATCTAAATTAAAAATTTTAAATCTGTTTTTATCTAAATCTTTGTAAAATTAGAAAATGCGATAATAATAACAAAATATTGTAAAATTATGTAAAAATAAAAACAAAACAAAATATATATTGCTGATTTATTATTTTTATTTCATACATATGATATAAAATGCGTCTTTTTAAATTTTTACAATTTTATTAAATCATTCAACTCTGTCTCTATTACATTTCAGTATATTTAAGTGTTGAGCCCATCGTACCAGCGCAGAGCGCTTTTAAACTTATAACTTCTATGGATAGTACAAATAACAAAACGGAAAACACTTACATATAAATAATCGTAGTTAACATATCTTTTATTTTAATAATGTTGCTATGTGTCAGTAAAAGTTCGAAATAATTGCTCATGTATAGACGAAATTGCTTTTAGAAATTTCTTAATAAACAAATTTATTTTAATACGTCGCTGTCGTTCATTCATATCAATTTTTTCCATCTGTATAAGATTACAATAAAGGATTTTCACATTTGCGTTGTTTTCTGGTTTTCACCTTGAAAAAACATGTTTAATTGTGTTTGTTGACACGGCTGCCGTGGCATTTGCGCAAATCGGATATGTGCTTTCTAAAATTAGAAAATGCGCCATCCCCGATGAACAATGGGCGATGCCCCACTTTCTAATTTCTGATATCGGATAGGCGCTAGTTAATTTTAAGAATTGTTCATTAACGAACGTTCAAGGCTAAGACTTTGGTATACAACGAGCTTAGTTTCTTTGATTAGAGATCAGTTTTTGAAGAAAAGTTAGAATTATAGACGTTTACATCAATTTTAACGTGGGACGATTGGGTCAGACAGTTTGATATTAATATACCAGACAGTTTGGTATTAATTTATACTAAATGTGTGATCTATTGTAGACCAGCATACGCTCCAATCATATAAAGAAGTTAAAGTGTAATGAAAAGTCGTTATTTAGGTGAAGTAATACACATTTTAATTACACAATTGCGGGCAAATTTTCTTCTTTAAAAAGATTTAATAAGTAAATCATCTGAAAATTAAAAATATAGCATACACATACTCGTATGAATAGATTAAGATTTTATTTTAAGTTGTTTTATGATAATCTAAGTTTGTAATATTTTCGTAATAGACTGTTTCCCTAATTGTTTTTAATTCAATCGTTAAAGCACTAACACAATTAGTTCTAAAGGCTTACAATAACAAATATTTTCCCTAAAGGCAACTAAATTCAACATATTATAGGACTACGCTTGATCCGCGTACTGTTAATCACTTGTTAATCAGGTACACACTTGGTTTATTATAGATCTTATTTATTAAGCTTTTCAGCATTTTCTTTAGACCGCTTTCATATTTGTTCCTACATATGTTATTTGATCACAATAATTATACAAAATAAAATTCTACGTCATTCTAATAATTTTTTATAGCTATACCAACAACAAATAAATTATAAGAGAATTACTGACACAGATAAACTAACTTCATATATTGTAGTGTTGAATGACATCAGTTTCTCTTACACTCGCTGCATAGTATGTGTAAAGATGATATAGAAAAACAAATATTAATTTGTATTTTTATGCTCTTAATTAATCTTGCCTGCAAAAATATTCCTAATCTGTGCAATTTAAAAATTTATTGCCTAGAATGCAACGTTCTATTAATAAGTAAACTAGAAATTACTTATGTGCCTTAATATTTCTGACCTATCCAGTATTTTTTGTTAGAGTAAAGGCTATATCTGTAATAATACTACATACTTACTTTCTCTCATATATATTTATAATAAAAAAAGTTTAGAATATGTAGAATAATGCAAAATAATCTACAAGTATAAAATTAAATCATGTGTTGAGTTAATTATTGTATAAAAATCTTGTAAAAACCATTTAATATGCAAGAAAAAAAGCCGTTTCTCTACATAATCTCGGGGTTTTCTGACAAAATAGGCTAAAAATGATGAAAATCTTGTTAAAAACGACTTAATAGGCAAGATCGAATGTATGACGAAATTCTTTTTTTTTCACCTCTTTTATAGACGTCATACCCCAAAATCGTATGTGTATCAAAGATAACCTCTGCAATAATTATTATGACACATTGTATGAATGCTTCTAATTAACAGGAAAAACAAATTTGAAAAATTTAGGTCAGTATCTTTTTAGTTGAACTAAGAATCGTTCGTAATAATATATTAAAAGTAATCCATATTTTTTTAAAAAAAAAGAAGTGTGTTGGTATACATAACAAACAAACAATCGTGTATACAGGTATAAACGTGCTCGAACAAGATTATGTGAAGAAGGTTGACGATTATTTGTGTTATTTTGTTTTTTTTTGCGACACCCCCAATGAACAATGGGCAATGCCCCACTATCTAATTTCCGATATCAGATATGCAATAGTTAATTTTAAGAATTGTTCATTAACGAACGTTCAGGACTAAGACCTTGGTATAAAAGGAGCCGCTTTTCTTCGACTAGAGAGCAGTTTGAAGAAAAGTTACCGTTGAGACACATAGAGATCAGCTGTTGAATAAATTAAACACGGTGCAGGCGGCCACAGAGAAGAAGAAGGTGCTCAAGTATAATGACGTCGAAACTGTAAAAACTAATTTATTTATTGTTTATTATAGAAAATAATGAGCAACCCTGAGAAATACATCATTCTTTCTGACGATTTGCAAGAAAATCGTAAATTCAGCCTGACCTGAACACGAATTAAATTTAAACTAACCGGGATGCCTACTAACGAAGTAAACCCTGTGGAGTGGGCTAAGGGTGGGGTGCATGAGATAGTTAGCTATATTATGCGTGAAGTTAGCCCTGGGGATAAGGTTGGATTTGAATTCACCTCCAAAAGATTTAATAAACCCTCACGGCTCACGTTTAGTTATGCTCGCGATATTACTTTCAACGATGTTTGGGGTATTATGGGTAGTATGATTAAGAGTATCGGTAAAGGGATAGGTAGTGATACGTTCAAAATTACTATGACCCGTTATCAGATGCCTTGTCTATAGGCATAATCCAACTTATTTAGATATTTTTTAAATGTGTTTTATTATATATTTCTTTTTATATTTTTTAAATATAATATTTTAAAGTATATTGTTTTTTTTAATTTTTACATGTCAATACTGCATTAATAAAATTCTACTAAATTAAAATATTATTGGTTATTTTAGCGAATCTTCACCGTTATTAAAAACAATTAGGGAGACAGTCTATTATGAAAATATTACAAACTTAGATTATCATAAAAAAAACGTAAAATAAAACCTTAGTCTATTCATACGAGTATGTGTATGTTATTTTTTTTTCAGATGATTTACTTATTAAATCTTTTTAAAGAAAAAATTTGCCCGCAATTGTGTATTTAAAATGTGTATTATTTAACCTAAATAACGACTTTTCATACTGACTCTTCTTAATTCAGTCGTTAAAACACTAACACAATTAGTTCTAAAGGCTCACAATAACAAATATTTTCCCTAAAGGCCACTAAATCCAACATATTATAGGACTACGCTTGAACCGCGTACTGTTTATCAGGTACATACATGGTTTATTGTATAGATCTTATTTATTATGCTTTTCAGCATTTTCTTTAGACCGCTTTCATATTTGTTCCTACATATGTATGTTATTTGATTACAATAATTATACAAAATAAAATTCTACGTCATTCTAATAATTTTTATATCTATACCAACAACAAATAAATTATAAGAGAATTACTGACACAGATAAAATAACTTCATATATTGTTGTGTTGAATGACATCAGCTTCTCTTACACTCACTGCATAGTATGTGTAAAGATGATATAGAAAAACAAATAATAATTTGTATTTCTATGCTCTTAATTAATCTTGTTTGCCGAAATATTCCTGACCTATGCAATTTAAAATTTTTTTTTTTGCCTAGAGTGCAACGTTCTATTAATAGGTAAACTAGAAATTACTTAGGTGCCTTAATATTTCTGCCCTATCCAATATTTTTGTTAGAGTGAAGGCTATATCTGTAATCATACTGCATGCTTACTTTCTCTCTTATATACATATGTATAATAAATAGCTATCTCTTTCTCTCTTATATATGTATAATAAATTCTCTCTTATATATGTAACGCAAAATAATCTACAAGGATACAATTAAATCATGTGTTGAGATAATTATTGTATAAAAATCTTGTAAAACCATTTAATATGCAAGAAAAAAGCCGTTTTTCTACATAATCTCGGGTTTTTCTGACCAAATCTCGGGTTTTTCTGACAAAATAGGCTAAAAATGATGAAAATCTTGTTAAAAACGACTTAATATTAATTTTATATATTACGTATTAGAATTTACACTGAATAAATTAAACTGTTGATTAATGCATATTACTGAAATGACTAATTTAGTGAACATGTTCGGTTTTGAATTTTATATATTACGCATTAGAATTAGTTAAACTAATAGAGTGAACATGTTTGTGCATGCATACCATCGCCACGTGTATGAAAGATGACCTCTGCAATAATTATTATGACAGCATTGTATGGATGTTTACAGTTGAAACAACAGCAATGTTATATACATACAAAAACTAGGAACATCAACATTGTTATATACATACGAAAACTAGAAACAACAACAACGTTATACATACGCAACTAAAATCATATGTGTATAAAAAAGATGACCACCGCAATAATTATTATAACAACCTTGTATGAATGTTTACTTTTCTTAAATTTTAAGCTTTTGAATTTTATATATTCCCTGTTAGAATTTACATTGAATAAATTAAGTTGTTGATTAATTAATAATAGTGAAATGTGTAGTATAGTGAACATGTTTGTGGATTTTGAATTGTTGCATAAATTATTATGACATTATTGCATGATTGTTTACATTTTTAAAGTTAAAAACAAGAAACAACACCAATTTTATACATACGCAGCTAAAATCATATATGTGTATAAAAAGTAGACCAATAAAAAAAAAAATATGATCAAAAAATATTTCCGTAATATATAGTTCAACGACCTCTTAAAATAGTGTTTACGTTTTTAAAATTGAAAACTGACCCATATAGTGAACATGTTTGATCTTGAATTTTATCTATTACGTGCTTACGACAGATGATTGTTGTATAAATTATGACATCATTGTATAATTGTCTACATTTTTAAAGCTAAAAACAAGAAACATCAACAACGTTATACAAACACCTTTAAAATCATATGTGTATAAAAAAAAAGATGGCCACCGCAATAATTATTATGCCAATTAAGTTGTTGATTAATGAGAAGCAAGAAACAACAACAATGTTATACAACTCAGTTAAAATCATATGTGTATAAAAAGATGACCAATATAGTGAACATGTTTGATCTTGAATTTTATATTATATTACGTGTTTACAAAATTATTATTTTGAATAATTACGAAATTATTATTTTGCATAAATTATTATTATTGTATGAATGTTTACATTTTTAAAATTGAAAACAAGAAACAACAACAACAATGTTATACACACGTATTTTGTTGATTATTAATACAGACCGTCACCTAAATGACTATCTATTTTGAATAATTAAATTGTTTAGAAGAATTTACAGTCTAACATGTGAAACGAAAAACTTATTTCATTTAATACGATATATGCGCGCAAAGATTGAAATATCGAACCCTAACTATATTTATTATTTCCATATAAAAATATGACGTAGACGGTGCACCCCTGTTAACATACCTTTAGGCGGAAAATAATATATATATATAGACCGAGTACTAACAGTAATCTATCTTTGGGGGTAATAGTTTGTTTATATACCACAAATAGTCATAGTAATTTATCCCACGTTGGTGGTGTGATGGTAAGACGCTTGCTTTTCATGTCGCGGACCCGAGTTCGATTCCACACGCTGACCAAAAAAAAATTATCCATATAAACATTTATAATCAGTAAAAATATACCATACTACATTTACACACACACACACACATACACACGTCATTTTCTAAGTAAAATTCAAAGTGAGTCATCAAAAAATGACGGTGTGACGGTGTGATTAATTCACTTGATCAAAAAAAAAATATTTCCATTCAAATATATAGATCAACAATAACAATGCGTAATCATTTACGCTAAAGGTCGTGTGTGGTATTGAGACAGGTCGTGTTTACGCTAAAGGCCGAAATCATTTACGCTAAAGGTCGTGTGTAGTATTGAGCCAAGGTCGTGTTTACGCAAAGGCCGTCGAGCAAGGTCGTTGAGTAATTCGTATGACGTTTACGCTAAAGGTCATTGAGGTAGGTCTTGTCATTTACTACGAACAAGGTCGTTGAGACAGGTCGTGTTTACGCTAAAGGCCGTCGAGCAAGGTCGTTGAGTAATTCGTGTGACGTTTACGCTAAAGGTCATTGCGGTAGGTCTTGTCATTTACTACGAGCAAGGTCGTTGAGACAGGTCGTGTTTACGCTTAAGGCCGGTCATTTACTACGAGCAAGGTCATTGGAGGTATGTCGTGACGTATACGCAAGGTCGTTGAGGTAGGTCATGTCGTTTACGCTCAAGGTTACATTTACGCTCAAGGTCACATTTACGCTCAAGGTCATATTTACACATGTCATATGACCTTGGACTCAGGTGCCCCGACTACTACTTAAGACATCTAGCTTTTGACAATATTTAAAATATAGCTAACTTCATTCTATCTAGTTTTAAGAAAAAAGTTGAAAGTTTGTTATCTTCTTCCTAAGGGAACCTAAGTTGAGTTGCTGCTACGGGACACTGAGACCAGTCACGGTCCATTGTGATATTTTATAATGTAAGGAAGCAATTTTTTTTTATACTTTTCTGTAAGTTAAAAGTAAAAGTAATTTTATTGGGGATGTTCTGTAAAAATATACAATATACAATATTCAAATAAATTTAGAATTTTTTAGTACAGAAATGTAAAAAAATGTGGTGGTAACACGTTTGAATAAATAGTACTAAAACGACAACATTGATCACTAACAATAGTATATTTTGAGACGGCCGTTCAACAACAAGCGATAATGAACGAAGTCGATCGAATGGCTCTATATGACTTTGACAAGTATAACTGTCAAGGAGTGTGTTCATAAACTCGACATTGCAACAATATTGTTACGACTGTCATTTTGACGTATAGAAAGGCAGTACCGAGTAGAGTTGGTAATGATGTTTGTAACAATAAGGGGAAATTTTATTGTTACAATGTCGAGTTTATGAACACACTCAAGTTGAAACTACGTTTTAAGAATTCGATACATGGCAACAATAGGTGAAAATTTGTTACAAACATGGTGACAATTTCGCAAAGACTTTTCGTCAGTTTGTAGTATTATTGGTCGCATTCCCAGTTTCCCACATCAATAAATAGAACTGCAATATATGGGGCTCCGAAACCAAAGATTTCCAATTGGTCCGGTGGTGTTGAGTTGGACAACCATGCTATAGTTTTTAATAAACTTTAATTTAAAAACAAAAGGTATTTTAAATTTGTTACTATAATATTTATAAATTTTATTCGTATCTTAAACAATTAAACTTAACATATATACTTATATAAAAAAATGGCCTTAATTTTATCACATTGACCGGCAAAAATATCGACTATTCCAAAGCATCACAATTATTGTTTTAATTATCTGGCGAGATGATTAGATCTAATTTGATATCATGTTGCTCACTTGGAAATTCAAAATCCTCTGATACAATTTGTTCATCAAACGCTAGTCCAACTAATTTTGAGTTACGCCGATCAAATTGTGTGAAATAATTACTAAGGTATGTGTCATAATATGCTCGGCCATAACCCAATCGATGACCAGATTTTGTGAAACAAACCCCTGGTATAATAAACATATCGATTGGTTTATCATTTTTCATTGCATCTTCACGCTTATCGTCATAGTAATTTGGTTGCCGGATATTCCACGATGTTGTCTGGAGTTCAGAATAATCGAGCATACTGCGCAATTCAATCATTTTCATTGGTTCATTTTTATAATAGGTCTGTGCTTAAGTATATTGAAATTCGTTGGGCATTTAAGAATTCATTTGAGTTAATCAATTTATCGTAAATTACATTGGATTGTTTATTGCGTTGGATATAATTTAATTCATTTCGAGCTTTCTTTTTGATTAATTCACGGATATTTGATTTTATAGTTTTGGTGGTGATCCCATTGGTTGAACCCTCATTGGCCATGTTACCTTGGTAGCTGGAAAATAAATTAAAAACTTTGATTATTTATTTATTCATGTATACATATTTAATATTTATATTCTTTAATCTAAATATTATGCGTGCGAATGACGCAGTTCACAACTTTTAATGGTTCAAATATGAACAAAATTTTGATAGAGATAGTTAAGAAATTTCTGGGGTTATCTTGGGGATCGACCCATTGGAATTATTTATAAATACGAATAATTGAAATTGTCACGTTCAATTTTCTAATCTTAAATTGCACTCGCACAATGTGGAACATATTATTTATGATAGAATAGAGTGAGATAATTTTTATATAGTGAAATTTATTATGACTAACAGAGATCTAGCACTTAATCTAACGATATAAGAATATAATATTCAATTTTATTGAAATAACATATTAAGAAATCATTCGAGCCAGATAAACGAGAATATGAAAATCACTTTAATTCAACAACAGTTGTGTTGACAAAAAATACAAATAATTGTAAACATTCAATAACAATTAATAAAAGTTATGGCGACAAAAATAAATGTTTAATTATTACCACACGCATTTTAAACTTTTTATCAAAATCAACATAATTTCACTTTCAGAATATTTTCAACGCACTATCGGAATTAAAATTTACCTGGCAATTTGAAACGGATGGCACATATTCATTTTTGCGATGTATATTTTTAACTTTAAAAAACTTTTATTTCTATTATTTTTCTCTCCTCAACTAACTTCTTTCACCGTTAGCATTGAACTGAATAAAATATTCAATGCGCTATCAGTTTTAAAGTAATTTCTCAACAACACTTTTTTAGCGTTCGGCAATCAGTCGTCTAATGAATGCTATCGCTACGCACAAGACAACAAACAGGAAAACAAACGCAGTAAAGTAAAAAAAAATATAAAAAATATTCCTGCCTTCAAGATACACGTGAAACATGAGAAAACTTACATGATATTTTTGAAATATTGAAGAAAAATTATTTTATGAAACATCGCTTTTGATTGAATTCGTATACATATTCAAATCCTCGCTAATAAAATTATTACTTTGTTGGTCACAAGAGGCGACACCATATCGTTGCACCCCAGGTTCTCGTTCATTATTGAACGAGTGGATAAAAGTGATCTAAGTGTGAGGCGGGTCATGCTAAACTACGGCAAATGGGCCGGTTTAAGGTTTAATGCGACACGTGCCGTTAAGCTACCAAGTTGAGGACCCATTTAACAAAGCCCAGATGCAAATGGAGTCCTTTAGATACCAGGCGACCTTCAGTTGTAAGTTGTACCTTATCTGCATACACGGTGGACCATAATTTCTCCGAAACTCGTAAGTATAACATGTCGAAAATTAATAAAATACAAAAAATGAGACCGACAGTATTCAAAAGGATGGACACATCAAAGAAGAACCCGAGAAGGAAAGGTGAGGCTCGCTCTACGAAGAGTGGGAAATATATATATATATATATATATATATATATATATATATATATATATAATATATATATATATATATATATATATATATATTATATTATTAAACAGTTTTAAAGGCCATTACTGGCCCCTTACTGAGTCAACAATTTGGCACCAGCGGTTTTGATCCCGAGCATGCTCTTCATACTATCTAAGACAATCTGAAGAGGCCAAGTCGTTCTCTACATCGTGGAGCCATCGTCGCCTGCAACGACCTCTGCGTCTACCATATGGTGGCTCTCCTTTCAGAGATCGCTGCACAATTCGTTCTGGATCAGCACGCAGAACGTGCCCGAGCCAGCGTACTCGCTGAGATCTTACTTCATGTACAATATCGGGGATCTTCAGCAGATCTCTGATCTCGATATTATACAGAGCTCGGTAGGTACCATCTATTTCGCGTTTTGGGCCGTAAATCACACGAATGACTCTTCTCTCAAATGTTAGGAGCAATCTCTCGTACTCATCCGTCAGCGCCCAACTTTCACATCCAAACATACCAACGGGTCTCATCAACGCTTTGTAAAGCTTCAGCTTCACGGCACTTGATAAGTGTTTAGATTTTAGCAGTGACCTTAGAGGATATAAAGAACGACTGCCAGCTGCCAGCCGCACTTTAATATCCTCACCCACACTGTTATCGTGAGTGATAAGAGAGCCCAAATATTTGAACCTCCCCACTCCCTCAAACGTATGGTGGCCACTACTAAAATCTGGTGTGACATTGTCCCTAAAACCAGAGATCAGGTATTTCGTTTTGGGCTCATTGATCTGAAGTCCAACTGAAGCTGAAAACTCTACAAGCGGATCAAGTATTTTTTTCACTCCGTTGCTATTCAGTACAATCACGCATATGTCATCTGCATATGCAAGCACCTGATTGGACTGGCGATATAAGATGTTACGCTGCGGTGTTTCAGTGTTACGAAAGATGTACTCCAACATGAGATTAAAGAGTATCGGGGACAGAGCATCTCCCTGCCGAACACCCGAGTTAACTACAAAAATTGTCGATAGCCTGTTCTCAACTTTAACACAGCATTGAGGCTGCGTCACTGTCATCCTACATAGTCGTACCAGTTTTATTGGCATTCCTAGGTATTCCAGGGCAGACTATAAACTCTCTCGATTGATCGAGTCATAGGCCTGTCGGAAATCCAGAAACACCTGATGTACGAGGATGGATGTCTCATAATATTTAGATAGAATCATCCGCAGCGAAAAGACCTGATCGGTGACTGATCGATTCGGACGAAATCCTCATTGATAGTCACAACCAAGCCCTCCGCTAGAGGAGTGATTCTATACAATACAATGTATCACAGTAACTTGTATGCTGTGCAAAGGAGAGATATACCAGTCCACTCCAGGTGCACGGTTTCGTTTCAATCTCTGCATGGCTTTTGTGAATGTATTAGAGGTGGCTCAACAACAGTCTGTGACACGCGTCAAGTCATGCGTCGATTTATATATGGATATATATATATATATATATATATATATATATATATATATATATATATATATAATATATATATATATGTATATATATATATATATATATATATATATATATATATACATTTATATATATTTATATATACATATATACATATATATATATAGATTTGGTATATTCATATATACCAAATCTATACGAACACTGTAGAGACCAGCGTTTAGTGTTCAGGACATTGGACAAGTGGGATGTGACTCCCGAGGGGCGCAGAAGATCGTCGGCTGCAACAGCTCAGAAAGTGTGGTGGGCTTTTGTCAAAAATACAGCGGTTCTTGATGAGCTCAAAGCGGTCGATAGGTATCGAGGCAGATTGCAAGCGGACAAGCCAACTCCTCACAAACACGGACTTGAACTGTTTAGTAACGTGGTGATGGAGCATGTGTTGGTACTACCCGTTATTGACAGGGGTCAAGAAGATGGGAGCATCACTTTGGAAAGATGGACGCTGGTGAACAATGCACTGAAGCCAGTCTTTCTGAAAGTCCTTGGAGAAAATCCAGGACTCCCTCAATCTTGTAGAGATGCGGGTTGATATCAGGGGCGCGCTAACCTAACGACGTTCTTGGACCAAAGATCGGTCGATCTTAGTAGGGAAAAGATTCTTTGAAGGTGTGCTTCTTTATGGTGAGCGATGCGGATGAAGCGGCTGATCCACGGGTACCAGTCAGCAACATTAGCCATTAGCGGTAGCAAGGAATACAAATGGTAAGATTAACGTAATAATATGCTAAATATTGTTCAGATTAACCTGCGCCATATAAAGGGTTCCAGTCTACCTGAGAAGTATAAGCTTGCTTCAGCGGCTCTACTTCTCAGACTGACTGGTTCAGAAAAGAACGAAGTTTTAATTCAAGGACCTTGGATTAAAAATAACAGGATCTGTGGCCTCAGTATGAATCGGTATAATATCGTTTACTCAAGCATATCATAGAAGATTAGATTCTGCATTCTTAAAAAGGAAGATTATGGGTTCTCGGTTGTGATGCAAATGCGCATCACACTATCTGGGATCAGTAATCCCAGAAGGACAAACTGGAGCAGGTATAGAGAAATGTTAAAAGGATTTCTGCCAGTGAAGACTCCTGAGCCCCCAGTGACAGTAGCGAAGCTGAATTGCAGGGTGGGCCCACCTCCCAGGAAGCTTTGACGTCTCGAAGGAGCCTAGTAGTCATCAAGAATCACGTTCATTACGCACAGGTGATATCGTGACTAAAAAACTGATCCTATGAGCACAAAAGGGTTTCAAACCCTATAAATTGGATGGTCCGGATGAATGAATGATCAAATCATTCTAGCGGAAATCTGAAACAACTCGTTGATTATCCTCCCATGGCTGGAGGTAATCTTCTCAAAGGATGTTTAAAGCTTGTCTTTATTCCGAAAGCGAGAAAAACCTTACATGGCTACACAATGGGTTAACTTTAATTTAAAAACAAAAGCTATTTTAAATGTTTTACTATAATATTTATAAATTTTATTCGTATCTTAAACAATTAAACTTAACATATATACTTATATAATAAAATGGCCTTAATTTTATCACATTGACCGGCAAAAATATCGACTATTCCAAAGTATCACAATTATTATTTTAATAATCTGGCGAGATGATTAGATCTAATTTGATATCATGTTGCTCACTTGGAAATTCAAAATCCTCTGATACAATTTGTTCATCAAACGCTAGTCCAACTAATTTTGTGTTACGCCGATCAAATTGTGTGAAATAATTACTAAGGTATGTGTCATAATATGCTCGGCCATAACCCAATCGATGACCAGATTTTGTGAAACAAACCCCTGGCATAATAAACATATCGATTGGTTTATCATTTTTCATTGCATCTTCACGCTTATCGTCATAGTAATTTGGTTGCCGGATATTCCACGATGTTGTCTGGAGTTCAGAATAATCGAGCATACTGCGCAATTCAATCATTTTCATTGGTTCATTTTTATAATAGGTTGGTACGAAAACTTCTTTTCCCGTATTAAATGAATTTTCCAATATTGGAATTGTGTTGACCTCATTGTCTGTGCTTAAGTATATTGAAATTCGTTGGGCATTTAAGAATTCATTTGAGTTAACCAATTTATCGTAAATTACATTGGATTGTTTATTGCGTTGGATATAATTTAATTCATTTCGAACTTTCTTTTTGATTAATTCACGGAGATTTGATTTTATAGTTTTGATGGTGACCCCATTGGATGAACCACCATTGGCCATGTTACTTTGGTAGCTAGAAAATAAAATAAAAACGCTGATTATTTATTTATACATATTAAATATGTGTATTTCTTAATCTAAATATTAGACGTGCGAGTCAACAAACAATCCGTATAGTTGTAAAATCGCACGGTGATAATTGGCATGACTGACGCAATTTACAACTTTTAATGGTTCAAATTGAACAAAATTTTGATATATATATGTAGTTAAGAAATTTCTGGGGTTATCTTGGTGATACACCTGTTATATGTACAATTTGGAATTATATATAAATAAATAGTAATAGTAATAATCAAAATTGTGACGTTCAATTTTCTAATATTAAATTGATCTCTCACAATGTGGAATATATTATTTCTGATAGAATAGAGTGAAATATATTATGACTAACAGAGATCAATTACTGTAATGTTGACACATAATGAACTATTTCACTTAATCTAACGATATATGAATATAATATTCAATTTTATCGAAATAATTATTAAGAAATCATTCCAGCCAGATAAACGATATTATAAAAATCACTTTAATTCAACAACAATTGTGTTGACAAAAATCACAAATAATTGTAAACAGTCAATAAGAATTAATAAAAGTTAAGGCGACAAAAACAAATGTTTAATTATTTTCACACGCATTTTAAACTTTTTATCAAAATCAACATAATTTCACTTTCAGAATATTTTCGACGCACTAACGTAATTGAAATTTCTAATTCACAAAATTTACCTGGCAATTTGAAATGGATGGCATATATTCATTTTTACGATGTATATTTTTAACTTTAAAAAACTTTTATTTCTATTATTTTTCTCTCAACTAACTTCTTTCACCGTTAGCATTGAACTGAATAAAATATTCAATGCTCTATCAGTTTTAAAGTAATTTCTCAACAACACTTTTTTTAGCACTCGGCAATCAGTCGTCTAATGAATGCTATCGCTACGCACAAGAGAACAAACACGAAAACAAACGCAGTAAAGTAAAATATAAAAATATTCCTGCCTTCAAGATACACGTGAAACATGACAAAACTTACATGATATTTTTGAAATATTGACGGAAAATTATTTTATGAAACATCGCTTTTGATTGAATTCGCCTATTATCAAATCCACGCTAATTAAATTATTATTTTGTTTGTCACAAGAATCACTAAGCTTGCTGTAATCTAAACAATGTCAATCGTTTTTATATTTAAATCGAAAATGTCTTAACGATGTCAGAATATTGTGATGTGAAAAGAATCTATTTTTATACTGCACATGTAGTGTCTCAAGGTGTGACCTCGTATGATACTGTTCTGACGTCATACGAAGTATCTTCTTGTTTATTTGTATTTTGATAAGCGGTATATTTCAAATAGCTGCGAGGTCAATAAAAAGTTCCAGAATTAATAATAAACAAAGACCGAGTGCCATGTACTGGGAACGTGGTTGTTTACAATTTTCTTAAGAAAACATACAGTTACAATTATTACAATATGTATATAGTTGCGTATTTAATTCATCGGATGTTTATACTACACGATTACTCATTCGCGCATAACCAGTAAAATGTTTAACTGAAAATGAGAGTTTATATATGTTTATAACATTCAGAAATCACTGTACAAAAACGTGATCAAATTTCGTATATCGAAAGTTCATTGATATTCGTTGAGTATGTATGACCATATTGTAATGAAATTGAGCGAGCGGTAATCTATAGATTGAATCAAAATCACAATATACTTTGTTCAATGCTATTTTTAAATTGTTATTGAAATTAGATTAATGAGACAATTGAGTTTTGGATTTCCTAATGAGTTGTGCGGTTATATAAAAATATATTTTACATGCATTCAATACGTGTTCGAATAACATATATAATGTATATGTAGTTTGGTTTTGTTCAGTAGATAAACGCTTGCTACTTTGGTTATCTTATACCACAGTATAGCAGCTGCAGCAGTGTGACACACTCAATTCGAATGGATTTCATGCAATTCCTATTCTAAAATTACGTGACTAAGTCTACATACCTACTATAGAAAAAATTGTAGTTTAATCATACCCGTCAACTGATAACCTAAATGATCTGACTCATAAATCAATTAGTTTTATTTATTTATCTCGCAACTTGTAATAATAAGTAACTTTTTGTATTTTCTGCTTAATTTTACTGATCATGTTGTTATGTATGTTAAATTGTCAGCTGCATGTATACTATATATATATACATAATACATATATGTATACTATGGTCGAATTAAAGTAATTCTACGGAAAATATAGTTGATGTTTAATTTTTCACAGAAGACAGTATTTTTTCATTGAAATTCTCTTAACAGTCTGATTTGATGGCGGTCTCCCATATGTTTGTTACTTCAATCAAATTCATTAATTTATAATTCGATTCTATAGCTGTAACCAATCCAATTGTATTCAAATCAAATTTAATTTAGCATTAATTCATGTTTACAATAAAAATTAATTATATAAAAGTTAAATTTAAAAGGTTTTAATTTTATTCTACTCATGCTATTTTTGACATGTTAAAATTATTCATTGAAATTGTGCAATATGTTAAATCCGATAAAAAACATTTTGTAATTAAACAAAAACATACTACGGCAAAGTTACCTAAAGTTTAAAAAAATGATAAATGACGATTTCAAAATCAAATTTAAAAAATTACCATTATTTTATAACATCAAGTATCTTGTGTCTCCACTAGCAAATGAGTAAATATTAATGGTGTAACTCAATGGTAGCTGGTTGGTGGAGAGACCGGGTAGTTCGCCACGCCATTGCCATATCAGCGAAGGACGTGTAATATCACGTGTTTATGAAACAATTTACCTGTTTCTTATTGTATTATTTTCAGTGCAGCAGTAAACATAATGTTTACATATATGTATATATGTATGTATAAACAAGAAATCACAGTTTTTAACCTTTAAGTCGGTTTCACTAAAACAATGGTATCTTATTTTGTCTCACACGTTGGATGCGTAAATTACTCAATAAAAACTATATCGGAATCTACATTGGATCTTAAACATGGACCCTCATTGTTGATTCTATATCGACTATTAATGGAGATATGCCGAGGTAAATGGAACGCCCGATAGTGAAGCGGAGCACATTCTGTATTAAAAATTATGCGCTAATTATATTTAAACTCAACTTATTTACTAGTAAACTTTGGGGTTTGCCAAAAATGTTTCACTAAATACTCGAGAACTTTCTTTTGGAAAATCGTTAGTTGCATATCATAATTTGATTAAAAAAAAATTTGGCTCTACATATTTATCTGGAGTTGCTATCGAGAGCTTATTGGTATGATTAGTTTAGTCGAAGAAGCTTCAATTAGTTTAGTCGATTGCGGCACACAGAAGACTACTCGCGAGGTTGCTTTTCGTTATTTTTTCAGAATAGAAAAGATTTACGACAAATTTAAAGCCATGATAAAATTTCATTACCTTTAAAACTATGTTAAAAAGACAATATGCCGGTAGATGAACGTGTGTATACAATAATAATGATCCGTGCACGAGTATGGATCATGTTAAAATTCCTTTCTTCCATTGTATGCAAATGATCATTGCGGAATGGTGTTATTATTATAAATAAATTTCCATTCTTATAGATAATTATAGCATTTATATTTAAATTTTATTGTATTTTACGTTTGTTTGATATACAATGGATGACTGGTATGTATTAAACAACAATTTATAAATGTCTACGATTTATCCGAAAATGTTACCGTGCGGCAGACATCATATATCACTAAATTTCTTGGGCTGACTGCCAGGCTTAGAACAAGTCAACAAATTTTAAAGTAAACTTTAGTTTTGAATTGTGACATTCATATTAAATTCAACTTTATATAAAATTATATTATTATTTGGTGGTCAATTATAAAATATTGTTGGTTTTAAAAAAACCTAATATAATCTAACTATTTCGAAAGCTTGCCAAACTCTGCCGTTATCTCTATTTATTGGCACTATAAAGTAATTATATCCTTTAGAGTCATTAACTTATAAGTTGATAAATTACCTTAACAAATCACTAATACCTAATAAATCAATTTAGCCATAAAATAATTAGTCTTCTTAGATTAAATGTACATATTAGCATTGAACTGTTTATTATTTCATAATGCATTAAATATAGTGTAATATTGCGTACAATGTACTTGTAATATATATTTGTATTTTTAAGCGTTATCATAAATATTTATATTTTGCTTATGGCATTGAAGTTAAATTTGCAGATTGATCAAAATATTTATTAAACGAAATGTAGTGTGCGTTTCTGGATAGAACGGAAAAACATTGCCTTGGTAAATTATTTAAATTTATAATAAAACTAACCTAATTCTAAGTGTATATATAGGATCTTGAAAAGGTTATTAAATAAGTCATCGAGTGGCCGTGACCCGTGCATCATACCTATATTCACTTAGAAAATATATATACTCTCGACAATAAATAAATGCTAAACACATGCGGGTAGAATAAAATTAATTCAGACATTGTTACTAACGCAATACACGATACATAAATTTATATTTGCCCTCACTATACATATCTTCGAGAATGAACGAAATGAACTCGTTCACATTTTCTATATAATAAACAATAAATATATATATTTTCATCGTGGCACGTGTGTTGTGAGTGAAAAGATCGTTTATAGGCAAAGAATAATAAAAAAAAACTCAAAATAAAAAGTCATTGTTTGGAAGGCGGCCAAATTTTATGTTGAATAATATGTTTGTTATTCAGGTCAGTGTTCCAATATAAGTATAATTTACTGGTATTTTCGTTCATTTATATTTCACATAAATAATAGAACGAATATGGATTAAAGATCAGGGAACCTGAGATAATTCTGAATTAATTTTGACCGTTCTCACTATATGATCTGTTCATATTTATTTCATTCTATCTTTGAATTCGGAATAAACAAAATAATATAAAAAAAGACAAACTGAAAATATTAATCGCGTCACATTTATAAAATTTAAATGGCCCACTACCGGAAACTACAGCTATCAAAATTATGAACTTCATGCACCAATTATTTACATAAATTGGTAAATAAATAAATTTTATAAATAGATAATTGGGGGGGTAAATCGATCGAATAATTTTCTAAAAATAAAATTTAATTGAGTGTTTTATCAATGGTTGGATACACTTAAAACAATAAGTTGTGTGTTACTAAATAAAATATATCACCGTGCTGTAATCTAGAGATTATTTAAGTGGATTTCTACTAATAAATTAATGTTTTATTTTTATTATGACACACAATTTTCAATTAGCACATTTTTAATAATCACACTTATAGATATGCAAACTTATTACAAAACTACAATATATTTATACAAAAAAATTAACTTACGTTTGGATTAATAATTTCATTTTTTATTTATCGTAAATTAGTCACACAGTATAATGTTATATTTATATACGTATTACCCACAATGGAAGTTACTTTAAAATTGAATGAATTTTAACTGGATGCATCAACTTTTATTGTTTTTGTTATCGTATAAACTCGCTGTTTACTTAATAAAAAAAAAAAAAAATTAAAAAATCTTTCCACGAGCGGTAATTGTTTGGTGCGTAATTTAATTTTTTGTCTGAAAATAGTAAACACGACTTATACGATAAACAAAAAACGCGAATAAATAATATTTTCTATGGTATGATAATTCAAGAGAGTAAAATTGAAAATAAAATTCGCCGGCGACAAATATTCGCAATGTATGCATATAGCGAATAGCGATATCGTTACTCGTGATTAAACAACCAATACAATAAAAAATTACATCGTGCGAAATTTAACTATTCTCGTTATTTATGTCGACTGATATCTACGCGCATAATATAATACATATTATATGTATAAGTTAACAAAATTATTAACACATCGCGTCTTTCAAAAGTATTTGTGTGTTTTGAATAATTTCATTTTAAATTAATACTCAAAGCATAAAAGCTACTCTACAGATGAACATTCATTTTGACAAAATGAAAATAACAATTTTGTAGGGTATGGGAAATGTTTTTAACTGAAGCTGAAGACTATAACAATCATAATTAAATAAATTACTATTTTCTTCTTGTAGTATTTTTTATTCAATTATCATAGAAAAAATTTGAAATACTCGAAAATTAAATTAAAATTCATGCACAAATTCTACTAACAAAAGAATTATGTTGTATATTATACAAAGCTTATAGGTGTGAATTTTTTAACAAATAACATTATAAATAAGGTATAATGTGTTACAGTGTTAAATGCACTATAAATATGATTTCTTATAAGAATTTTTAATGAACCAGCAACTAGGCAAAACATATGATATAGTGGCATTTTGATATAAACTCTACGATACCTTATTATTGGCCGATTAAGCTGGTACCACTCAACCAGGTGTAATAACATTGAGCAAGTTTCTCGTGAAAAAAATATTTTCCTTAGATCGACATGGAAATTATTATTATTACAGTTTTTTAAATTATGTTAAATAAAACTAAATTTTATTTTTTGAATATTTTATTTCTTCTTTTTTTGTGATAATTATTTTATTTAAAAAAAATTATAGTAACCTAAAATAATCATCAAAAAACAGGAAGAAGTAAAATATTTATTCAAAAAATTAAATAAAATTTAGTTTTATTTAATTAATTTCAAAGTGATAAAAAAACGCAAAAAATGAACATCCATAATATAAGATGTTTAAAGGCCATTAATGTCGCCACCGAGTCAACAATCTGCCTCCACATTGATCTAGACAATCTGGCAAGTCGTTTCACACCGTGGATCTCTGATCTTAATATTGTGCAAAGCTCGGTATGTGCCATCTACTTCGCGTTTTGGGCCGTAAATCATGACTCATGTCCGTAGCGCATGAGTCATGGAAATGATACTAAATGCCATTATGGTATAAACTCTAAAATAAAAAATTGAAGATCAAATAAAATAAAAACTATACCCTTCATACAGCAACGTTAATTTATAGGGCAAATCGAAAAAGAAATTACAGCTATATAGTAAAGAATAAAAAATGTTCATGGCTCTATTTGAATTTGAACATTTCTTCTGCAATAATAATTTGTTAATTTTGAGTTGATGTTATGATTCATACGATTAATACAGAAAATATGCAAAATGATCAACGATATTATTAGCCGTGTTTCTTGACGTATGATCTGATCCGGATCAGATCATATCTGCTTCCCTTTCATATAGCCGCGTGTCATGAAACAAACATAAAAATTGTACTATTTTTTGTTTTTGTATCAAAATTTTGAACCAAAATGCTACTAGGATCAATATAATAACCTAAAAACAAAAAAATAATACAATTTTTGTATTGATTTCCTGAAACGCGGCTATACAAATGAAAGGGAAGCAGATATGATCTGATCCGGATCAGATCATACGTCAAGAAACACGGCTATTATTACATAAATGCCTACAATATTGGCGATTATGATAAATGTATATGTACATATATATATATGTATATATATATATATATATATATATATATATATATATATATATATATATATATAAATATATATATATATATATATATATATGTATATAAATATATATATATATATATATATATATATATGAGTGGCCCCTGTGGTCGGGGGGCACTCACATGTCTCGTAAATCTAATTGCACGAACATGTTTCCTAAGAATACCACCACAGTATTCTTTGCTTGTCGTAGGAGGCGACTAAACGGTTGGACCGCTGGGCTGACGACCCGCATCCGTAAAAAAAATCAACTGTTTATAAAATCAACAAAAAGAAAAATGGATACCGCCAAAACAACACCGGACCCCCGCTCAAGTACCCGGATACGAGATTTAGGATCGGCACGTGGAACGTGCAATCACTTAGAAAACCAGAAGCGTTGGAGGGTCTAATCACGTGCATGAAAGAGTATCGGCTGGAACTCGTTGCTCTTCAAGAAACTCGCTGGCCTCAAAGTGGAGACCATGTGTCCCAGGGCTATACGTTGTTCTACAGTGGAGATGACCTCGGAAATCTTGGAGCTGGATTTCTTCTTGGGCCGCAGGTAAAGAAGGCTGTTTTGGATTTTCAAGCAGTCAATAACCGATTGTGTATGCTTCGCCTGCGCATGAAGTTAGCCAACCTGTCGATAATTTGTGTACATGCGCCCACAGAAGTCAGCCAGCCCCAAGATAAAGACTCATTTTACAATGACTTGGACGATCTGATGGGATCTACACCCGAACACGATGTTAGAATGGTAATTGGGGACTTTAATGCTAGAGCTGGCAGAAATCAGGCCGACTTGTGTGAAAACATAGGTCCGTAATCCCGACACGAAACTGCGACCGATAATGGTGAGAGAATGATGTACTTTGCAATTGCTCATGATCTTAGAGTAGCAAGCACATTCTTCCCTCACAAACAGATACACCTAGAGACATGGACACATCCTCGCAAAACATCCCGGAGCCAAATTGACCACGTGTTAATTTCAAAAGGGCGAGCTCGGGTTGTGCAGGATGTGAGAACTTATCGGTCAGCAACCAAATACGTAGGCAGCGATCATTATTTGGTCGCTGCAAAGCTACGGTGGAAGTTTTCGTACAGGTCGGGGAACACAGCGAAACGGATGGAACGTTTCGACTGTGAAGGTCTGATAAATGAAGATCAAAAGAAACGATATCAGGATCTTGTCAGCGACAACATTGAGGGAGCTAATTACCAGTCTGACTGCGTGAACTCTGTCTGGGAGGTACTGAAAACTTCGGTTGTCAGTGCTGCTCAACAGACTTTAGGTATAGTGAAAGTCAGACCCAAGAATGATTGGTTTGATGACGAGTGTCGTCTTGCAGTTGAGCAACAAAATATAGCCCATAATGAAGTGCAACAACGTCTCACAATCGCAAGGAAAAACAAGGCAGCTCTTGCAAGAAGGGCAGCTAAGCGGATTTGTAGACGGAAGAAGCGAGAATGGTGGAAGGCCGAGATTCTGAAAGTACAACAACTCAGCAATGAGCGTAGTTCACGTAATTTCTTTAAAGGAATTACTGGATTGCACCATACTTTCAGGCCTTCGTCAACCGCCATTCGGGACCGGGATGGAAACCTCTGTGTCAACATCGACGCAGTACTTGACGCATGGAGTGGACACTTTACTGAGCTGCTTGATGTTCATCATGCGTCACAGACTGTTGTTGAGCCACCTCTAAAACAGTCTGCGGAGATTTGCACTGAGGAGCCATCCCATGAGGAATTCACTAAGGCCATGCAGAGAATGAAACGAAACCGCTCACCTGGAGTGGACTGCATTAATTCGGAGCTCTTGATATTCGGAGGGGATACTTTGTGGAACTGTCTTTTCGACCTTATTCGATTAGTATGGCGAACCGAAGTTTTGCCTGATGAATGGAAAGTGGCCGCGATATGCCCCATCTTCAAGAAGGGAGACCACTTGAAGTGTGAGAATTATCGCGATATAGCTCTTCTTTGCACAGCATACAAGTTACTGTCATACATTTTATTGGATAGAATCACTCCTCTGGCGGAGGGCTTGGTTGGTGGCTATCAGGGAGGATTTCGTCCGAATCGATCAGTCACTGATCAGGTCTTTTCGCTGCGGATGATTCTATCTAAATATTATGAGACATCCATCTCCGTACATCAGGTTTTCCTGGATTTCCGGCAGGCCTACGACTCAATCAATCGAGAGAGTTTGTGGTCTGCCCTGGAATACCTAGGGATGCCAACAAAATTGGTACGACTGTGTAGGATGACAGTGACGCAGTCTCAATGCTGTGTTAAAGTTGAGAACAGTCTATCGACAATTTTTGCAGTTAACTCGGGTGTTCGGCAGGGAGATGCTCTGTCCCCGATACTCTTTAATCTCATGTTGGAGTACATCTTTCGTAAAACTGAAACACCTCAGCGCAACATCTTATATCGCCAGTCCAATCAAGTGCTTGCATATGCAGATGACATATGCGTGATTGGACTGAATAGCAACGGAGTGAAACAAATACTTGATCCGCTTGTAGAGTTTTCAGCTTCTGTTGGACTCCAGATCAATGAGTCCAAAACGAAATACCTGATCTCTGGTTTTAGAGACAATGGCACACCAGATTTTAGTAGTGGCCACCACACGTTTGAGGGAGTGAGGAGGTTCAAATATTTGGGCTCTCTTATCACTCACGATAACAGTGTGGGTGAGGATATTAAAGTGCGGCTGGCAGCTGGCAGTCGTTCTTTGTATCCTCTAAGGCCACTGCTAAAATCTAAACACTTATCAAGTGCCGAGAAGCTGAAGCTTTACAAAGCGTTGATCAGGCCCGTTGTTATGTTTGGATGTGAAAGTTGGGCGCTGACGGATGAGTACGAGAGATGGCTCCTTACATTTGAGAGAAGAATCATGCGTGTGATTTACGGCCCTAAACGCGAAATAGATGGTACATACCGAGCTCTGTACAATTTCGAGATCAGAGATCTGATGAAGATCCCCGATATTGTACATGAAGTTAGATCTCAGCGAGTACGCTGGCTCGGTCACGTTCTGCGTGCTGATCCGGAACGAATTGTGCAGCGATCTCTGAAAGGAGAGCCACCATATGGTAGGCGCAGAGGTCGTTGCAGGCGACGATGGCTCCACGATGTAGAGAACGACTTGGCCTCTTCAGATTGTCTAAGACAGTATGAAGACCAAGCTCAGGATCGAAACCGTTGGAGCCAGATTGTTGATTCAGTAAGGGGCCAGTAATGGCCTTTAACACTGTTATTATATATATATATATATATATATATATATATATATATATATATATATATATATATATATATATATATATATATATATATATACTTATATATATATATATATGTATATATATATATATATATATATATATATATATATATATATATATATATATATATATATATATATATATATATATATAAACAGGGTGTCCGCCGGGGGGGTATACTACTTTGTTTGTTTATAATTTTTGATTAAATGAAAGAGAATGGATCTTATATTGATAAATGTTTTATTTAATGTCGGCAATTATGTATGGAATACAATATCAGATAAATGTCCGCCTCTGTTAGCCTCACAAATGAGAGCCCTTTTGAGCACATTTTTCATTACATTCTCACACATATCACGCGGTATTTCATTAATTTCATCACGAATATTTTGTTTAAGTTGCTCAAGCGTTTCTGGTTTGTTTGCATAAGCGTTGCTTTTCAGATATCCCCACAAAAAGAAGTCCGGAGCAGTCAAATCAGGCGACCGTGGAGGCCAATCAACATCACCATTTTTTGAAATAACTTGTTGTGGAAAGAGGTATCGCAGTAATTCCATTGTAATCCTGGCTGTATGCGATGTGGCACCGTCTTGTTGATGCCACATGTTAATCAAGCCCATAGCATGCAGTTGTGGCGTTAAAAAGTTTTCAATCATATCGCTCCCCATTCACAGTTACCGTTACGCCGTTTTCATTTTGAAAGAAGTAAGGTCCAATGATTCCTCCTGACCAAATTGCACACCAGACTGTCACTTTTAATGGATGTAAAGGTGACTGATGAATAATTTGAGGGTTTTCCATTGCCCAGAACCGACTATTCTGTTTATTCACATATCCATTCAAATGAAAATGTGCCTCGTCACTCATTATGATTTTTTCATGAAAATCGGGGTTGTCATGGGCGAGCTGTACCATCCTATTGGCATATGTACGGCGGCGTAAATGGTCTTGTGGAAGAAGCTCTTGTGTCAACTGAATCTTAAATGGAAACAAATGCAAATCCTTGTGCAAAATTGTGGCCAAACTTGTTCTTTGAAGACCAAGCTCCTGAGCACGGTGTCGAATTGAGGTTGATGGATTGTTTTGAACACTTTCTTGAGCAGCAGTAATGTTTTCAGCCGATCTTGCAGTAAGTTGTGGCCCATGCTTGGGCCTATCACCTACAGACCCTCTTTCTTCGAAATCATTCCCTACACGATAAATAGTGCGTTTTGTTGGCACGTTGTTTCTCCCAAAAATTTCACGTAACTTTCTCATCGTCACAATAATCGATGATTGATTTTGATAAAATGTTTTAACGATTAAAACACGTTGGTTTATCGAATATTTTTCCATAATAAATTTGCCACGTGTCTACTTCACGACTGCCAAATATGAACTGTCAAGACTAACGTTTACCAAAATGGCGGCAAAATAAAGTAGTATACCTTCCCAGCGGACACCCTGTATATATATGTACATAGGAGTTTAACACATTTATCGTTAATTAATTTATCCTCTAGTACAAATGGCAGGGGTAACTGTTTGAGAAAACCGGTTATTTTGCCAATAACGATAATAATGAAAATCAAAATTTTCATTTAAAAAATCAAATAACATTAATTGAGCCGTAATTTTCGATTGCAATCCTTGAACAAATTTAAAGTAATTTTAATTTGGTGAAATTACTTTTAAATTTTTTAATAGTTTGATTGATTGTTCTAAATAAATATTTGATTGCAGAGGCAAAGATTTTGACCTTGTTGGAATTCAGTTTCCAAAATAGGTACGATCCAAAGGTTGGTGAAACATGTAAAGCTCATTATAGTGGCCGTTGAACGCTAAATGAAATTCTTATGACAGTTCCGCCAACTTAAATTTTATTTGTGTCTCTAAGCTTCAAACAAACTTCGCTTGATCTAATTTTGAAAATGATTTCTACAGAGGCAAACCAAAATATGTTGTGTACCAAGCCAACAAGCGATTCTATGTACATAATAAAGAGTTTAGAAGACCCACATATTTGAAATCTTTGAACCTTTTCGCTGTTCTTTCTGCGCACCGAGATTACTTCATATTGTTCGTGTAACGAAGATTATAATTGGGCCAAATTTAAATTAATGACACGTGCCCATTACAGATACACCTCCAATAGTCGTATGATATCTATTTATGTGTCTATAAACAAATAAAAAAAAAAATAGAATAATTTAAATAAACAAAATTAGATGGACGGCGATGTCTTATCGCAATGATAACATTTCATTTTTATTTATTTAAAAGCATTTCACCTTGTGGTATATATTTATCTCTAATTTTATACACTTCAAATAATCTAAAAGTGGTTTGAGTTTATCAATTTTAATAGGAGTTGGTATTATAATACCACTTGGTATTATAAATGATATTTCTCAAAATATCTTAAACTTGAACTAAAACCATAATATGAGTTATGATTTTTATGAAAAAACAAGGCTACTTTTACTAGGAGGGCAGCTAAGCTGATTTGTAGACGGAAAAAGCGAGAATGGTGGAAGGCCGAGGTTCTGAAAGTACAAGAACTCAGCAATGAGCGCAGTTCACGTAATTTCTTTAAAGGAATTACTGGATTGCACCATGCTTTCAAGCCTGCGTCAACTCCCATTCGGGACCGGAATGGAAACCTCTGTGTCAACATCGACGCAGTACTCGACACATGGAATGGACCCTTTACCGACCTGCTTGGTGTTCATCATGCGTCACAGACTGTAGAAGAGTCACATCAAATACAGACTACGGAGATGTGCATTGAGGAGCCATCCCAAGAGCAATTCACTAAGGCCATGCAAAGAGATTGAAACGAAAACGCTCACCTGGAGTGGACTGCATTAATTCGGAGCCCTTGATATTCGGAGGGGATACTTTGTGAAACTGTCTTTTCGACCTTATTCGATTAGTATGGCGAACCGAAGTTATGCCTGACGAATTGAAAGTGGCCGCGATATGCCCCATCTTCAAGAAGGGAGGCCGCTTGAAGTGTGAGAATTATCGCGGTATAGCTCTCCTTTGCACAGCATACAAGTTACTGGCATACATTGTATTGGATAGAATCACCCCTCTAGCGGAGGGCTTGGTTGGTGAGTATCAAGGAGGATTTCGTCCGAATCGATCAGTCACTGATCAGGTCTTTTCGCTGCGGATGATTCTATCTAAATATTATGAGACTTCCATCTCCGTACATCAGGTGTTCCTGGATTTCCGACAGGCCTATGACTCGATCAATCGAGAGAGTTTGTGGTCTGCCCTGGAATACCTAGGAATGCCAACAAAATTGGTACGACTGTGTAGGATGACAGTGACGCAGTCTCAATGCTGTGTTAAAGTTGAGAACAGGCTATCGACAATGTTTGCAGTTAACTCGGGTGTTCGGCAGGGAGATGCTCTGTCCCCGATACTCTTTAATCTCATGTTGGAGTACATCTTTCGTAAAACTGAAACACCTCAGCGCAACATCTTATATCGTCAGTGCAATCAGGTGCTTGCATATGCAGATGACATATGCGTGATTGGACTGAATAGCAACGGAGTGAAAAAAATACTTGATCCGCTTGTAGAGTTTTCAGCTTCAGTTGGACTTCAGATCAATGAGTCCAAAACGAAATACCTGATCTCTGGTTTTAGGGACAATGATACACCAGATTTTAGTAGTGGCCACCACACGTTTGAGGGAGTGAGGAGGTTCAAATATTTGGGCTCTCTTATCACTCACGATAACAGTGTGGGTGAGGATATTAAAGTGCGGCTGGCAGCTGGCAGTCGTTCTTTGTATCCTCTAAGGCCACTGCTAAAATCTAAACACTTATCAAGTGCCGTGAAGCTGAAGCTTTACAAAGCGTTGATCAGGCCCGTTGTTATGTTTGGATGTGAAAGTTGGGCGCTGACGGATGAGTACGAGAGATGGCTCCTTACATTTGAGAGAAGAATCATGCGTGTGATTTATGGCCCTAAACGCGAAATAGATGGTACATACCGAGCTCTGTACAATTTCGAGATCAGAGATCTGATGAAGATCCCCGATATTGTACATGAAGTAAGATCTCAGCGAGTACGCTGGCTCGGTCACGTTCTGCGTGCTGATCCGCAGCGAATTGTGCAGGGATCTCTGAAAGGAGAGCCACCATATGGTAGGCGCAGAGGTCGTTGCAGACGACGATGGCTCCACGATGTAGAGCACGACTTGGCCTCTTCAGATTGTCTTAGACAGTATGAAGACCATGCTCAGGATCGAAACCGTTGGAGCCAGATTGTTGACTCAGTAAGGGGCCAGTAATGGCCTTTAATACTGTTTATTATTATGATTTGTATAGTTTACTTAATGTTTAGTATTCATTAAATTGTTGTTTGTTGCTTTAACTAGATCCATTCCTAATTTGAAGTAAATCTTCAAAATCGCAATATACGTTAGAATTGGCCAAACATACTCAAATTATTTTATTTTAAGTTTGTTTTTTATTATTATTTTTTTCGCCAAAAATTGGGTTAACGATAAGAATGGTACATTGTACGATTATTCTTAAGCCGATATAAAAAATAAATAGAATATATGTAATCGGAAAAATGTAACCGGAGCTGAACTTTTAATGAGATTAAAGTGCATGGAATTTCATTATCGTTTATATATTTATTTGGAATTTATTGCAATTCGCGCGTATATACTGGAGGTTCAATTTAGGTTACGTTTGAATATACACTCCTCAAAATAAAAAATAAATGAGTATTATTTAATCTTCATTAGCGAGAATTTTTTCAAAAGCGCAATATATATGTTAATTGGCCAAACATAGACTCGGATTATTTTTAAAGTTTGTTATTTTTATAACTGAATTTGTATGAACAATCATACTACTAAAGAATAAATATATGGTGAACTAAAATTACATTTTCTATTCCATTAAAAAATACTGCAAATGTTGACTATACTTTTTTAGAGGAATGTACATTGTATTTTTGAGAATGGTTTCTTATCTTCCTTCCCGATAGCTGCTTTTATGCCTGTCAGCGTACCTTCTCTGCCATCCCACTTTATTGCAAGGTCTCGCTTTTCTTTCAACGCTTCAAATTTGACTATATGTATTTGGTTCACTGATCAGGTGTTTTGGCTGTAGATGATTCTTTCTAAATATTATGAGACATCCATCCCCGTACATCAGGTGTTCCTGGATTTCCGACAGGCCTATGACTCGATCAATCCAAAGAGTTTGTGGTCTGCCCTGGAATATCCAAGAATGCCAACAAAATTGGTACGACTGTGTAGGATGACAGTGATGCAGTCTCAATGCTGTGTTAAAGTTGAGAACAGGCTATCGACAATTTTTGCAGTTAACACGGGTGTTCGGCAGGGAGATGCTCTGTTCCCGATACTCTTTAATCTCATGTTGGAGTACATCTTTCGGAAAACTGAATCACCTCAGCGCAACATTTTATATCGCCAGACCAATCAGGTGCTTGCATATGCAGATGACATATGCGTGATTGGACTGAATAGCAACCGAGTGAAACAAATACTTGATCCGCTTGTAGAGTTTTCAGCTTCCGTTGGACTTCAGATCAATGAGTCCAAACAAAATACCTGATCTCTGGTTTTAGGGAAAATGGCACACCAAATTTTAGTAGTGGCCACCACACGTTTGAGGGAGTGAGGAGGTTCAAATATTTGGGTTCTCTTATCACTCACAATAACAGTGTGGGTGAGGATATTAAAGTGTGGCTGGCAGCTGGCAGTCGTTCTTTGTATCCTCTAAGGCCACTGCTAAAATCTAAACACTTATCAAGTTCCGTGAAGCTTTACAAAACGTTGATCAGGCCCGTTGTTATGTTTGGATGTGAAAGGTGGGCGCTGACGGATGAGTACAAGAGACGACTCCTTACATTTGAGAGAAATCATTCGTGTGATTTACGGTCCAAAACGCGAAATAGATGGTACATACCGAGCTCTGTACAATTCGAGATCAGAGATCTGATGAAGATCCCCGATATTTTACATGAAGTCAGATCTCAGCGAGTACGCTGGCTCGGTCACGTTCTTCGTGCTGATCCGGAACGAATTGTGCAGCGATCTGTGAAAGTAGAGCCACCATATGGTAGGCACAGAGGTCGTTGCAGGCGACGATGGCTCCACGATGTAGAGAACGACTTGGCCTCTTCAGATTGTCTTAGACAGTATGAAGACCATGCTCAGGATCGAAACCGTTGGAGCCAACTTGTTGACTCAGTAAGGGGCCAGTACTGGCCTTTAAAACTGTTTATTATTATTATTTGGTTTATACAAAATATAAATGAATCGTATGACGGTATTGACGATTGTAAAATTATGTTAAACGCTTCGTAATAATAACATGAAATATCCAAGCTGTACAAAAACGGCATTTATGCTATTTAACCCACACGTTTCTAAGCAGGTTATTAAATTTTATTTTAATAGTTTATTTAATTAGTAAAATATACAAAATGTAATACATATATAGGTTAAAAATATTTTTAATTTGTAAATACGAACACTTTGTAACAAATGTAGTTTTAATAACATTTTCTTTGCTTCATTTTGACTAAAATGAACGATAAACGTGGTTAAATGAGCCCCTAAATGTCAATAATATATAACTGACTTTATGTTTATTCATTTAAATAAAAGAATCATCTAAAAATGTATCGTCATAGAATTTTAAGATGCCCATCTATCATCTAATAGTTGAAGTTTCATTTCAGTTTTGTTGAATTTTTGTTGTCGTTATACTTGTATGTCAAGTAGTATCGAAAATTACAGAATGACTTTTTTAACCATGACTAATTAATAAGTAATTCATCGTAAATTATTGAAAACATATTAATAAACTGATCCGAAATTGAAAAATTTCGTAGTTTGATCTTTTATTGCTAGTTTAAAAGTATATAAATAAATTATGATTTTACATAATTTTAGTTTCGACTATCCAATTTCTGCGCAACATTGACCAAGCTGTATCATTTCTCTAATAATCGATCACTATTCGAAAGCCCAGAAAACAATCCTTGTTTATAGAAGCTTCTTTTTTTTGTAGTGCTGCACATTTAGCGCATGTTTTACATTCTACAATATTGGTTTACATTCTACAATATTTACCAATGGCTCATTTAGATGATCCTTTGTGTATAGCAAACAAAGTCACTTAACTAAACAATCTCATTACACTAGGAATGCAATGTAACTATTATGATTATAAACCTTAGTATGTTCCAACATTAGTGTTATCGCAAATCCCATTGTTTAGTGGTTCCCAATATCAGTTACATAAATTGTTCACATAGCTATATTATGTTGCATGTATAAATTGTATGGGTGATATCTGATTCTGAATTTCTGATGTTTGATATAATATGTTCGAATCATGTTTCACGGAACGACGCAGATAAATGTATATATACTACAAGATAGGATCAAAAAATTGTGATCTAAAACAAATGTAAGATCTATTTTTGATGTTTTGTATCGTCAAGAAATGCCAGCAAAAATCGACCAGGCCTTTAAAACTAGGAAGAAATCACGAGATCCAAAAACCCCATTTTAAATTTTAGTTCAATAAAAATAAGTAACCAATTATAAATCAGATATAATTGCAGTAAATTCAATCGATTAAACACTGCGACCCTAAAGTTAATCTTCGGCTTTTAACTAAAAATGTTAGATTTTAAGTATAAAAGTAAACCTTCTCAATGAACTTCTGAGGTACTGATTGAATAACAAAATAATTGCGAAATAAAAAATATTTTATCGAAATTGGTAGATAGATAACCTAAAATTGATCATACACAATCTACTTTCATTCAATATTCCTCTAAGTTGCACTAAGCAACCAACAATTTATTAAACCAGCCGAAACACATGAAATTATCGAACCATCAGTTTCAATTCAAAATCGTGTTAATACATAACAAACAATAACTATCCACACTTACAAATTACGGATACCACTAATTTTCCACAAATTCATTCAACTAAAAGGTAATCAAATATTTTCACTTCACAGAAATAACTATAAATTAAAATTTTAAAAATCACATCTAGGCTCTGCAAATAATTTTTAAGCATACACAAAAATAAAGTTCGAAAATGGCCGACAGAAATAAAAAAAAAAAAAAAAATCGACCAGATTACGAATGCCCCAATGAGATCGACTCTTTAATATTTTTTATCATACGTGCTATTCACGAAGCAGTCACACCAAGGCCCCCATTTTGTTTGCTTGTGTACTATAATATATTATACGTCTCTTTAGTCACAATCTAAAATAATGTAGTTATATATTTTGATTAATAATTCCATGTTGTGAAAAATTTATAAATTTTATTCTTGTTTCAGGCTAGATATGCTTTGCTGAGAATATTGGAAGTGCTGCAAATATAAAACAGAAGTTAAATAAAAGAAATAAATATGCTGTTTAATACACAAGATTGTGAAAAGGATAGAATTTCATTGGATGAATTACCTAAAATATGCCGTTTTTGTTTGCGCGGTGATTTTTATCTGCGAAATATTTTTGCACCAAATATAGACGGAAAATTTTCAAGTGATTCACTACCAGCTAAAATTAAGAGATCATTACATTTAGAGGTGAGGTAATTTTTATTTATTTTAATTTTTGTGTGGTATAAAAAATGTATATTTTTTACTTTTTCGTGTTGGTGGCACTGTATGTGTGAAAGTGAATTGAAATGTCAACTTAAAAAAACAAATTTGGTATTGCCTAAAGAAATATTTTCGGTGTCGGGTGTCGATAATACAGGTCGATTTGACAAATTTTCCATTGCGCGGTTTTATTTAAATTTTTTATTTTTTCAATAACAAATTTTTATTTAAAGGTTTTAAGAATTTGTCTAAATTTTTTACCTGGTAAATCAAGTTTGCTTTTTCTAAAACGCTTAGCTCACCATACTTCCAGCAAACATACTGATGGCTTTGTATGTCTTTATAAATTTTTTATTTCCAAAGGTTTGGGAAAACGATGGCCTGCCACCCAATATTTGCCCGCGCTGTATTCAACGTATAGAAGCGTATGCTGAATTTCATGACAAATGTAACGAAAATGATCAAATACTTCGGCATGCCACATCATTTCATGAAGTAGAAAAGCACGTATCGGATGAAAATGAGAAAAGCTACATGCAGGCAATACAGGGGATTTCCGAATTTTATCCAGATGAAAATAGTATGGTGCTGGTAATTGACCCTACCAAGGAATACGATAGCGATGGCGAGAAGAGTGACAAAAGTGAACTGGCTGATGAAACGGAACAAATCAATTTTGAGAATTTTCAATCCCAGGAAATTATTCTTCGAAATTGTTTCTTATGTAAATATTGTGATTGTGCATTTGCCACTACGGAGGAATGTGAGAGCCACGAGTACAATGATCACGATCAGCTCCAACCGTACAAGTGTAATTTTTGTGAATTGGCCAGTAACGATCGGAATACAATCATTGTACATATTAAATCAGCACATAGAACGGACCGACCTTACGTTTGCATTATATGCGAAAAAGGATTCAATAGGCGTTCATACTTAAAAAAACATACAATTATTCATACTGGAGTCCGACCATTCACATGCCCCGTGTGCAATAAAAACTTTTCACGTAAAACGAATTTAACAAAACATTTACGAATCCATTCGGGTTTACGGCCGCACGTTTGCCCAAAGTGCCCTCGCTCATTTATAACGAAGTCTCAGCTATTTCGTCATTTTAGTATTCACACAGATAAACCGATGTTGCGTAAAATAAAACCTGAGTCAAACAATAGTAACAGTAGTGTAAAAATTGTACCTGTACTTAATCTGACTGCTAATGAAACTGTAGAAACAATACAAAACCATTCGATCAGTAGTCACGATGATGCCGAAAGTATGGTGATAGCATTGAATCCATATACCGAATTACATGATGATGTTCCGCAGCCACAAATCACCGAAAATGGTGGTGAGTTACAACATCCCGTTTCTCAAGAAAACGGTTTTACCGTACCTGAACATATACAAAATTTAGATGTAATGTTTACCGATAATCTAGCAAATGAACTCTTACCATATCAAAATTTAGACAAAATAGTACCGCAACCGATACAATCATTATCGCCCGACGACACTTTGTCCCGACAATTCAAATGTGATCAATGTCCCAATCTGTATACAACTAAAAAAGCATTAAAATGTCATCAAGATACACATGTTGGTGTACGGGCGCACGTTTGTCACGTATGCCAAAAAGGATTTTATCATAAACGTGAATTAAATCGACATTTATTTATACACACGGGAGTTAAACCGTTTTCGTGTACGGTATGTCCAAAACGATTCGGGCGTAAAGATAAGCTGATACGACACGAACGGATTCATTCGAATAAAAATGAATTTCACAAATGTGTCCAGTGCATGGTGACATTCGAACGGAAGGATGATTTGATTGAGCATTTGAATATGCATAAAAAACAACAGGAACAATTGTTGAACGATATGCGGGAGGAAGATGAGAATATGGTTGTTTCAATAAAAATGGAACAAAATAATTTATACTAATTTATCACTGATGTGTATCTTATTAATTTTAATTCTTGTTTTTTGTAAATTAAATTGAATTTTTTTTGTTACATTATAATTATGAATGAATTATAAATGTTGGGTTTATTTTATAAAACAAATTAGGTTTTGATTTTTTTTTTATAAAAACTAAGCGTTTCTCAAATAACAAACTTAAGTACTATGTATATGTAAATAAAAATCGTTTCATATGTATAAGTTCGTCCACATATTTCTTGGATCATCCCAAATTCGTAATAACCTAACAATGTTATATAATTTGATTTTAAGAAAACTAGCATTATTCGATACAATTTCGATTTTCAATTGATGATGGCAGGCACGCAACTCAGATCAATATACATAAATTTGTAGAAAACCATACCACAATTTTCGATCTCATTTCTAAAATATAGAAGAACTATATATTGGAATTTACAGTTAGGCATATGGATTTCTCTTAACTAAATCAGTTTTTAATTCTAGGAGCTAGTGGCGGAAGACTATCAACATTAAAACAAATTTCATATCAATGTAGAAGAAACATTGAGCTCATTTATTGTCATCCTTTTCGTTGAGAATAATGTAGCTCAAACCAGTCATTTGCTGGAGGCAAATAATTTATAACACGTTGGGGGGATTAAAGCACCGCAGACGTTTTGTTCGGATGCGCCTTATGTGCGAGTTTTAATGCTCAATTTTTTTATTGAGTGATTAATTGCCGAGCACTAAAGAGAGAAGTCAAAGCGGTTTGTTAGATTACGAAAATCAAATTTATTAACGTGAAGGAAGCCACGAACTTTAGTTTGCGTAACACTGAGTTTAATATTAAAAATAACCAAAAATTCGTTATCAACGATGAACTAATGTATGAAAAAAAAATCTAGAGTTAGAAAAATAGATAATTAAATTGTGTGGTCTATGTCAACTCACTACTGTTTAATTGTAAATTTAAAGTGATTCGTTTCGTCAACGTTAACCACTCCAAAGTTCAAATGCAAAGCATTTTATCAATTTATTTTTTAATAATCTAATCAATTTTGAGGCAGTCTAAGATAAAAATGCCTCACAAATCGAATCCATCCACTAAATTAATATTTAGTTAATAAAATTATTTATATCGATACGGGTTCAATTAAAAAATTGATTTAATTTAGTTTGATCGAAATGGGGTGGTGCTTATGTTGTGGGATCACATCATTATTAAGTATACATATTTAGAAATGGTATTTAGATTAAAGAACACTGAGGCAATTAATTTTTTATTATAGTGATATTAGTAAAAGGATATTTATGGTCATGGGCGATATCGATTGCAGTATTTACAATTTTGGCTGTTTTACAAGCTGTGGCAAAGAAAAATAGCCGGCTCGAATACAATATGAAATTCTCAATGTTATATTTTGGAGTTATTGTTGTAACGACACTAATGTTTCCTTTTTACTTGTGGCGACCGAAGGATTGTATTAATATAAGGTAAGAACTTATTCATACATACGTTAGTTTATAAAGTATACGTTTAAAATGGTGTCTGATAAGATATATATAATTAAGATATAGTCTCTCTTCGGTTATCGATGATAAGTAAATATTTATTAGTGGCACTTTGGATTTTAATTCAACCATTTATAGATTAGAATTTATTGATAAAGAGTGAAACCTAAGATAACGATACTAAATTGTTTATAAATATGTTTGGAATAGCATAATATCAGTTATTTTTACATTAGTTATATAACACTTAGGTACTAAATATAATGCATCCAAAATTAGAAAATGGGTTGCCTGCTAAACCAGATTTATAGGAATAAGATGGATGTTTAATGTATATCTCTGCGGTCTGTATTATAGTTTATAGAGCTTAAACATTATATAAGTCGTTAAAATGTTCATTCGACTGGCCAGTACGGCATCGATAATTATACAGATAGGTTACAGTCTCAATCCGTTCTTCTGCAACTTCTATATGGGCTATATATTTTATTACTCCACAGCAAGACCAAATTCATCATTAAACTAATTCATCATTAACTAAATGAAGTTGTGTTTTTTTTTTGTTACACCTAGATACTGCTGTCGACGGAAGTTTTAATTATCTTCCAAATAGAATTTACTTCGTCATACCGGTAAAGAGATTCCAAAAATGATAGAGGCTATAGAATTTCCAAGTAGAATTTTACACTACTGCTAATTTACTAAATTTTTTATGCACGATGCAAATCAGGTAGAAGTAAAGCTATATTGCGTTGTACATACCGCTCTTTATAAACAAATTCATCATTAAATCATTTAGTTGTGTTTTTTTTTGTTACACCTAGATACTGCTGTCGACGGAAGTTTTAATTATCTTCCAAATAGAATTTACTTCGTCATACCGGTAAAGAGATTCCAAAAATGATAGAGGCTATAGAATTTCCAAGTAGAATTTTACACTACTGCTAATTTACTAAATTTTTTATGCAGGATGCAAATCAGGTAGAAGTAAAGCTATATTGCGTTGTACATACCGCTCTTTATAAACAAATTACCTATATTTCAAAATCAAATTATAAGAATCAGCGAACGTATTCTCTCAAAATTTAAAACTATTGTGATTAATAGTATTGCCATCTATTAAACGACAGTACAAATTTTATTTTCATAATTCATTATGGTCTATGCCCATAAAACTTTACTGTGTCGTATTTAAATAAGGTCTGGTGGTTAACACGTGTACTTAATGAATTTTTAGTAGGTACGTACAATAAGTATATAATTGTGAAATACACTTTAGTTAGATGGCACGCAATAAAAATTAAAATTGAATTAGGTAATTTTTATTTATTTTGCCGGCCGGTCGATCTAATATAAAATCGTATGGTGATTGGCGTGTAGGGTTGTCGGCCGACGGATCGAAATTCTATCCTACCAAAATGGGAGAGTGTTGTTCTCGACTTCTCGCTAATCGACCTGTCAGTTTTATAATATTGTCATTTGTCAGTATGTGAAAAGATAAATAAACATAATAAAAAGATAAACAACATTATAAATAAACCAAAAATAGATAAATGAACTGACCAAATCGGATGCTAGGTCGGATCGTACGTATACCAATTACCCAATATCAGATTTGGTATATGATAGAAAACAAAATTCTGGTACATAAAAATTCACCACGAAGTTTGCTATAAATGTGCAACGGGTTGAGCTAATAGCCAGCTAAACTATGTTCTTTCGCTCAGCTTAGCTGAATTGTGCTCTGGGCTTTACTATTTTGATTGAAATATTAATAATAATGTAATGTAATGTAATCATGCCATACATACAGAACATAATCACTGTATCGTATAAAACGCACTATTATGTATTCGTATCCAAATTATTTATTCAAATTTCGAAAATATTATTGAATTTCTAATTAAGTATTTGTAAATAGATAATAAATATGAATTCTATTTTCTAATACTTTTCAGAATTGCTGGTTGGGTGGCCCGAAAATTCAGTTACATTACTGGATCCACGTATGAAGTTCGTGGTGCTGAATATGCTGGACAAGAAGATGGTGCTTTTGTTGTGCTCAACCATCAATCAGCCTTGGACATGCTAAGTAAGAATATATTGATTTTTCTAATTTGATTAAACAATTTATTTACCCGTTTCTATAATATGTTTACTATACAATAATACAAGATAAAAAAATATAAATTGATTATGATTAACATTTAATCTTTTACCAGCCAAATATCTGATGTAACGTCTCCACCCGGATAACGCATTTCATGCGGTAGCGTTGGCCCATATTGTTCTTTGCCAAAATCAATTAGGAAATTTGGATTGATTTTCATGCCACCTTTTTTAAGATCGATATCTATCTGAACGATAAACCCTCCAGCTTTGATCATATTCGGGTAGAATTGCTTGTCCCACGGTGAAAATAGACTCGATGACACGTAAAGTCGTCTTCCGTCCAAAGAAAGTTGAAGCATTTGTGGACCACCTTCAAGTGTTTTACCTTTTATGACTACTGGTTGTGGTCGTTCGGTAAGTTCTTCATCCTCGGTCACTTTGATTTCGGGATTATTCGCCAGTATTCCGCCCAAAAATACTTGGCTCGTTAGTTTAGGATGACCCGGCTTCGTAATGTCATATTGTCGAACATCTCCATGCAACCAATTACTGAAGTACAAATATCTGTCGTCTAGTGAAATTATAATATCACTTGTCAATCCATTGAGTTGCGTCATCATCCATCCTTCTACGGTTTTGGCTGGCACGTCAATAACTTTTTCGGCTACGTATTTGTTAGTCTCTGAGTTTCGATGGTACCAGTATATATTGGAGAATAGGGCACTACCGACATATCCTTGATCTTGTTTTGGATCATGTAAATACCGTATTTCTAACGGAGCAATTCCCTCATCGCCCAAATCAATTGTTTGAACCAGCTGTTGTTCCTTCCATTTATAGAAATTAATTCTTCGACCATATTCCTTTGGATCATCGAGATCGGTCAGCTTAAAACCTCGATTAAACAAATTGGGTGCCCCCCACTCTGATGCGGCCATTCTATTAAAATGAGGTTGATACCAAAAATCATAACCACAAAGAGCGGTCTCTCCCTTTACCCAGGTGCCAATCACATCAAATTTAGAATTGAGCAGTATAAAATCTCCTTTGGCCTTGCCATGCCGATCGCCCATCGTTGAAATCATAATATTTCCATCAGCCAAACAATGGGACGTATGTGGCGCAGTCACATTATGCTTTTCTAATTCTGAACCATCAATTCGTTTGTGAATCACCGGCTTTTTCGGATCTTTGCACACATCAAATACATAAATTGCACTTGAATTCAAGCACGGCAAAATGAGTTTATCACGTTTTGGTATTTTTTCTTGGCCTTCCTTCACCTCATAACAACTCGAACAGGCATTCCAGCCGCTATGATGTAACTCATCTTCGGGATGATTGGTATAGGTTCGATGAATAATTTGCGAATAGGTTGCGCTCTCCGGATCCACATCAATTGTTGACAAATAATTTCCGTGTGGCTCTTCTAAATTCGGTTGCACGGTAATTACGTAGAGTAATTTTTCACGCGGACCATTTTTCATTGCGTCCAATGGACTTGACCATCCCGGCCCATGTTTACAACAGCCTGTAACATAACCAAAACAAAATTAAATTAATTTAACTTAAACACGTATACAAAAATAAAATAAATGTATTACTTTCACTACTTTGACTCATAATTGTACAACTTAACTGGCGTTCGATTAACAGTTTAACACAACACTAAAATGTTAAATACAATATTGGACATGAATTGCGCGTTCTTAAATACAATTTCTCATACAGTTTTTACGCGATATAAACAAACTTATCAAATTTGTGTATATTGTATATTATTGTTACTAATCAAGAGCGAATGTATAATATTGGAGAGATAAGAATTATATGTTTTTTTGACAACAACATTTACGTATGTACCGGTAGCCACTTGTAGATGTATTGGTATATAAAGTTGGTATAATTGAATAAACTATTGTGTTTGTTTATATTTCATTTCATTATATAATCATGTAGTCAAATTCGTTTCCAGAGTCAAATTTGGGGTGAATTTGTTAAGACATGGCAATAAAATATTTAATGATTTCGTGCTCCACTTTTCATATGTAACAAATAAAAAAGCTATACAACATATGACGTTCACCAAGCGAAATGTTATTCGCGTTACGGTTGTTATCGGGAAAAGATCAAATGTTGCATATACATACATTATTGTTATTTGCTACATATATAGTGATGATACAGTAAAACTAATCCATATTCTCTATTTTATAGCCACATTTAATGTGATAACTGTCTTCAAACGCTTAACGGCCATCTCAAAAAAAGAATTACTCTATGTGGTTCCATGGGGACCGGCAGCTTGGTTGGCTGGCATTATATTCATCGATCGGAAATCGAAATCATCATTTGATGTGTTGACCAAATGTGCCGAATTTATCAAGCGGACAAAATCAAAAATTTTAGTATTTGCTGAGGGTACACGTAACCAAGGAGTCGGTTTATTACCATTCAAGAAAGGTGCATTTGTTACGGCTATCAAGAATCAAGTGCCAATTATTCCATGCGTATTTTCACGATACTACTACATTGATTGGAAGGCGAAAACATTTGGCAAGGGACATCATATTGTTTCGGTGTTAAAGCCAATTTCAACGGTTGGTTTAACATTGGACGATGTTGATGATCTATTAAAACGTACTCATGACATTATATTGACAGAATATATGAAAATTGAGAAAGAAATTGCGGAAAATAAAGACAAGTGGGCAAATGAGTCAAGGCCGAGATTAACATATTCAAATAGTAAGAAGGATAATTAAATGTTCGCTATATAATACCAATGTAATATGCTGAAATTAAATTGAAATATAAAGTTATAATTAGTTCATACCGTTTTTTATTGCGACTTAAGACCTAATCATCGTTTCCATTTTCCAGTGACATCTACTTAGGTTCCAGTATCGGTCGATGCAGTATAAATATTGTTGTACATATAAGTAAATACTGATTATAAGGGGGTATTTGTCGCTCTTGACTTTCAGTTCATTATGGATTAATAAACTGGATAAACATCTAAGTTTAAAATTTTGCAAAACATTGATGTTTAATTTTTTTACTGAACATATCTACCTAACATATATCTTATCTATAGAAACCCAATATTTTTCTAATTTAATATCTTAATTATAAATTATAATTATTATTAGCGGACATAACACGGTCATTCCAGTAAAATCTATTTAGGTTCCAGTATCGGTCAATGCAGTATAAATATTGTTGTATAAGTAAATACTGATTAGCGGATAAACACGATCAATGTTAATGTCCTTATTTTTTATCATTACTCGTTGATCAGAGGTAAGTTTTTTGAATTCGAGACATCATTACCGATGCATGGTGGAGATTAAGAAAAAGTAATGGTACAAAGTATTGACATGAATATTGATCCCCGTGCAAAGTTCCCTATTAAAACATATTTTATATAGTCGCCAGGTGTCTGTGGGCCTATTATGGTATTTTCGATAACGTTTTTTTTCTTGATATTATCGAAAATGAGCTATAATGGAAATATTCGATTTCGATTCGTTTTCTATAAAATAGAGAGTTTCCACTAAGATGGACTTCACAGCGATGCGCAGAGAATTTGATTAGTCCTATCGAGAAATGATTCAATTTCTTCAAAATGGAAAGTTCAACGAATTTATTTAAAAAATTTAATCTGCGTGCTGCAACCAAACGTGATGAGATATATTTAAACCACTTAAAGGTGTTCAAGACATTCTGTTTTCTCTGAAGATAGAAATACAGCATATTGAATAATGTCCAGTTTTGGCCGGACCACACAATTACAATGAATAGGAAAAATATTGATTCACTATTGGGAGATGCGATATAGCAATAAGAGTATAAAAACAATAAAGTAAACATAAAAATATTTTTATTTTTTAAAATACATAATTATAGTAATTATAATATTTGCGTTAATCAATCTCAAGCGCATGCATATTTTATTTAATAAGTATTTATAGCATTTCGAGTATTTATTGGTTTTTATTAAAAAAAGTGTTATTCAACATATTTATAAGTTGCTAGTCCCTTGCTAACCATATATCAGATGTACAATCTCCACCCGGATATCTCATTTCATGCGGTAAAGTGGGTCCATTGGGCTCAAGCCCAAAATCGACTAAAAATTCTGGATTAATCGCCAACCCGCCATTTTCAATGTTGACATCAATTAGAACTATAAAACCGCCTGCCTTAACCATTTTCGGATAAAATTGCTTATCCCACGGTGAGTATACACTTGACGAAACATATAGTCGTTTTCCATCTAATGACAATTGCATCATTCCGGGACCGCCTTCTAATTTTCTACCTTTTATAACGGGGGCTGAAGGTGGTTCAGTTAGTTCGAGATTCTTCGTAACTTTAAGGTCTGAATTGCTGACAATAATTCCTCCAATAAAAACTTGTCCTATCAATTTTGGATGAGCTCGATCAGTTATATCGTATTGTCGAACATCACCATGAAACCAGTTGGTGAGATATAAATATCGATCATCCAGCGAAATTAAAATGGCCCCAGTCAATGCTGGTAGTTGAGGTAACATCCATCCCTCGACCGACTTTGCAGGTTGATCGATTACTTTATCGGCCACGAATTTGTTTGTCAATGGGTCTTTGTAAAATCGATAGACGTTTGAACTTAAACCACAACACACATATCCCTGACCTTCTTTAGGATCATGCAAGAATCGCACTTCTAATGGTGTTATACCATCCTCATCGAAATCAATCGTTTGAATTAATTCTCGTTGCTTCCAATCATAAAAATTTAGTTGATACGCATAGTGCGGGATGTCTTCGGGGAAAACTCCTTTATTAAACAATTTTGGAGGTCCAAAACCGGATGACACCATTATATTGTGATACGGCTGATACCAAAAATCATAACCACTTGTTGCTAATTTGCCACCCTTGGTCCATGTCCCGGTCAATTCAAAGTTTGTATTTAGTAAAACAAAATCACCCTTTGAATTACCTTCGGAATCGCCCATCGTAGAGATCATTACATTACCATCGGCCAAACAATGGCTTGAATGAGTTGCCGATACATTGTATTGATCTAATTTTTCACCATCGATTCGTTTAAACAACTCGGGCTTTCTCGCATCCTTCGCCATATCGAATATATAAATTGTACCCGTATTGATACACGGCATTATGAGTTTATCACGTTTCGGAATTTTAACTTGGCCTTCGTTGACGTCATAACAACTTGAGCACGCATTCCATGAACTATGATGCACTTCATCCTTTGGATGGAATGTAAATGTACGATGAATAACGGTTGAATACGTTGAACTATCGGGATCCACATCAACAGTGCCTAAATAATTTCCGTACGGCTCATCATAATTCGGTTGGACGACACAGACGTAGAGTAATTTTTCTCTTGGCCCATTATTGAAAGCGTCCAACGGACTTGCATAACCAGGACCATGCTTACAACAACCTGAAATTATAATTTACGTTTTATTTACAATTTTAATAAACAAATTCTATTTATAGTTTATATACCACTACTAGTCATTATTATTTGGTTTGTTAGGGTGTATCAAACTGCACAACAACTTTTAAACTAAAACAAATATTAGATAATTCGGCGACATGTGAAATTGCAAATTGCGATAAGAATTTTTAAATTATTTGAATTATAAATTTATATATACAATCGTATATTCAATGTCAACTCGATGATATAACTTGTATTCCGATGTTGGAATCGTTAATCACAACATCGAACAATTCCTCTTCATTTGGATTAAAGTATACAGTGATGTCTAAACTTACTACATATATAGAGAATTTTCGTTCCTTTTATAAGATTATGAAGATTTGTTTTGTTAAACGTATCGAAACTAATTGGTCAATAACATTTAAGTATTTAGTTACTAATTAAATCTCGAGGTTAACACACAATCGATCAATCACACTAACCCCAAACCACATATTATATGTATAACCATAAAACATATAAATTGCAATTTACGATAAGAACCTTTAATTATATTAACACGGGTTGTTTTACCGTTAATTTTAACAATCTTTAATAAATAATAAAATGTTGCAGTCAAGACCTAGTTTAAGATTATGTACTGTAAACGTAATAAAATATTTTTGGAATTTATATAAATCATCAGCTTAAGTCATTAATTAAGTTTTTCAGTTTTTGATGATTGCATTCTACATAATAAATTTTATTTGAATGCCACGAATTTTGGATTTAGCTAATAAAAATGTTTTATTTGTAGTTAATAACAGTTGGTGATTAAAATTCATTTGTTGATGAAATACGTGCAATCGCACATTAATTTATTGTTTACAATTAAATTTAATCTAAAATTAAATTAATTTAGAGTTCTCGAAGTTTATCTCAATAAAATATTGTTAATAAAAGTGCATACTTATAGGCGAATTATGAGGTAGTTTTGAAAAATTAAGTACAGATGTCATGGTATTACACAATCTTATTGGGAGAAGTTTGAAATCGTGTATCTCAAAATCGCGTGTTTCTAAATCTTGTAAGATCTTCTCGTAATAATACAAAAAAATGCATTTTATAGAATTTTTAGTTCTATTTAATTTACTTGATCGATCAAATTTTAGATAAAGTTTTTGAAATAACTTTCAGCAGTAATATCCCAAGGGCATTGATCATTTCCCAAAATAATTTTATTATATTTTTAGAAAGCACGTTGCTTGGTTACCTAAAAGCAAGCTGCTTGACGAAATATAATAAAATTATGAGGTATTTATCAATGCTGTCTTTTTTTCATCTATAGTAGCCAGTATGTTTTGCTAAAACAGCAACCCTATTAAATCGGTTAATTTTGAGTCACGTGAAATATTCCAATTAAAACCATAATAACTGATAATTTCTCTAGGAAAGTTATCAGTTTAATGTTATTTTGATTAGTTTATTTCGTTTTGATGACTCAAAATAGACTGATCTGTTATTTTAGTAAACAGTTTTCAATTTAATTTTAATTTAATGATCATTTTTTACTACTAAGGCCCTTTCCCAAACATCGACTTATTTCAGACTTATTGACTTATTTGACGCCATCTTGAATAAGTCGGTCAAGTCGTCCCAATTGATTTTGCCGACTTGTTTTGACAACTACAATATTTTCGACACAATTGAAAAAATGTGTGTAACAAAAATCACGAAAACAACACTTTATTTTGACAAGCACACACTTTTATATGGTTACTGCGACATGTTTACATGATATCAAATAAGTTTTTTTTGAAAGAGAGAGATAGCAAATAAGTCACCTCGCTAGCAGACTTATTTAAATAAGTCGGACAAAACAAATAAGTCGGTGTTTGGGAAGGGGCCTTAATCTTGATTACAATGAAATGTTTTTTTATATAAGATGCATTGTTTATATTGTTTATTAATCATAACATTATGATTGATTGATATTCATACCATATTATAATTAGTTTACCTAATTTAATTAATGTGTTCAATATAAAATGTATATCTAAATTTTATTAATTGTTATTTATTAATTCAACAGCCAGAAATTTAAAATATTTACTTAAAATATAAAATAACACGTTTTAGCCCGAATGTATGCAATTTATTAATTAAATAATACAGTTATTATAAACGTACAGTTTAAGTGAAAACTTTCAACTTCTTTCGATGAAAGGTAGTATAGAGATCAGCGTCCATGTGCAGCGGATGTCACTTAAATTACCTTTACAACGCCAGACTGTTAGATACTCCACAGTTTAAACTTTTCGTTGGGTTTGTATATATCATTTACCATGACATACCAATTGCGCCAGAAGATATTCACATATTATAACTGCTAGAACAACGCCCTTCGGTTTATTTGAGTTTATTCGCATTCCTTTTAGCCTGAGAAATGCAAAAGTCAAACATTCCATCGGTTTATGAATATGGTGTTTCAAGAACTAAACACTGTCTTCGTGTATAACATCCTAGTTGAGCAGCATAAACAACATTAAGATATCACGGGCTTAACAGTGCGATAAAGAAAATGTAGTCGCGGATTGGCAGATTGTAACGATTGAAAATCAAAAAATTCTAATCGATTATCAAACAAAGATTACGAGCAGAAGTATTTGATGAATCGAAAGAAACTCTAAATAATGATACATATCAACACATTAACAGAAATCAATCTCAACGTTTTACTATAGGCATACCAAATGAATGAGAAACTTTCGCGACACCATACACCATACTACCTTCTACTACAATTAAATGTACGCTTCTATACACACTCACAATGATACGATATGTTCACTGGATTTTGGATCATAATATGTTTTGCGTTTTGACATCCCTAGAAAGATCACAATCACAAAGGATCACGTCATCAAATTGTTTACAGATTTAAGAACGCTTTTGGGATCACATCGCACGTACGCACAACAGCCTTTACTATCTTTAATTCAAGTCGACATTGTCAAATGCCTAACAAAAAATCCTGTGTTCAACCTAAAGTTCACTACATGGGCGCTGAAGGAAAACACAAAATTACAGAAGATTGGTCCCAAACTAATACACAAGTTGATTCCCTCAATAAAAACAAAGCCGTGCAGAGTGTGATGAGAACCTATGGTCTCCAAACACCAAATATTAGTTTTTAAGGTTCTAATCTTGTCTGTACACAATACAATTATTTGATTGGAGACTATATATTTTGAAACATAAACATTTTTGGTCAACGCCATGTTTGTAAATTAAAAACAAAATAAAATTTGACATTGATAAATTTAAATTTGTTTAGTTTTTTAATCACACTACCAGCAGGCTCTTGGTATTATGTTAGCCAATTAGAACCATCCAATAGGTATAGTTACATCGAATTCCCTAATGGATGTTATAATAGTTTCTTATACGACGTTGCTCACAAAGTCACAACTTATAGAGACATAAGTAACAAATTATCAAACAATGTTAGAAAATAATTCACAATATTTAATTTGATAAACTTGTTGATGTTCCGCATCCAGAACCTGTTGCTTAATTTCATATGACCATTTTTTGTATATAGGAGTGAGACATGTGTTATTGGTATCACACTTGGAATAACAATTATTTAACACATATTTGTAATTATTTTGCCCGCGTAAGTAAAATCTACAATTTTGTATTTTTAATAAACTTAACGAAAGCTTTTTTACCTCGAAATACAAAACATTGTGAATACTCCATTTAGATGTTTGTTGCTATTGTTACTTCTATATAATATTCATACACTTCTCCTCTTTCTCATTTTAATACATGTGTTTTGTGAAATAATGTAATTCAACAGTCCAATGCCATTCATGCTTCTGACAAAATTTACTTCTGCTCTCGCGCTCTCCACCCATACATATAAACCACACTTTGTTTATTTTTCCCAAAATATCGGTACAGAACTAAAGCTTTTTTACTCCACATACATATAGAGTAGTCACAATAAAAATAAATTGTTGTTGTTGGTTAAGATGAAATCGTTGAGTGTTGAGCGCGCACTCGCAGCAATAATGGTACGTAAAAAAAATAAAAAATCCTGGATGATGATGATGATTTTGTTTTCATGTAATTTTCATTCTATCTGGATTGTATATATGTAGTATAAAAAAAAAACAAAAAAAAGTTCAAAAAAATTGAGAAAATATCTCATTTTACACATCGAGCTTTTTTTTTTGTTAACTTTTTTTTTTAGTTCTACGGTTGAATACTGGTGGTAGCTCAATAAGTTGTTAAGAAAACAAGGAGGAAACTTCTATATTTGTGCGCTTTTTGTGTTATTTTTTTATTTTTAATTATCAAAAATACCAAAAAAGGGATAAATTATGAAGCAATATTCATAAAATATTTCCGATACAGTTATGAGTGCGGTTAAAAAGAAATATTTTAAAAGCTAAATTCTAATTTATCTAATGACAAATTAATTTTTATGTTTAATTAATAAGTAAAAAAAAAATTAAAATAAATCCTCCATAATTAAGAGTATGTGTGCAAAGTTTGAATTAATATTTTAAAAAAAAGTTTTGATTATTTGCGATATATATTATTCTAAATAATTTAATTTATTGAATTTAAGTTTTTCGTCATTTGTATTTTTGTTTCGGATATTAAAACAATGAAAAGTAAAATAAATAATCCTAAAAGCAAACCAAAACAACAACGATTTTAACGACATGTCGAAAGCTTTTTTATTATTTATAAAAAAAATCTAATAAAATAAAATAAAATTCCTTAAATAAAAAATTTTGATTTGGTTTCGCTTCGATCCGACGAGAAGAGCTTTTGAAAAATTAAAAATTAATTTAGAAAACTTTTCAATGGTTATTCGTTTCTTATCATTGTTTCATTTTGTTTTTTTTTTTAAATAAATAACAAAAAAGTGATAAATTTTTAAGTTTTTCGGTTTGTTTTTGTTCAAATTGGATTTACGTGAGCAAAATGTTTAATAATAATATAATTGTTTAATATAAATATATATAATATTATATAGTTGAATGATTCAAAAAATAAAATATGTGTTTTTAGTTAAATTAATTTAAATAGTTAATAAAAAATTAAATCAATTGAAACATAAAAATTTGGGATTAATAATATTAACATATTTAAAGTGATTAAAAAATAATTAATAATCATAAAATGTTCAAAAAAGTTGTTTTAATCATAAACAATATTTTATTGTTTACTGGAAAATGTTTTTTAAAACGAATGGTATTTAAAATTCTATTTATTAAATTTTCATTACAAAAAATACATTTTTTTTCGCCATTTTGAAATATATATGTACATAGAAATTTATATACTATGTGTACATACATATGTACATATTGTTGCTTTACTGTTTTTCGAAAACGAACATGAAAAAAGCTAAAAAAAGCATAAAAAAGCTCTCATTTTTATATATATATATATTTTTTTTTGGGGTACATCGCCATATACATAAATAATATAAATACCTGTTGTGTATGCTGGCTATATTTGTGTATACTTGTACGAAGTATAATGATAATTTTATATCGTTTAATTAGGAATTTGTATACATATGTATATAGTTGAACTATCCGTCATTTACATAACATACATATTGAAGATAAAAATCTTTGTAAATTATCACATTACTCAAATATGTAGCTTTATACGAGATTTGTTATGTATGTATAGTATACCTATATACATATATATACATTTTACATATTCATATATCTATATAGGAAAATGTATTTTGTTGTTGTCTGGTGCGTGTTAGGAAAATTAAATTTTCAACAATATAGGTTGAGTGCGAAACCTTTGAAGGGATTAAACTAATTTTCGATTGGCACAGGTTATTGTATGTTTGTGTTTAATTTTAATTCGAAACATTTTAGACATCGAAATAGAAACTAAAAATTATGTATGTGCTGGTCCACACATGTTTTGTTTATGGATATGCCACCATCTTTTGATTGGTAAAAGAATAGGTGTTCTTTTGATTTACATTATATGTGATATAATAATTCTATCGATTATGTTTGGTCGTTAGCTCGTATTTTAATAAATATTAGTCTAAAAAAGTATGCATGTTTAACTTTGATTTTAAAATATGAGGTGGTGTTAGGTGTAGAATATTTTTAGGTTCTGGTGCTAAGAATTATTTAAATTACTGTACAAATTAACTGACCTATATTAAAATTAGCCATACTGATAATATTGCATAATATACATAATTATAGTGAACTTATATAATAATCAAACATTCAAAGACTGTGCACGATCATTACTGTTAGAGCAATAGATTCTCCAAATGATGTTTAATAAAATTCAGCTATTTGCTATTTTTATTTTATTAATGTTTCAATTCAATTATGTAGTTTATTTTATTAATAACACAGATTAAATTATATTTGTGGCTCTGTGAAATAAGGACCGCAACATCTTTAAGTTTAGATTTAAATCTTTCAGAGATAAGAAGGGACGTTCATTTTTTTTATTATACATTTTCATAAAATTTCCTCATACAATTTACTCATGAAAAATATTTTTCGAATCGTTAAAGTGAGCTGATTAGTTAATTAATTATTTAATAATTTAATTATAATTATTAACTAATAAATTCAAATAATTAATTTTCTAAAACAGCTGCTGAATTATTGCTGGTCTCTTCCAGTCGCTTCCGGCCGCTTCGTTTTCTAGTTAAAATAATAAATCTTATGCCCGGTTTCACGAATACATTGGGCTGTTAAGCTAACCAACGGTTAACTTTTTCATATAAAATTATATTTTTGACACCATTTCTGTCAATGCAATCTGATTACAATTCTTTTTTTTATATCGAAATATTTAACCGACGTAAATAAAAGTTAACCGTTGATTAGATTAACAGCCGGTTAACCAATGTTTTCGTTAAACCGGGCATTAGCGTATTGAAATTTGTAGATCTAGGAGCAGGAGTAGACTATTCTTAAAAACATTTTTAATTTAAATTTCTTGTGAACACAGTATAATTTATAAGCTTACACGACACACTATACCAGAAATGCTCAACGACTTTTCCGTGTGCATTATTTTATAATTTCACAATTTCCCCGTTGCCCGGATTATGCAAGTTCTGACAAATTTGAATTAGTATTTAAATATTTTTGAATTAAATTTTATTTTAATGTGTCTTCGCATTTTCCATTTCGGAAGCACCCAATATTTAAGCTGGAATATTTTTGAAAATCTATAAATTTCTGTTACAAAGACGGAACCGCAAAAACTAAAAAATATTATGAACAGAAAATTTGTGGAATTCCGGTATGCTATTCCACTTCAAAAACATATACTTTAAAGTTTCACACACATCATTATAATTTGGTACTTTAAGAGCATGTTTCCTAAAATATAAACGTTTTACTAGTATACATACAATTTAAAATATGTATATTTAATTGTAAATATGTTAATTACAATTTTGGGAAAAGTTAGAATAATGATTTATCTCTTTATTTGGTGTTAAATAATAATAATGAGTGTTGCATCCACCACCGAATCGGATTCCCCAAATTTGCACTTAGCCGACCAAAACTTCAACCGAGTTTACAAACTGTCCCTTCAATGTTCATTTTATCGAACTGTAGCAGAATTTTAAAAGTGTAACTTTTTTTAAACTATATAGCCAATTGTTGTTGATTTATTGGTGTAATTTGAAATAGTGACACTGAAAATAATTCAGCCGTGGCAAAATACATGAGCGAGGTGGGCAGTTCACAGATCACAATTTCCTGAAACAATCCGGACGCATCAAATTTGTATTACAATAATTCGGTGGTTTCGATGGCTTCTTATTGAATAAGGAAATAATCATTTATCATTCATGTTCGTATACCGAATGGCATTGGCCGTATTTTGAAAGAAATAAGGTACGATAATGCGAGTGACCATAGGTATGTAAACCACACCATATCTTTCTAGAGGATGTAGCGCTAATTTTTACTAGTATTTATTATGTATTATGATAATTGTATTTATAACTCAAAATGTATGGTTTGATATTATGTTTACCATAGTATTAAAACTTTAATTATATTGTATACTGAGGCATACATCGACAAGGCTTTTGGCCTTACGTGCCTTGGGTGTGATGAATATAAATAAAAAAAAAAAAAAAAAAAAAAAAACCATACACTGAAAATTCTTCGAGAAACCATTTTATCGAAAAACAAATAATCGAAAAATAGTATCACAGGTCATATAAAAAGCATTCACGGTTTTTTGGTACATTTTTGAACAAAAATTTATTTATTGAAAGTAAATTTTAATCAAGTACATATTGACCATTTTTATCTATGGCGTTTAGCCATTTTTTGGGTAGTTTCATAATTCCATCGGTGTAGAACTTCTGTGGTTTATCGTCGAAAAACTTGGCCAAGTGATTTTCAGCGGTGCTTCGATCTGCCAGTTTTTTACCATCAAGAGAGTTTTGCAGAGACCGAAATCAATGGTAGTCAGACAGTGCAAGGTCCGGGCTATACGGTGGATGCATCAAAACTTTCCGGGCTATACGGTGGATGCATCAAAACTTTTTTTTTATAGCCTGCTCTTTTCAAATGAGTCCAAACTGTCATGTGATTGATGTTTAATGCCTCCGCTATTTCCTGACTGCTTGCGTGCCGGTCTTGCTCCACCACTTGCAAAATTTCATCGACTTTTTCAGTGACTGACCGACTAGAGCGATGTGCATTTTTGACATCCAAATTTCCGGAACGGAATCGAGCAAACCACTGCTGCGTTCTTCGTTCATACACAGCATTCTCACCGTATACTTCACACATTTTTCGACATGTTTTTGCAGCGTATTTACCTGTTTTATATAGTAAAAAAGTATCGCATAGCGTATTTCTTCGGATATTTGACTCATTTTCAAATCAATATATATATATATATATATATATATATATATATATATATATATATATATATGTATATATATGTATATATATATATATATATATATATATATATATATATATATATATATATATATATATATATATATATATATGTATATATATTTATATAACTATTTACACAAGCATGGAATTATAGACCATCGAGTGTTGCCCGATATATGTAGGCATCAACACCATCTAGTGGCAAAAACCGCGGAGACTTTTTATATAACCATATATACATATATATATATTTATATATACATATGTACAATATGCATATTTATTCATGTTGATCAATTTTAGAATTCAATTTTATTCCCAACTATCCAATATGATGCATTGTGGCGAGACCGAGAATAATCGAATTGAACAATTACCATTTATATATACATATATACATACATATGTAATGTTTAATTGTTCAATTTAATTCTTCTTGGTCTAATTAAAAAGATACGATTATTGAAATTAGTACATTAATATTTTTTAATTTAATAATTTTCATAAAATTATTTATAAAAAATTTAATAGGCTACTAAATTAAGGAATGGTCTAAATAAATTAATAATGGAATAATCTTATTATATTTGTTAATAAACCTTATTGTTAGAACATTTTCTATATAATAGTGGGAAATTAAACAAAATAAACTTTATAAACAATTATATTGTTTATGTATTTATCATAAATAAATAATTGAGTATTCTTGATTTATTTAATTAGGTAAATATCAGGCATGCTCGATCTGTTGTTGATGACAAATAATTGTCTAATAATTTTCGAATCTAAATTCTAAATAAGAACAAAACAAATTTAATGGAATATTTAATTAATTATAGGATTAGCAATCCAATCGTATATATTTGCTATAATAACTAGAATAATATATTTATGTTTGAATTTTCAAACTATCAATTAAATACATACGAACATGGTAAAATTTGCAAATATGTGAAATCGATTATTGACATCAATTTTAATTATCAGTCGAATAAAATTGAATCTTGAATTTTGACAATTTAATTTTAAAATCTAAATGCATTCACCTGATGTAATATGACGGTCTGAGATATATCGGGCTATGCCTTTCATTCGGGGTTTATTTTGAATGTCAAAATGTGTCAGAGTAAATTACATATTTGGTCCATATTTAAATATAGTTAGATAATTTTTAAGCATAAACAAAATTAAAGCCATGGGTCATAGATGTGTTCAGTATTGTCCTGATCGAAATAAAGGATGATGAATTTGCTTTCTGCCTCTATTAGGGTTCGAACACGGTATCAGCCGATCCAATTGTCGCACAGATTAAACCACTGTGCTATTTGCTCTTTAGTTAAACATGTTAGCTCAGTTCTAAATTAAACATTGCCTTTTAATTACGTTTGAAATTCTAAACCATTTATTCCGGTAATTCTCGATTTTTGGTATTTACTTTTGTTTATTCGCTTTCCAAAATGTTTTTTGGATATTGGAAATAATGGAACTATAGGCTTCCTCCATTGCCTTAGTTATGAAACAATAATTGTTTATGGGAAGTAGAATCCTAATATGATTTCTAGAATAATTTAGTGACCGCACTGGTTCATAATGTTACTGTGCGAAATTGAGCTACATAGCGATCAAAACTACCACGAACTTTGAGAGCTGTCATTCATTCATAATAAATTTTTATATTATGCATTATTGCCTATATATAGAGTTTTTATTTAATACCCCGTCAAACAAGCGTATTCTAACCGAAGAGATATATGATAATGGTAATAATAACACACATACCACAGTTATCTCATGTCACCTATAATCATTTTTTTATAAAACGACCAACCCCTAATTTGGATAGTTTATACTTTTTTCCACAAACTCATTTGAGGTAGATACAAAATATGATGTACAAAGATAAATGTTACCTTATGGATTTATAAATTGTATTAATACTATTAAATAACTAAATATTTTAAACGAACATTTCCAGGGCGGGTCGAATATATTCGAATAGGTAAACATATAGTCAATATTTCAAAAATCATAATGTGTATCAGTTTGTGTTGTAGAGTTAACAAATCGTACATTTCATTATTAAAATAGATTATTTTTATTAAAATTGGTTGGAGCCCACGAGGATTCCGCACTTAATGTTACAAAGGCCCATGGTGCAAACCCAGAATTCTATCCCAATTCACAAACGCGCACTGCTTCCTTCGCAAACTGAAGATAGACCAAGTCAGAGGGGACAACTGATCTAAATTTAAAGACCTACAGTTAAATACCTGAAGCCGAATAGAAATAAAAGCTGGACAACCGCGGTCACAAAGTGAAGGCAGTCTTCATCTCCCTCAAGGCAGTCCTAGTAAATAACATCATAAGCTAAGCACATACGATGTATATATGATCTTTAAAACGACCATGTCCCGTAAGAATCGCTTCCAAGATTATTAACTGGTAAAAGTCTCAAGCCACTGAAACCTTAGGTCTTTCAAAGCGTAGTCCTTTATAGCTTTCTTCTCGTAGTTGAAAGATAAAGAGTCGGTACCCACATGACCGTAACTTTATTGTTAGAGTAAAGAAACTTCATGAAATGTTTGCGTTCCTGAACGAGTTTAGAAACAGTCAAGGGATTTCTTAAAGAATTAAGTATACAGCTTGACTATCTGTACACAATATAATACTTTTTTTTTAACAGAAAAATTTAAAGTCTCAATAACACTACGTATCAGCGCTATTAGTTGCGCCTAAAAAACAGTACAATGCGAACCAAGACTACCGAAAAGTCTCAGATCTGTCCAAGGACAGTCGATTCCAAAACTGCACTGCGGTTAGAACGAGAGCCATTAGAAAAACAGACTATGGACTCATCTAATTTGTTGAGAAAATCCTGCAAACTCCACAAATCTCTCGAAGGATAAGCCACCGAGAAGAGATTTGAGAAATGGAATTCGGGTAGTGGTCTGATTAATGAACCATATCGATTTCTGGTAAACATGAAGGATAATTTTTAAAAATGTCCCACGATAGAACCGAAGATTTTTCATGCCCCAATGCACTTCAGGCGATATGCCGCAGAACATGTTATGCCTAAAATAAAGGTGCGTAACTGAGGCAAGGAAAGAATGGATTCCATAGCGAGAAGTGGAGTCGAGGATATAGCCCCAGTTATGGCTCTGCAAGCAAGAATTTGTAGACCATTAAACTTGGCTACAGAATTCTTTATATCAACCAATGGCCACCACACAATAGAAGCGTACGATAGTAGCGGTAGGACCAGTGATTTATAAATGAACGAAAGCATCCTATAGGGCTTAAACTTCATAGGATTACCCAAAAGCTCTTCTACATTGCCAAAATATGGTAGTAGCTTTTTGAAGCTTGTAGTCCAGGTGATTCTTCCAGGAAAGTTTACTATCCAAGACAACACCAAGGTGTTTGACGTGGTCACATTTAGTGATCGTTCTCCCATAAAGAGACGGAACAGATAGGTCAAGAGTATTCCTCTTCCTTGTAAAGACAATTAAATCAGTTTTAGAAGGATTGACGTGAAGAACCTTCTCAACACACCTTGCCTCCACAATAAAGGCATGCTAAGTTAGGTGGAATAAGTTACTGAGATGTTTGTCTGAGACTGTCAAAACAAGATCATCAGCGAAATTCTGTGCAATGTAGCCAGATTGGTGCAGCTTTACAAGTAACTCGTCATTGACCAAAAGCCACAGCAGAGGTGAGAGCACACCTCCATGAGGGTAGCCTTTGGTAACCTTAACAGAAACTAGCACTCCATCCAGCTCCGCCTGCACAGTGCGAAACTTGAGCGATGGTGCGATCAAAACCATAATTGGTACAAGTAATCGTAGCAAACGAAATGCTATCGAAACCTCCCGCAGTACCATCCATTCCCCTCCAGTCTAAAATTAAATCAATGATGGACATTGAGCATATAGACTAATGTCAATCACCTCCTGCCGGGCAGAGTTACCAAAAGTAGGCTCGCATCCAGTACTGGGAATTTCAAGCACAGAGAAGTTTATATAGTTAAGCAGAGAAGAACCCCCAGCCGTAACATCCGCCGCGCTACACTCGTGAATAAGATCTGATTTAATATTATTACCAATATAAATGCACGCTTGAGTTTTATTGACAGAATTCTTACAGAAGAATCCGCTATTAAATAAGTTAATCCAGAGACAGCTAAACTAAAATCTTAACAAAATCAAATTTAGCTCGTTTATACGATGTGAGCTATTAAAAATAGTAAACCAATTTTTCTTACCAGTGAAGTTTACTCCATAAAGCAATCAATCCACCACCGTCAAAAACCATACCATCCTCGTAAAAGTCGTTTAATGCTTCGAATCTAAATTCCTAAAATAAAATAATTATCAATATCAATTATTTAATATTTATCAATGAAAATTAAAAACTTAAACTAAAAACTAAACTTTATATGCAAATTAAATTTAAAAAAATTAATAAAATGGATATATTTGAAAAAAATAAGTGAAATAATAAGTGAAATTCCTAATTCTGGTTGGCCTGGTATCAAGCATCGGCATCCTGAAACTCAATTTTTTATTTACATCTTTCGAATACAATAAATGTTGGTCTTAACACCATTTTAGTATCACTGAAAAATTTCCCAATTGTTTAAAAATTACAATCTGCTGCTCTTTATCCAACGTCATGTTTGTAACTGTGAAGTGTGAATTGAAAAAACAATGGAACTAAAACAAACTAAAAACTAAAACAAAATGGAATGTGGATAAATTTAAATCGAGTACTAGATGAAATCATTTGAATTTTGTTGAAAACGTAACGGCCCTTCGATAAATTTCAATTATTATATTCATCCGTTATTGTTGTCGTTGTGGTGTAGGATATTTAATTATCGCTAATATCAATATTTTATATTGTAACGTAAGAATTAAGACTGAATTAACTTGCCCAACAAGCGATTACCTAGGAATTTGTGAAAATCAAATAATTGTTATGGGAAAATCTATAACTAATTTTGCTTTACATATACTGCCATGAATATCTGACCTGCTAATCGAAGTGCGTTCACTGATTTTGCGTGCGAGTGTAGCTTTACAGCACAAATCTCCATGCTTTTTAGACCACAAATTTTGATTATAGGCCTACAGTTCAGTCACACATGTAAATAGATCGCGCTGAAGTAGAAATAGTTTTGTCAATGTATATTTGTTAATTATTTATATATTTTTAACATAAATAAAGTGACAATTTCACGACACACCTAATTAAATAAATTGTGTGCTATCAAATTCCACTAAATTAAAATGTCTCATTGGGAACCCTGCAAATTAAAACTTTTAAATTTCGTGTTCCTGTCAAATAATTATGTCCAAAATGTGTGCGTGTTAAATATTTTTTAAATAATTAAATTTTTTTTTTTAAAACAATTATTATTCCCATACGTCAAATCTCGTTGACATTATATATTATTGTTATCACGAGATACTAATAGTTTAAGTACCATCAACATTATATACACCATCATCATCCATTTAGATATTATCGTGTTCAAAATTTTTTTTTAAAATTTTTTAAATTAATTTTAAAATTAATTATATTTCCAATACATATACCTATATATGACCTAATTTATTTCTTATCACTGTCGTAATATACATATTTACAATAAATAAATTAATTTATAGAATACATATAAAATCAATAACATGACCTGAATTAAATTTTTATTTTTTTTCGCTATTTGCTTATGCTTGGTGCGGTGGACAACCAATTTTCATTTCAGATTTTCCTTCCTCGTAACTATATATATGTATATGTAAATTGTGTTGTGTTCAATTTGATTTGGTTTTTGCTATTTAACCTCCTCCCCATGTATAAACATTAATAAGATAAGAGAAACCAACCAACCAAACAAATACAACATAACACACTTTAGCAAAAAAAAAAATATATATTTTTTCTGAAAGCTCTTCTCTTAGTCTTGTGTGCAAATAACAACAGAAATCATGAAATTCAAAGTAGACGATAAAAACATTTTTTATTTATTTATAATTTTTATCTGTATACATTTGTTGTTGTGATGTTCGTCTTATTTTTGCAGAATATTGATATCTTGCTTGCAATTTATTTTACTTGAAAAAAATAAAACAGCAGCGCTACAAAAAATCTATGACTGGGAAAATACAGCAAAATAATTCGAAATCGGAAATATATGAGTATAGAAGATGGTAAAAAAAAGTTTGACGTTTTTTTTTACGGTCATGTGTTGTTGTTGTTATTGTTATTATTCATGAAAAATGACATACATATATCAATTTTAGAAAAGAAATATAAATAAATTTTGAATCAAAATATTAAATATTTATTTGATTGGATTCATTGTGTGGTGGATATATTTTATCTGTATTTATGTATACATAAGTTTGAATAAGCTTTTGAGTAATAAATGATAATTTTATGATAAAAAAGGTTGCATATAGAAAAATGACCCGCTTTCGAGATAGAATAATAAGTCATAAGCTTTTAAAATGAGGTACACTTTATAGGTTATTTTTCAGTGAGTTAACATCAAACACGAATTTGGAACCACTATTTTCAATCCTTTGGTGTAGTTTTCATTTCACCCTCCCCATAAACAGAACACGTTTCTTTACAAGCTTTAGGGGCTTCCTTGTCATTATCGATAAAGAAAAATTAAAAAAAAAATTAAATAAAATTGAAAATTGAATACTTATTTAATTATTTAAAGAAATCAATGTGTAAATTTAAATACATTTAGGATTTCAAATACATACAGAAAATTTAAATTTGAAAAGTTAAATACATTTAGACTGTGTCCGAAACCTGTGAAACAATATTTTTTGGTACAGAATTTTACCATTATTTGAGAATTATTCCGCTCCATTCACATTTTTTGATTATGTTGTCCGAAATGTGTAATAAATCCCTCCACCTCAAATGCGTATTCCCCACGTTACATGTTTTTTTTTTGAAACGTCAAGTTCAAAATTCCGTAAAGTAGTCCGTGGTTGCATGCTGTGTGTTCCACAATATATGTATTACCGCAAACGATAATATCACCGTAGATTGGTTAACTCTGGAAGAACCGGAACCAGAAATTCATCAACATCTAAACGAAGTTATTAAGGAAAATTCCTGTTCCTTTAGGCAGAGAATGGGATAGTTTATGAAAAATTAAATAAATAAATTGGATTTAAGTTTAAATTCGAACTTTTAATTATGTTTATTTATCTTTTCATTATTTCATTTTACATTAATTGAGTGTGTGTCGTGTGTGTCATTCATGTGTGCTCATATAAATGTATATATATATATATATATATAGTATCATCCCGCCAAAAAAATCATAAAAATCCAATTCATCCGGCATTTTATATGTATACATATTTTTTTCTATTGCTCGGCCCACAACACAATGATATAATTTATTTGCACGGATCTGTCAAAAATTATGATAGCGATAGACTATAATAATTTGGGTGTATGAGGTTTTTACATATAAATGTCAAAATTCTGTACTAAAAAATATTTATTACAGGTTTCGGATACAGTCTTAGAATTTATTTAAGGAATATTAAATTTATAGTTGTTTCAATTTGAGATTGAACTGCCCTTTAGAAAGTCCAAACTCAAATAGGTCCTCGACATTAGAAAGAAATTTGGACATCATACTGATTAGTTCATTTTCGCCGTAGTTGGTACGATGTTTTTCAAGTTTTCACAATTTGTATTGATGAAAATTACGGCTGGTCACGTTTATCTTAATACCCTGACGAATGAAAGGGGAGTCTACGTGACCCAAAATTACATTTCCCTGACCCAAAATTACATATCACTATCTTGTTCTCCTAATGCACCGATTATTTTGAATACTCTTCTAAATGTGTTTATATCAAATGAAAATTGGTTTTGCCCAATGCGATTAATATTGATGCGACAATAAAAAAAAGTTTGCTCGAACTTTTGGCAGATAAAATGGTAGACGAATTGTTTTTTATTTTTATTATAAAATATAATACAAAAATATTATTTTTATCAATAATTATTATTAAAAAAATAAAATAAGTGAATATATTTATATTAATTTTTTGTTGTTCACATTCAATTTTCTTGAGTTTGAGTTCGAGTTTTTTCTTTTTTCATTATAGCCGATAGTCTTCAGTTCTGCTTTAATATAGTCTTTAAACATTTTTGTGGTTGAAAAGCCATTGAAAAGAAAAAATAATTTTTTTCCATTGACAGCAAATCGGCAGCAAAAATTAAATTTTTAATTATAACACTGTAAATTTATTTAATATTAAATATAAAAATAATTAATTTAAATGTACTAGTGTGCTTGAAAAACGAATTTAAATTTATCGCTGCTATCGATGTTACGTTTGGTTCTTTTTTTTAAATAAATTAAGTTCGCCAAAGAGTTATAACATACTGTAATTCTTATTTGGAGCATAAGAAATAAAATTCCAGTAGCGTTTTAACAAATTGTCAATTATAAAATTTGAAGAAAATGGCATTCAAAAGAATTGCCATACGCACTTAAAAATATGGCAACTCATCAGTAGAATAGTAGATAAAGCAAGGTTCCATCCATCAATTGCCGATGGCCAGTAAAAAGTTGAAACCTCGTCCTAGAGTTCACACAAACTTGTCTAAAAATGATACGATTTCATGAAATAGTAATAAAGGAATAAACGAATATATAGAATATAAACATAATTACTTAAAAAAAACGAAACATGTTTTATTAGATTTTGAAATGGATCAGTTTTAAATAAAAACTATGTAAAAATACGACATTTGGAGATAGCCAAACATTTCTCACCTGGTCGTTCATAAATGACACCAAAATGTCGCCTACTGTCGATACTAATGGTGAAAAGTAAATTAAGTAAAATTATCGAGTAAATGGTATTGGACTAGTTTTCGATTTATAAGACGTATTTTACAATTTTCAAAAGCGATAGAACGTAGCAGAAATAAGGGTCTCCCAAAAAAAGAGTAAAACTCCTAAAGCACTATGATTTTAATTAATATTAAACTTCTATTATTTGTATTTTGTGATTTATTTTATATTGTCTTGAACTGTTGTGATGGTATATTTTTATAAATACATATTTGCACTGTACAATAAACTCCCTAAACCATCCTATTATTTGTGAAATTTAATTAATCAACTCTTTCCCAAATACCACATTAAATGGAATTATTAAATATGTTTGGGACGTTGTTCATATTTGTTTTGTTGTTAATTTGATTGAAATGAATTTACAATTTTTTCAGTTTTATGATAACTACAGTTCGCACGGGGAATTAGATATGTAAATTGTGAAATTAAAACAACGTCCTAATTTTTATTAATTTTATATGACATAATTCTTCTTTGAAATCAACATTTAGGTAATTTTAAATTTTTTCTTTTAATAAACGTTGTTATTAATCGACTTCTATCCTTGCGAATATCGAAGTTACAGAAAGTCTATATAATAAAGGAATTCCTTTGCCAAATTAGAATTATCGTTCAAATATCGTGGATGCTTTATAAAATTATTAATCCCGCAACCACTCAGAAAATTCGTATTTATAAAAAAATCAATTTTTCAAAAGAAATTTCAAAGATGGAAAGAAAAGTTGAAAATGAATTTCAAACTTTTGAAAAATTATTTTTATTAAAATTAAATAAATATACATATAAATTAAAATAAATTAAAGAAATTGAAGTCTGTTAAAAATTCATTGAAATTGAAGATCAATTTTTATAAATTTTTACATTGTTTTTTCATAAATTGAATTTTGGAACAAATAAATAGATGATTATAAGGTAGATGGAAACAATAACTTTTCAGGAATAGTGGATCTCTGTATCCCATTGAATTCGGAACACATTTTCAAAAAATGTGCATACCGATACTGAAATTTCAGTAATTCTAGTGATTCACTAATTAATTTTGAAACATTAAGCGTTTGCGGTTGAGTTGCGGGTTTCCGAACTCCAGTTTCAATTATTAGTATTAACAAATCCGAACCTCGTTTTCAAAAACTATATCTTTCGATTACCCAGGTCATTCGAAAGCTAATGGCTGATTTATATTCAACGCAATTTTGCAGATTAGGTCATTTTGAAGCAAGATACCATGAATAAAAATTACTATTAAGCAAGCGAGACAAAATAATTGTCTCCACTTTGGTATAGTAGATTGTAGGAAAAATGTATGTCAAAAATTCGAGGTTAGGAAAAGTTCATGATTTTAAAATGAAGATAAAGGAAGGCTATAAGTGCTACCGAGTAATTAAAAAGCCAAATCGTTGAGATAACCAATACTTGTTCGATAAAATGTGTGCAGAACTGATGACAAAATTTTCACAAAATTTAGTGGATGTGTTTTGATGGATGACGAAACGTGCATGAAATTGATTTTTAAATACTGCAAGTTAGATACATTTGCAAAAAATGTATGATTTAGCAGTTGTGGAGCTAGGTTTTTGTCCCATTTTTCATAACGACGTATTTTGCCGATAATTCTTCAACTCGATTCAGCACTAAAGTTATATACATAGCTGTTTCACACGGCTCTAATTCTAACAGAAGCAATAAATTTGCCCGAAATTAATCAAATCATTGTTATCTCAAAGATTCCACAGGTTTTCGGTGCATCGAAAAATTTTGGGGTATAGTGGAAAGAGTGCTGAAGTGCAAAAGTCACACCGGCAGTAATGCCAGAAACAGGGAGCATCAAACAACATGTGCGTGATTTTATCCGTAATAACGAAATCTATAGAGGAGATTTGTGCAAAAATTAATAACCTCAAAAAATTTTATTATCATTCGAAAGAACATTTCTTGCCATTTATTTTTTAAAGATTACCTACGTTAGATAATATGGAATGGTATTTGGGCAATGACACGAGTAATGTTTGCTTCCAATGCCTCAAATCTAGCTGGTTTATTCACATAGACCTTGGACTTTGCGTAGCCCCAAAGAAAAGAGTCTAGGCGTATTACACGATCTAAATAGCCAATTCAACGATCCGAACCGTGAAATTAATTGCTCACCAACATGATTTTTCAATAAGTATATTGCTTCGCGCGCTATATGGCTAATAGCGCCGACATCTTAGAGCCAAATGTCGTCGAGGTCGGGCTTCAATGCCAGACAGTAAATATTCCGTTATCAGGGCGCAATAACGAGCACTATTCACAGGTACGTCCCGGCCGTCTTCTCTTTTGAAGAAATATGGACGAACGATTTCACAGGCGCATAAAACCCACCAAACCGTCTATTTAGAAGCGTATCATCCAATACTGTAAACTGGGTTCCAAACTATGGTCTAAGCGCACGAAATACATTCCTCACAGAACACTGATTTTCGTAATAAAGCTGAACAATTTATAGACGCTATGCTGGACTCAGTCTTGCCATGGTGAAATGGCAAACAATACTGAATAAATAAAAACACGATGACAGTTTGAACTTTGAAACTATTCGTGCGTCATTTGTCAAAAAGAAACAAATGAAAAAATCACCTCTAGATGAACGCTTTTACAAAATACTCCTGCGAACTTTTCGCATTCGATTCGAATCGCTAAAATATCACAGGTTGTTGACATTATTATAATTGTCGACGTTAACAAAAAACACTGTCAAGTATTCTACGTTGTTTTACGTGTCGACAATCGCGTAGAATACATGACGTAATCTACCTCGCCCATCCCTGGTTGTATATAAATATATAGATATATATATTAATTTTAATATGTATGTAGATGAAATATGGTTTTAATCAAATATTTAATTACAATAAACCTTTTTTGTTTATAAAAAGTATGTCACAATGTCCATTAAAATGAACTGAAATAAGAATTATAACCTGCCATTTCGAAGAAAATAAAACGAAAAAAAGGTCGTAGAATTTATTCATCAACTGCTTATTTATCCATTGGATTCTTGTTACCACAATTTGAGTGTTTCAGAACCAATTTTTGTTTTATTTTATCGCAGTTTTACTGTCATCTATTGGCGAACATTGAGAGTAGTTTCCTCCATTTTTGTTTGGTTTCATTTAGTTGTGATCAGATTGATGTTGTTATGAAAAATATCTAATTTTAGTATTACGTTAAAATTAAAAAAAATATTTTTTTTCGATAATAGTTAAGAATTTATGACACGTTTTGAATACATTCCGCATGAATAAATTGTTTTTTTCTTTATTTGTTGACTCTTATTTAAGCTCAGGGAGTTTACTCTGCAATTCGACATTTATTCTAACTAGAGTTCTGTTGTGTTACAACTAAACTACTAATTTACAAAATTCTTTACAACTATGGGGCTCCAATCTCGCCGTTGAACAACCGCTTACTTTAGTCACCGCCAACCAGGAAAACACACGTTGATATTAATTACCTTCACGCTTTAGCCTAACCTTTTTACGTGGCCGTATTTAAATAAACCTTGTCACCATGATTTAGTTTAAATAAATATGTATCTGACATTTATTTTAATCTCTCTGTTATTTTTATTTTATTTTGTGTTTTAATTATTTTATGTATTAATCTTAGGATTTCGTTTAGTTAATTAACTGTTTTATTTGTAGTATTGCGAATCATTTAGAGATGGATAGTAGATTATAGCTTATTTCTATTTATGTACGTACAATAAAACAAATAAACAAAAATCCTTCTATACAGTTTAAGACTAACTTAAACCTTATTACCTGGAAGCGGTAAAATTTCTTAAGTCTTAAGTAGAATTTATAAATAAAAAAATATTTTGCAGTCCAGGGTGAATTTAGTCGTTGGCCAGTTTTAACTCCGTTGCAACTTGTACGTATAGCAATAATATTCAAACAATTTTATTAATGTTTTTAATTCTTATTGAAGATTTTTTAGGAATGTTTAAATACAATACTAAACATCAGTCGCGATTTTTTACCTAATTGTAATAACACTTGATTCAATCAATTATTTTTATTATTTTATAATCTGCTAAATTCAATAAAAAACAACTCACCCTGACTAGCGAAATTCATCAATAATCAAGATTTGGTTTATAGAACCCTCAACATGGTTCCGTGTTGGTTAGTATTGGCTGTACTTCTAAATGGTTTTCAGCAGAGAATAACGCATAAATTCGTTTTGATGAATCTGCGGCAATAATCTTATTAGACTAATTATTGGCTCAACATCACAAATCGTTTTAAGAAGTTCGTATATATAGTAATTGAGGCTTTTCATGAAATTATTGTTTAGATTCAGTTTCAGGTATACGTATACTTATTATTTATGTGTGAATCTTTGAAGCTGTTTGGGATAATTAAAAACTTATTAATGTCATAAACTCAAGACAAGCCAGAATTAATATTGATATTTTATCAACCAGTGAGTTAACCTTAGCAATATCTTATATTATGATTACGTAAATAGTTTTCTGATTAGAGTGAAAATTTGGCTGCTACTTGTTTGTATTTGTATATGTACATACATATATGTATTATGTACACAAAAATAAAATCCTCATAATTGGATGAGAAAGTAAATGAACTTACACATTGTATAGTACATACATATAGTTATTTATTTATCTGTTATATAGCGTCAAAAAAAGATAAATAGAAAAATTTGTACACATTTTATATACATACTAGTACATATCATTCGTTTACATTTCTATTGTATAAAATATTTCAATATTTGTTTGGTAAATTTAAAAAGATAAATAACCAAAAAGAGCTTATAAAGCTTACATAATAAATAAAATTTAATTTAAATTTTATTAAAACTGAAATATTTGAAGACGTTTTGGATAGTAGTTTGGATTCTGTAAATTTTTATGTTGTGTATATTACTCCCGCCAACAAAATGGACTTTTGTGGCTCTAATTCCCATGTGGACTTCACGTAAGCCAACTAAGGAAATTTCTGCTGGATACCGTTCATTGCTGTATGGAATCATGATTCGTCGATTATATTAAGTGATAACATATTATCAGGGATGGGCGTTAAATTGACGGCATTGACGACACTGCCATAGAAATCAAAGTATATCCTCAAATTCAACTCATTGCTCAAGTTCAAACATAATTTTAAATTTTGGTTAAATCACTTAAGATTGCGTAACAAATCTACATTAAAATACTCTTTCAATTATAATTAAAATTTGATTCAAGCCCACACTAGAATTTTTGCTGGAATTTTACTTAAGAAAACCCACTCAACATAGTTCAAAAACTATACAAATACAAAAACGACTAACCATAATTTAAAATGCGCTCAACTTTTGTTCATATTCAGCTGAAATATTAATTTTTGTCTCATTCTTATAAAGTGAAATTAAAACTTGACTCATATTCCTATGTACATACCTTAAATAAATAATTCAAAATCTACACGCAAACTCCAATAACACAAAATATTTTTGTCAACTAATGATTGATTTTTAACTCAATTTAAAATTTAAAATTTACTCAAATGTTGTTGAAAAATTACTTTATTTTCACTAATACCACAAACAACATTCACTAATTCCACAGATAAGTTGCTTGTGCTAATACAATTCTATTCTGGAATTTCACTTAAGCAAATCCATTTAAAAAATGTATACTTCGAAGTCTATATGCAAACTCAAATATGAGTAAATATTTATAATTTAAACTGCACTCAAATAATCTATTAATATCAAGTTCATAGTACAAATTACCCTAACTTTAACTTAAAAAAGTTCTACTCAAAATATATAATACAAATTCTACTCAATCACAATAAATACTCGTATATCAAAAAATTATTTCCTAATCAAAAATCTGTGACGCGCCTTATTTAACTAAACTCCATAGTACAATTCTACCTTGAAATTCACTTAAAAAAATCAAAATATATAATTTAGCATCTACTAAAATTCAATTAGTATAAAAAACGAAATTTTGAAAAGCGGGCATTTTTACTCCTACCTTTTTACCCCAACCTTCGATTTCAAGCAATACTTTTCATTTGCTAACTTTCTTCGGTATCTCTTTTCATGTGGTCGGTATTCTGGGCAACCATTATAGAGCAAACCTATATCCTCATGTGGATCTAGCCCTTGACACGATACCTAACGTCATTGCTTAGGGGATGCTATTTTAAGTTAGAACTTTTCTAACCTAACCTAAATTGAAAAGATATTTAAATATATTGAAAAAGATTCTAAAACTGTCCTATCCGAAACGCATTAGACCTAAATTTTGGCTATACCGTGGTTTAGAACTAGTTCACTAAATCTCTCTATCAATCGTCTACATTATCGACATTTTCTACGAATTTTATAGATGACGCGTGAATGCCCATCCCTGCATATTATAGCCATCAAGCACATATCATATTTAAGTAATTGATATAAGTTACTTCAGAAATATCATATCTCACTAGTTTTTTAATTAATTTTAACTTGAATTTTTATTTAAATTATCCCAAACAGTTGATTTGATTTGATTTTATAAAACAACACTTTATTCGGTCACGTAAAAGTACGTTTGGTTGCGACGCCATGTTGGTAACTGAATTAAAAAAAAACAAAATATAACATCGATAAATTTAAATCGAGTACTAGATAAAAAAATGAATTTTGTTGAAATGTAACGGTTTTTCGAGAAATTTGAATTTAAATTCATTTGAATTCTCCTCAATAGGGTTCCGTTTTACATTTTTTGACGGAACCCTAAAAACTCGGGAAAATATCTAAAATACAGCTTTATAGCTTTTATTTTTACTACACGTTTTTCCTCTTGAGGATTTATTCGTTTGACTAATTGGCATTGACACCAATCGAATATTATTGCGAGTGCATGATTTTGTATGCAATACAAATTTTAATTACTAAAATTATTGAGTTAGTAAACACTTTTGTATACAAGTTTTGCAATCAATTTTGTTAATCAACTTTTATTCTTGTTTGTAAATGTATGCGACTTACAGTTTGGATCGAATTGAACGAAAATAAATGAACTCATCCTCTCAGAATCTATTTTATGTAATATGCGGAATGGAAATATTTAACCGTAAATTTGAAGAAAATCTATAATCATTAGGTGCCCACCAACAGATGTATTCAACTACGCTATATCAAAATATTTTATGTATATACATACATATGTATGTATGTATGTAATTGTAGTTTATTTCAGGATTCCATGCTCATAATCATTATTGGTTGTACATACATTAAAATTTTATCTTAACACATTTTATATACTCGACATATCATACATATTTTATTTAACCCTTACGACGTTGGGTCGGTTTTTTTTCATTTTTAATCCTTTTTTTTTATTATATTGATTTTAAAAAAAATAAAAATAACAATAAATGTTTTTGTTTGATTGTTATTTTGATCGAAAATTTATTGTTAAGAAATTTTCTTCAGCTCCTTTCCTTGTTGATGTTATTATTGTTGTATTTTAGATCAGGAGGATTATACAATTGATACTGTTTTGTATTACAGATATATGTATGTACATATAATATATAGAGAGAATATCACTTAAATTTATGGATTGTTTGGGCGTAAAAAAATAAAGTAACACACATTGCCATATTACATATATGTATATGAATATGTACATATAAATCAAAGAACAAAAAAAGAAATTCATTTCGATTATCAGAAAGTGACTACAACAACAACAGCAACACCAGTAAAAAGTTTGGTTGATAATGGAATTTCCATTTTTGTATTATTTAAGCTTATTATTGTTATCTTATACATATATAGGAATGTATATATGTACATATATACATATATTGGGGAATGGAAAATGTTAAAAAAAAATAAAAATATAAAATAAAATTTTTGTTTGACACTCTCGGTATCGGCAGAGACCAATTGAAATAATGAAAATTTATAATGGTTGTTATAATGGTTGTTTTTTTTTATAGATTTTTTATAGGGTACGTAAAGGGCACAGTTAAAAAATATGATTTAAAATCACAATTGGATGATTTGTTTTGGTTAAAGTGTATAACAGGAAGTGTTTTAGATAGTAAAATATAATATTCTGCCCAATTTCGAAGCATTTCAGTTCAAGTATTCTATGATGAACTAGTGTGGTTCTTACTTTTTAATTCATATGTATTTTTGTGAATTTATACCCCATCACCAATATGAGAATTTTTTCTTTTAATTGATTTAATATAATGAAAAAGGTTGTTGAAAAATATTTGCTTAACTTGTAATGTAAACTTAATCAAAAAGCTTCATCCTTAAAAAATTTATTTAAAGACAAATTTTTATAATTTCTAACCATTTCGTTGAATATTTTTATATTTTCATCTATTTATATTTATAATGAAATTTAATTTAGAATTGTTGATTAAAACTTTTATGATATGTACATATATAATGTAATTTAATTAAAAAAAAATACATTATGCATTGCCCATTTTAATTATAAATTGGTGCGGTTATGGACTATTTATCTTTTGCTATCAAATAATTTATAATAGGGAAATTCGAGCAGATTTCGAGCAGATATGGCAGTTTATCGCAGTTCGGTTATATTAACTAGATGGCACAACTGGCAAATAAACGCTATGTTACTATTTTTTTAAACAAAATTTTGAAAAATAATGTAAATACTAAAAAAAAAAAAAAATTAAATAAACCCAACCAAATTGACAATACCCGGCTGAAATATCTTGAAAATAACAGGTAACGTAAAAATTCATTGTAAAACAGGTTTGGTGCGCCATCTGTAGGATATAACTTTATTAATTTGTGTCGATAACATGAAGTCATTTGTTTGCTATCAAAAAACTTATATATAAGAGAGATTACTGCAGATTTCCATAGTAAACTCGCGTGACTTCATGTTATCGACACAAATTAATAAAATTATATACTGCAGATGGCGCACCAAACGGTTTTTAACAAGAATTTTTACGTTACGTTATGTTGGGTTTGTTTACTTAACTTTATTTATTTTTTAGATTTATTTACATTATTTTTCAAAATTTCGTTAAAAAAAATGGTAACATTGCGTTTATTTGTGTCCTCTAGTTAAAATAATTTAACTGTGATAAACAGCCATACCTTTATACGCAAATATGCAGCAATTTCCCAGTATTATAAATTATTTGTTTACTATATATATATAGTTAAGCTATTGATTAATAGACGACAGCATACAAATTTAAAACAGATATATGCAGTTAAATTTAGATGGCACAGTTTTAATTGATTAAAATAAATTTTGGCTAAACAATTAATATACCAAAACTCAAATTCTATACCTTATGTGCCAAAGATCATCTATAATTTATAGGAGTCGTTGATATTTGATATGCAATCTGATTAAAATGAGATAAAACAAAACACAAAAATATATCGAACTACTTTTAATGTTCACTACTAGATGTCCCTGAAATTATAATTATGTTATGTTTTTGTCTTGTCAAACAAACTTCGATCACTGGATTGTGAATAAATCAAACGATGTAAATTCTAGATCACACTAAATTTAGTTATTTCTTAATAATTACATACTTAACACTAATTTAACTAATTCACTTATTTAACTTAATTATTTAATTTCACACTTTAATAACACTGCATTACATTTTAACAACTATTCTTGAATAGTCTAGACACATCTACTTTATTACAATTTTACATTTGTGGTAGTGTTTCTACTCAAATAGAGATGTCGCCACGATAGCCATGTATGTGTATTAATACATTCTAATTGGAAAATGATTTTGCGAAATAATTTTATTTTAATCCATTAGCACCATTGTGATCTTTAGATTGAACATCAAGTTTGAAGAAATGCCAGGTACTGCTGCGAATTTCATAATCTTCGTAAATATCATATAATTATTGTGCTCCATACATTTATTTCCCAAACTGGTTATTTGTTGGTCACATAAATAAAATTTGGTTATCCTCTATGGCTTACTATCGTGCATATCACACGTGCAAAGAAATCTAGTAATTTTAATATACTTATTTACTTCACTGAAAATTGCTAATACACGAATTCGACTGTTTTGTTTGAAAATCGATTTATCTGGCCTAAATAATTTTTTTTCAGTATCGGTGAAAAATCGAGTATGTATAGACTTAATAAGTAAAGGCTCTAAAGGCCAAACTAAACATTTTGTGGAATACATGTTTAACCTTTTGATCGATTTTACAAATTACGCTGGTTTGTCTATAAGCAATTTAAGCAATTTCAAAAATTACACTTTTGCCTTTACGTTCTTGAAGTCAAATAAATTTTGCATTTTATGAAAAACGTAAATTTAAATCGATTACGTTTACCTAATTATACTGTATATCGGCGCCTCTGCGGAGGAAGTTTATGGAAGACCTCCGAAACGGAATAATAATGTACGCAAACTTACATTGAAATGTTAATATAAATTGTTTCAATTATTCCAAACATTTTGTACGGGAGTGCAATGACCTCGTGGTGTGATCTAAACCCAATTAGTAACTGCACGTGTTCGCATAATATAATTCTTCAAAACTCAAGTTTTATATTTTTTAAATTCATTTAAAAATCAAGCTGTTAACAGAATTTATCTTTTAAGTGGCTGAGATGGAATATAATATTTTTCGTTGTACAGTAAACTATTATTTTAACGGGCATTAACTTAAACGGATCGATCAAATTTTTATATATCGTCCGAACATTTGCTTTCAACAGAATGTCACATTTACGGACATATCGTTAGCATAGTCAATTTTTTAATCAATCTATTCAATCTAGTTAAATTTTCATTTATATACCTAAATAAATAAAATTAAGCACAAATGCGAAAACCAGAGCAACGTATAAATGAAAGCAATAATCATTTATTATATAGAATTTTCCACAGATTTTCATTTAAATAAAAATTGGGGCGTTGCTTTTATTTTATAATACTTACCAATAACGTAGAAAGCTTACCAAACTAAAATTATTATGTATTAGGTAATTACAAGATACAACTACTTGGAAACTTTAGCTCTCGTTAGAATTTAAAATGAGTTTGAAGATAGGTAAATAATTTGATTCAAGATTGAATGTGTATGGTTGAGTCATAATGCAATAGAAGAAAATAAAATATCAGCCGCATATAATTAAAATTATTTTTCGTTTAAAATTTAAATAGATAAATAAATATGTACTTCTGTAATTTAATTATAAAGCAAATAAATTTCTTTATTTTATTCTCTTTCATAGAGCCGTTGTTGTACCATAAACTACATTGAGTAAACAGCATCTAAAAAATAATTTGAAAATTATAGTTGAGTGGTGTATACATATATTTTCTTTGACTTTTAAATTTATAAATAATTTATTAATAACAAATCATGATAATTAAATTGTGACTAAACCTTTAAAAATAATCCATAAAATATATACCTACATAGAATTAAAAAAAAACAAATAATAAAAAAATTCCTAAAATGCTACGATAATTAGAGATTTGAAAATTAACAACAAAAACAAAAAATATTTAATTTTATTTTAATTACACCAAAAATTAAATTATCAAAAATGATTTAAAAAGTGTGCGCGCGCGTGTGTGTATAAAAATTAAATATATATAGTGAAACACACAAACTTTATAAGGAATTTATTCAACAAAACAACAATTATTTGGTATAATGTTTTTAAATAATTAATGTGTTAATTAAAAAAAAAAAATTTAAATTTAGTAGTAATAGTGAAAATTGTAAGTGTTTTGTGAAATATTAAAAAAACAAAATAAATATAAAAAGGAAAAAAAAGAGAAATTCCACCACTGAACTGAAAAAACGTTTCAAAACTGGATTGGGTGAAATTACATTTTTCACCTGTTCGATTAAAAAAAACACGGAAGAAAAAAAATTACGCGAAAAATTTTTTTTCCGGGTTTTTTCGGTTTAATTTGAGATGGATACACATTGGTTAATTCTACTTGTCTTCCTTATGAAAAATATCCAAGGTAAGAAAGAACGTTTTATAAGATATTAAAAAGAAGAAGAATTATATGTTTTTTTGTGCGATTGTCCTGTATATAGGGCTGTCAAGAAATATACATATTTGTTTATAAATAAGGAAATTAAAAAAATAAAAGCCAAAAGCTAACTTAAGCTTTTGTGTTTTGTGGAATGGTGATATATTTTTCACACTATACACACCACACACACAAATACTTAACATTAATAATGTGAAGGTTGTGTTAGTTTTTTTATATATAAATTTTCACGTATTTTTTCTATAAATTATACTTAATCTTTCGTAAATATGTGATATAATGAAAATAATGGTTTTATCATTAATCTAATATTTTATTATATATATATATATGTATATATATATATATATATATATATATATATATATACATATATATATATATATATATATATATACATATATATATATATATATATATATATATATATATATATATATACATATATATATATATATATATATATATATATATATATATATATATATATATATATATATATACATATATATATATATATATATATATATATATATATATATATATATATATATATATATATATATATATATATATATATATATAAGAAGGAAGAAATACTTCTGTGTTTATTGTTAAATTTATAGTGCTATATAATGTGATGGTACATCCTGATATATCGATGAAAAATCGAACAACGCGTTTTCTTGTTGTGTAGGATGGCATAATTACATTTTTGAGTGTATATAGGATATTTTTCCGGAATTTACTGCATCTGTGTTTTATCTTCCGAAAATAGCGTGGAATGTTTTACTCAAGTAAATATGTGCATATTACATATGTATATATATATATATATATATATATATATATATATATATATATATATATATATATATATATATATATATATATTGTATATATACATATATTTGAAAGAAAATGTAAATGTCAAACGAAACTTTCCAAAAAAAAAAAATTTAAAAAATTTTATTAAAAATAAATTATTTGTTTTAAATCTCATTTTGATGAACATAACACTTGAAACTTGCATATTGAAGTTCGTGTTTTCAATAAGCTTTGGAATAAAGTATTTATGAAGGTAAAATTTTGTCTCTCTAGCACACTTTTCTAAAATTATTAAAACTGCTTTTCTTAAATTATTCATCAAAGGATTTTATTTTATTTTCTGTTAGAAATCTACGAATACCACCGTTTTAAAATTATATGTAATGCTTAGCCGGTCCATTAAGCTCTCATCAATGAAAACACCCTTTTCACATTCTCATCTGCGGGTAAGGCTGAAAATGGAAAATATACGAAAGATTTAATCAAAAGTTCAAATTACACAATAACATTTTTTTGTTCCCAATTCGTGGGTTGCCAACTCTTTTCAGGACTAGGAAATGGAAATTACTTTAAATAACAAAAATTCTCTGAATATCTAAGCTCGCCGACTGTGCGAAGACTTTAATAAAAGTTCAGCTTCATCCAAAGAATTTCCAATATTAATACCGATTCATTATAAGAAAAACTCTCGAGTTACGAGAAAATTTATTTGGTTGTCAACACGGCCATCGGCTCAAAAACTTAATTTTTTGTGTTTGTTTATGAGTTCTTGCGGGTATATTAATCCTAAATAGTTCTCATCAGATGTTTGTTGTAGAAATTTGATTTTGTTTTATGGTTTAGGAACATATTTTTCAAAAGTACCGCACGTAGTGAAGAAAAAAAATTGGGCCAGGTATTTAAAAAAAACTTAAGTTTCACGCAGCTTATAATGAAAAGCTCATCGTCTTTCGTTTGCAATAAATATTACACTCATTTATCAATCGATAATAATATCAGATATTCTGTAATATTCAATAGTAATCGAAGAAAATGGGCTATTGATTCCTCAAGTTGCAAAATAAAGATAATTTAAAAAGAGAACCAAAGATAATAAACAAAAAAAGGAAAGAAATATTAAAAAAGTTTGTGATGAAAAAAGAGAACATGTTCTCTTTTAAAGAGACCTTTTGGCCACCCTACTTATTACCAGTGAACATACCGGCTTAAAATTAGCTCGAATTTGTGAACTTAGTATGTAATTCCAATGAAAAATGGTTCGTGTATTCATTTTGACTTTCGCTCACTTCTCGTGTGTGAGGTCGTTGTAATATCACCATTTTCGAAATCCGTATGTCTATTATTTAATCATGTTTTTTCTATTGCGATCTCAGCATATTAGAATAAATTTGCACACTACATCTTTTTCCTCATCTCGTTGGCTATCGAAAATAAAAAAATTGGTGATATTTTATCGAATAAATTTATAGAAATAGAATCTAGCAGGCCGTGGTTCATAATAGAAATTGTTGAATTGAATGCGAAATATCGTATCATTTTGTTCTGGAAAAAAGAGACACAAACGTCTATCGAGTATCGAAAATGGTGATGTTACAACATTCCACCTCTCAACAATCTTAATCAAGTTATCCGGGTTATACAAATGTGTTAATTTGAGTTATACAAATCTGTAGTGCCATTGTAAATATTATTCATACCCTAGCCGAAAAATAAAAATTAAGAATTTGTTTTTCACAGGAAACTATCTAAAAGAGAGTCTTTTGACCCAAACCGAAATAAGTTTCGTTTTCATTTCGGCTAATTTAATTTAAACAAAATTCAAAATGAAAGAAATTGAAATTAATTAATTTTCTCTAATATTCATTTTTTCATTAAATAATCAGTAAAGGAACCAAACGCAAATTTTAGTGTAACAAAATCAACATAGGAAAATTATTTTTGTACAGTAAACTCAGTATGCAACCAAAACTGCCAGACAATTTTTACGTCATAACAAAACTATGAAAAATTTCAATGTAGAAAATACATTTCCGTGCGCAATGTTACTATTGAAGTATTGATTAAGTCACTTGTTTCGGTGGTGTATACTTGTAAGTCCTCGATAATCATGTTTTGCTGCTTTCTATTATTTATCATACTATCATAAAACATAATTAGGTCATATCTATTTATCACTGAAAAAAATATGTATTTTCACAGAAAATACGATAGTTGATTTTCTGGACAATTCGAATCGCGCACAATTTTGTTTTGTGGAATAAAACAAAATTAAAATAAAATGGAAGGCTACTAGATATAAATAAAATTTTTTATTTTTATTTAATTTATTTCATATACAGTAAGAATTGACGCTGTCATCTGGAATTTGGCTTATTTTTTTAGTATTAACTCTGAAGTTTGGTTCACGAGGACGGATATTTACCCCATAGCTAATTTTCTATTCGAGCTTAAGATAATAATATTTTAACTTTAAAGAAAGGAAATTCAGTTCGAATATAAATGGCTACGGTAAATATCTGTCTTTGTGAACCTACGTTGACATTTAAAATTTCTCTGTAAATATTTGTTTTAAATGTTTGATTTAGATCGTCGTTAATTATGGCCTAAATATATCTTCGCTCTAATAATAAATGTAAAACTTATTGATGTACCTAACATTGTTCCTTTTTTATATTCGATAAAATAGAATCATCTTTTTGAAATATGAATCCTTCGTTAATAAATAACATTTATACAAACGTTGAACTTTTTAATACTCTATTTGTAATCGTAAATGTCATCCGAATAGTTATTTTGCAAAACATCATTTGCATACAAACAATTGATCGACAACAATTAATGTTCGACGTAAATATTAGCAAGGGCCAGCAGAGTGGTTTCCAATATACATATATATTAGGGCCATAAGGCCATTTTAAGTCAATATTTTCAATAAATCGATCGAAATCGATGTTTTGAAAAACTAAGAAACATTATCGTTGACTTAATGAAACTAATGGATCAATAGTATAGTGTTGGGTTTTCAACTTTGGACCAATATTTGTCGATAAAACTTAATATTTTGTCTTCTCTAGTCGCGTATGAATAATACCTTCGATATTTTTTCTTGTCATCTTCCGATATCAAATATACAAGTGGACCTACAAATTTATTTATCGTGCTCTTATATATCAATAGTTGAATAGAAATTCTTTGAATCCAGACATTCGTCGAATCCAGACAATCCCATAGACACTGTGCTTCATCTAAAAATATGTGGGCTTTGTACTATTTTATAATTTATTGTTTGCATTGGCCACCACAATTTTACCTAATCACAGCCATTTTTTATATTCTTTTGATTCACACTATCTCGTTTCTTTAAACTTACTTAACAATTAAATTTTATTTTAAACTTTAAAATTAGAGTTAAACTTACCATTAAATACACATAAATGAGTGTATATTTATTATTTTTTACTAAATTGATGTCATTATTTTGACAATGCTTTTATGTTGACAATAACATCTGTATATCGACAGGATATAGTAAACAAAAAACAAAATGTATAATGCATAATTGACACTCCCAAGTATTTTTACTTTCGATTATTTTCTCATATTTCACACTATAATTCTAAACTTATGTCGTTTTCGTTTGAACATAAAAACTTGCACTGAGTGCAAAAAATTACACGAAAACCGTTCGTTTGAACCAAAAAAAATTGCCTGACAGCTAAATATTTTGCACTCAGTGCAATTTTGTCTACTCTGGTTTTTTCGACCGAGTTACCCCTATTTTACACCAATACTATAATTTTATCTGTCACTGTGCTGCCGTTTTGACTTTTGTGAACAAAACCGTCTATCTATAAACGGTTTTGTTTGTGAATATTCATTTTTTTTCAGAAAACACAAATATAAATGAGGGTAAATCGATTTCATGTTCGATTGACGCACAAAATCAGTGTACTCTGCCAATGAGGGGAAAAAAATCAAACGAAAACGACATTAGATTCGAATTTTGCTTAGTTTGAGTTTCGAGTTCTAAGATAAATTAATTGAAAACAAATTAAATTTCATAATAAAATTAATTTTACTAACATAAATTATATATTAAAATAAATAACTCGAATACATAAAAAATTGTAATATTGAAAATTGCAAAACTTAATTTCAATGACATTTTATATGTACCAATATTAACAAATTAATCTAACATTTAATTAAATGAAATATACATACATATTTATAAATATAAAATTGATTAAATAAACTATGTTACCACCATTTAAAAAACATACAACAAAATACAATATGGCGTCGATAGTATCCAAATATTTATTAAACAATATACATACATATACACAACCACAAAGGAAAACCATAGACAAATTAATTTCATTATAGGATTCTGTTTCCTGTTGTATAAAACGTACATAAATGTAAAACGTACACATAACCATAGTATACAAATTCACACCACGATCATTATAAAAACGTCCCAAGCAAAGTTATCTTTCGGTTACTTTCTAAAAAATCGAAGGAAAATACGATAGCTTAATTTTGAATTTCACTGTGTTATACTTGCCCTTCATGGATGCTCGCTGCACATTTTTCATCGATTTGAAATTTATTTAATGTTCTAAAGATAAAACGTATTAATTCAACTAAATAATTTTTGCCATTATTTCAAAGGCTACTTGAAGTTGTTGCACGATAAAAAAGTTTTGAATAATCGTTTCACAGCCTACTATTGTAAACCAACAACCACAGCCTACTATTGTATACCGAGCAATTAGGGCAGTGGTTAAAGCTGCGACGTTTGGATCGGGAGGTACTGGGTTTCGAATCCCAACAGAGGCGGGATGCAAAAGGGATTTTTCATCTCCCGATTACGATCGGTGATTAAATTGAAAATATCTATGACCCTCTGTTGGAATGTAGGACTCATGGGCCGACCCATCTTCCATATCACTGTACAGGGTGACTGGAGCTATGCAATGCGCAGGTGGTATACTGCACTTGTGTGAATGTGATGAATGGGTTGAATGAATGTTAGTGTGAATGTGGGTATTGCACTGTGGGCCCATTAGTGGCATTGAGTGCTGGAGTAAAATCCGCCCAATTTTAGATTTTTTTTAAAAAACACAATATAGGTTGAATTTACAATTAATTTTTACTATATTATGTATAAATGTTTGGCCCCTGTGGTCGGGGGGCACTCACATGTCTCGTAAAGCAAAATTGCACGAACATGTTTCCCAAGAATACCACCACAGTACCCTTTGCTTGTCGTAGGAGGCGACTTAACGGTTGGATCGCTGGGCTGACGACCCGCATCCGTAAAAAAAAATATAGTGTTTATAAAGTCAACAAAAAGAAAAATGGATACCGCCAAAACGACACCGGACCCCCGCTTAAGTACCCGGACACGAGATTTAGGATCGGCACGTGGAACGTGCAATCACTAAGGAAACCAGGAGCGTTAGAGGGCCTAATCACGTGCATGAAGGAGTATCGGCTGGAACTCGTTGCTCTTCAAGAAACTCGCTGGCCTAAAAGTGGAGACCATGTGTCCCAGGGCTATACGTTGTTCTACAGTGGAGATGACCTCGGAAATCTTGGAGCTGGATTTCTTCTTGGGCCGCAGGTAAAGAAGGCTGTTTTGGATTTCCAAGCAGTCAATAACCGATTGTGTAAGCTTCGCTTGCGCATGAAGTTAGCTAACCTGTCGATAATTTGTGTACATGCGCCCACAGAAGTCAGCCAGCCCCAAGATAAAGACTCATTTTACAATGACTTGGACGATCTGATGGGATCTATACCCGAACACGATGTTAGAATGGTAATTGGGGACTTTAATGCTAGAGCTGGCAGAAATCAGACCGACTTGTGTGAAAACATAGGTCCGTACTCCCGACACGAAACTGCGACCGATAATGGTGAGAGAATGATGTACTTGGCGGTTGCTCATGATCTTAGAGTAGCAAGCACATTCTTCCCTCACAAACACATACATCTTGAGACATGGACACATCCTCGCGGAACTTCCCGGAGCCAAATTGACCATGTGTTAGTTTCTAAAGGACGGGCTCAGGTTGTGCAGGATGTGAGAACTTATCGGTCAGCAACCAAATACGTAGGCAGCGATCATCATTTGGTCGCTGCAAAGCTACGATGGAAGTTTTCGTACAAGTCTGGGAACACAGCGAAACGCATGGTACGTTTCGACTGTGAAGGTCTGATAAATGAAGATCAAAAGAAACGATATCAGGATCTTGTCAGCGACAACATTAATGAAGCTAATTACCAGTCTGACTGCGTGAACTCTGTCTGGGGGGTACTGAAAACTTCGGTTGTCAGTGCTGCTCAACAGACTTTAGGTATAGTGAAAGTCAGACCCAAGAATGATTGGTTTGATGACGAGTGTCGTCTTGCAGTTGAGCAACAAAATATAGCCCATAATGAAGTGCAACAACGTCTCACAATCGCGAGGAAAACAAGGCTGCTCTTGCAAGAAGGGCAGCTAAGCGGATTTGTAGACGGAAGAAGCGAGAATGGTGGAAGGCCGAGGTTCTGAAAGTACAACAACTCAGTAATGAGCGCAGTTCGCGTAATTTCTTTAAAGGAATTACTGGACTGAACCATACTTTCAGGCCTACGTCAACCGCCATTCGGGACCGGGATGGAAACCTCTGTGTCAACATCGACGCAGTACTTGACGCATGGAGTGGACACTTTACTGACCTGCTTGATGTCCATCATGCGTCACAGACTGTTGTTGAGCCACCTCTAATACAGACTGCGGAGATTTGCACTGAGGAGCCATCCCATGAGGAATTCACTAAAGCCATGCAGAGATTGAAACGAAACCGTGCACCTGGAGTGGACTGCATTAATTCGGAGCTCTTGATATTCGGAGGGGATACTTTGTGGAACTGTCTTTTCGACCTTATTCGATTAGTATGGCGAACCGAAGTTATGCCTGACGAATGGAAAGTGGCCGCGATATGCCCCATCTTCAAGAAGGGAGACCGCTTGAAGTGTGAGAATTATCGCGGTATAGCTCTCCTTTGCACAGCTTACAAGTTACTGTCATACATTGTATTGGATAGAATCACTCCTCTAGCGGAGGGCTTGGTTGGTGACTATCAAGGAGGATTTCGTCCGAATCGATCAGTCACCGATCAGGTCTTTTCGCTGCGGATGATTCTATCTAAATATTATGAGACATCCATCCCCGTACATCAGGTGTTCCTGGATTTCCGGCAGGCCTATGACTCGATCAATCGAGAGAGTTTATGGTCTGCCCTGGAATACCTAGGAATGCCAACAAAACTGGTACGACTATGTAGGATGACAGTGACGCAGTCTCAATGCTGTGTTAAAGTTGAGAACAGGCTATCGACAAGTTTTGTAGTTAACTCGGGTGTTCGGCAGGGAGATGCTCTGTCCCCGATACTCTTTAATCTCATGTTGGAGTACATCTTTCGTAAAACTGAAACACCGCAGCGTAACATCTTATATAGCCAGTCCAATCAGGTGCTTGCATATGCAGATGACATATGCGTGATTGGACTGAATAGCAACGGAGTGAAAGAAATACTTGATCCGCTTGTAGAGTTTTCAGCTTCAGTTGGACTTCAGATCAATGAGTCCAAAACGAAATACCTGATCTCTGGTTTTAGGGACAGTGGTACACCAGATTTTAGTAGTGGCCACCACACGTTTGAGGGAGTGAGGAGGTTCAAATATTTGGGTTCTCTTATCACTCACGATAATAGTGTGGGTGAGGATATTAAAGTGCGGCTGGCAGCTGGCAGTCGTTCTTTGTATCCTCTAAGGCCACTGCTAAAATCTAAACACTTATCAAGTACCGTGAAGCTGAAGCTTTACAAAGCGTTGATCAGGCCCGTTGTTATGTTTGGATGTGAAAGTTGGGCGCTGACGGATGAATACGAGAGATGGCTCCTAACATTTGAGAGAAGAGTCATGCGTGTGATCTACGGCCCAAAACGCGAAATAGATGGTACCTACCGAGCTCTGTACAATATCGAGATCAGAGATCTGATGAAGATCCCCGATATTGTACATGAAATAAGATCTCAGCGAGTACGCTGGCTCGGTCACGTTCTGCGTGCTGATCCGGAACGAATTGTGCAGCGATCTCTGAAAGGAGAGCCACCATATGGTAGGCGCAGAGGTCGTTGCCGGCGACGATGGCTCCACGATGTAGAGAACGACTTGGCCTCTTCAGATTGTCTTAGACAGTATGAAGACCATGCTCAGGATCGAAACCGTTGGAGCCAGGTTGTTGACTCAGTAAGGGGCCAGTAATGGCCTTTAATACTGTTTATTATTATGTATAAATGTTAGTACCATTTTACCTTCTATTTGAAGTAGCACATGACTCAAGCTGCTATGTTAAAGGAAAGTCTTTTACCGCGTATTGTATCGACACCAACAACAAGAACGTTTTGGAGAGCTTGAAAAATGCCCAAAATAGTAGAGGATTTGAATAGGAATAAATCTAGAAAGTATAATTTCATCTGTTATTGCTTTTAGAAAAAAGACACATGCTTCAAATTTGTACAGATTATAATCGACACTCGGTATGAATTAATAAATAGAAATTGCAACTGTCACAAATATAGCCTATACAAATTATGACATATTTCATATTTTTATTTTGGTTCATAATTTGTATATACTCGTACTCGTACACACATAGTATATAGTATACCGATTCCATTCATATACGTATAATCATATGTAATTCAAACCAACCTACTGCTATAAATTCAAAACATGATTATTATTTTTTATATAAAAAAACTTTTTTATATATTTTGAATTATCTACTTAAAAGGATTATTATATCTTATTGTTTTCTTTTTGTTGCTGCTGGTGCTGTATTATTATTATTATACAATGTATGTATATAGAGAAAATATTATCCAATTGTTGCTTTTCGGTTTTCTCTGGTCTGCTTCTGCTTGTGTGGTATTGAATTCAATTAAATTATTTTTTTGTTACATTATTATAATAAGTATTGAAACTTTGTAAGTATTTGATATAAAATGGGATGGGCAGAAGAATGTATTCCTAATAATCCTATCGATTCATTAGACGAGGACGAACTTCAATTAGTTGTTTTGTCTCATCTTCCGAAAAAATCACAACATCATAATTAAAAACCGATTTCATTATATTTTGACTGTATTCCATTAGGTTCGTTCTGTATACGAGGATTCTACCATTTGTAACATGCACAGTTTGAATTTGAACTATAATCTTGAGTCCAAGAACGTGCTTCCCAGATCATAGTAAAAGTTGATGATTTATTTTTGCCTGTTGCTCAATCAAGATGCCTTCTCAAATCTGTTGATGTTTTACAACAGGTTTGACAGGTTTGTAAAGGCTCAGATTTCCGATCCTTTCTTTATCTTATTTTAATATTGTATTCAGCATCGTTCGATTTTTTTACAATTGCTTAATGTACTACCTAGAATCATCTATAAAATATTTAAAATATTAATTACGTTCCCCTGTTTATCTCCAGAATGTGGATCACTTTTTGCTAGTTAAGGTAATTAAATATGTGCATAAAATAAAAAAATGGAAAAAAGTTTTATAATGTGCTCCTCAAACTAATGCCTTGTAGATGAATTGCACTCTATTGATCTGATTGCAAATAGATCGTTCATTTGGTCCGATTAGTTGATATTGGCTACACAATTTGTTAGGAGTACTTTATGAAATTCAATATTCAACGGAATTTTATACATGGGTCGATTTATAGGATCCTTATAGGAAACCCAACAAACTATTGCCTGATCAGCATTATAAATTTTTTTAGTTTCCCAGTTATAAATGAATTATTAAATTTCATTTACATATTTTTTTAATTTTTTTATCATTCGTAATAAAAACACTCAAAGGTAAGAAGTAGGATTTTTCCTAGTGTGTTGAGTAATATTAGCAGGGATGGGAGTTTGAGCGTCATCTAATATTTTCTACATCGACGTGTTTGACTACCTGTGAATAACGTCAGCAACGTAGACAACATCGATAATGTAGACAATTCCTAGAGTGGTTTTGTCAATTAATTATAAACTAAAGGGTGGCCAAATTTCTTTAGGAACAATGCGTTGTTAGTGATAGTTTTATAGAATGTCCGTCAATGCATTAGAAATCTCTTTTCAAAAAGAGCGGAATTTAAAACTAATCGTGCTCAAATATCATAAATCTACTTCAGCGCCATGTTTATCAATTACAAAGTTATTAAATTGACCCAAAACAACGATATATAGCGTTATATAGAGTGGGGCCCTCTTTATAACGGTGGAACAGTATAGAACAGCTCGCAGAAAAATCGGAAAAAACACCCCACTCCATGGTAAAATGAATTCGAGTTCAGGAAGGCTATAAGTGCTACCGAGTTATTAGAAAGCCAAATCGTTCAGATAACCAACATTTGTTGATGTATATAAAAACCAACAACTTTCCTATGATTGTGGCAGGATTGTACTGTCCACCAAGACATTCTATTATAAACAAACAATACTCAGAGTTCTCCAAGCATCTGGGAAAAAGGCTCATCAACCAAAAGTATATTTGGACCCTGCATATTTGACTATTGCCGTACATTTTCATTGCTGCTACATCACATTCAAATCATACACTACACTACATTCAAATCATTTAGTATATTTCATTTATAAAAAGGCGTACTCTAAGAAAATTAAAGCGTCAAACTATTCGATCGCTTTTTAGTGCTTGCCAGTAATTAAAAGTCCTTTCAAGTCCTGCTTGAATTCCTGAGCCAGAAGATGTGGGGTTTACGTAAGTTATTGACGATATGGTATGGCCTAGTTGTTTTTGTAGTAAATTTAACTTTTCTTCAGTTGTGTTCGTATTAATTTCCAATTCATTTTCATCAGCAGAATATTCGAAATATTCACTATATTGGGGAATACTGCCAGTTTTAAACAATATCATTAATGTTAAGAGAGTTTTGTCGCGACGTTCATCATCCGTTTTTTTAGTTGCATCAAAATAGTTTGGCTGAATGCTGTGTTAATTTCTTCCATTTTGAGGAATACAAATTTAAAGACACCTGCGGCTCAGAATTTTTGGTTAATTCTTTAATGGCCACTTCCATTGGAGAAAGAACTTCTAAAATATTTTTGTAAAACACGCATTTCTTTTTCAAATATTGCCGGCATTGCCAGTTCCTGCAGAGTTTGGTTTACAGTTTTTTTTAATAAAAGCATATAACAAAAAAACAGTCAAACCAGTTAAATTCTAGATCATTCGTGTACCGTTTTTTTTCTTCTCAAAAATGTGTTATTTGGATAACGGAATACTTTAAAATAGACGGATAATCCGGATGGTCGGATATCCGGAATGGAAACTCTACTCCCACCTAAGGTGAACTTTAATGTTACATCGATATTGGTGACCAACGGGTTCCATCCAGTGCTAATACAAGTAGAAAAATCTGTAATCTGTCGCCAACTTGTTCAGAGTGATATACGAAACGGATTAAAATTGTACTTCACCTCATTTGGCTATACTCACCCGTATCTGAGAAAATATTTCACCAACAGTATTCAAGAGGAATAAATTTTAAAAAATAATAAAATGCTTACAAATATAATTTTTAGTACCCGGAACCATGACGATGCCCGGATACTAAAGACTGTGGAGGCTTCTAAAATTTGGAAGTCCTTTCAAAGTTGCAAAGGATTTATTTATGATTTTAACTCATTCCAGAAATTTTCAGTTACTGGGTTTCCGTTTCCTCGAAAAAATAGATTTGTTCTGAATAATGAGAATTGCCAACAAATTTAGCTTTTTCTGGGTTTCCAACGATATACAGTTCTTTTCAAAACAACACGTGTGGCACCCTACTATGCAGGTAATACAGTTTATTGTCTGTCATTAAACAATTATAGTTTAGCAATTATGTCTATTGTAAGTAGTATACTGAGAATTTTTGTGAAACATATTCGATTACCATGAATAATTTTCTTCGACTCGCCACTCCAAAATAGAAATCCTTATCAAACGCAGCAAAAAGAAAATCGCAAACTAATCAAACAAATTTGTTTTGTAAAATCTGCCTCCAGTATATCACAATTCACAACCAACTATATCTCTAAACATATTATTCAAACGTTTTACTTGAAAAAAAAAGATAAATTAAAATGTGGCCAAAAATACACTAGCTGAGTAGTGTATATAGATGTATGGATTTGAATTACATTTCATTCAACGCAATCAATTTTATCAAAATAAAAAAAAAAAACTCTCTCTGCCATACCATTTTCACTTTGGGCTTGCTTGTGTGTGCGGTAGAATTATTCATCCGCAACTGGAATATTAACCTAAAAAAACAATATTGAATTGTGTGTATGTATTGTTATTATTGTTGGTGAGTTATTGTTGCCATAAAGAAAATCGCAAATCTAGGGCACTGATTTAATATTTACGCTAAAATTTTGGCAACAGAATTTGTTATTTTGCCCGAACGCAGTATTTCTTACATTTTTTATGGCTTTCCGTGTTTTTTTTTTGCTTGGCGGCTAGTTGATTTGTCGATTGGTTGGGTGGCCCAGATGGTTATATATTTTGAAAGTGTTGCGTTTAGATTTGTAATTTAATATACTGTTTTCATAATTTCAAATTAAATTGTTCGGCAACTTTCCAAAAAAACAAAAAAAATTGCTCCTCTTTACAAAAAAAACTCTTGTTAACTATAGCAATAATGGTAAATTAGATAATTATACTAACCACAACGTTAAAATGATAGTAGACAATGTATTATTATTATATATTATATACGAGAATCTAATTAAATTTTTAATGCAATATATATACTTTAAAAATTGATTTTATTTTATATTAAAAACCAACAATAATATTTTCGCAAAAACATATTTTTAACGTTTTGTGCGAAATATGTATTAAATTTTTTATTTTAAAAATTCAACAAGTTTAAAGTATTTTCCTTTTACTATTTCTGAATGTTTAAAATTTAATGAAAATTTAATTTTATTATCTGAATATGGTCAACTAAAAATAGTATATAAGTATATACGTATAAGCTACAACATATACTCGTAGTAATATGAATTTCTTTGAATTGTAGTTTTGTGGTAAATTCAACTTGAAGTGGGCATTATAATTTATAATATTTTAACTAACAGAATTTAAATTTTTTGTAGATTTAATGATCAGTGATTTTACTATCTCTCCGATAATGCTCTAGTGATGAGCAACTCACCGCCAATCCGATTGTCGTATTTTTACAATATTTTTGCTGTGAAACCTAAAACATACAATAGTATTATTTATTTATTGTATCTCATGTTTGATTCTCATTTTACATATAGGATTAAAACTAAGATACTTTTATGGCTTTATTCTTGAATCTTTCTACAAAAGAAACTAACAAGAAGTATTCAAATCTTAAGCTAAAATTATTACATATTTTAAGTCGTAACCAATGTTAATACTTGTTATTAGTGTTCACTATTTAATTAATTTGGATAACATTTAAGTATATATATAAAACCTAAGGATTTAATGTATTTACAGGTTTATCAGACCAAGTGGATCTACTCTTCCCAGTTGCGTAAATCGCGGCTGTTTTAATATATCCCTGGCCAATTCATTGGGATGTGTCTCTAGTTTTGAGTAATATTTCGAACTGAATTCTCTAATGGTTTCTTTAATAGTTTTAATTCCAAGATCATCGTGTATATTACTATTTCGCATGTACCACAGAGCATTGGTAATACTACGAAGTATTTTTGCTTGGGTTCGTTGCAGGAGTTCTCTGTTTGACGCGCTGGTGGATCCCCATAACTGAATACCATATGTCCATATGGGTTTGATTATCACTTTGTACAATAAAACTTTATTGGCTGCCAATGACAGCTGAGATTTCCTTCCCATCAACCAATACATTTGGAAAATTTTATTTTTATTTGTTTGCGCTTTGCTTCGATATGATTTTTTTTTTTTAAAACTATTAGCCCATCATGCCAAACTTTATCAAAGCCAAATAATTGAATTGTCTAGTTGATAGTCTAATCGGGTGATTCGAGTTTGTTGGCCTTTTTAACTTTTTGGTTGCCTTCCACAAAGAATAATCTGTCCTCGCGGTTGCCTAGAGTTAATTTAAATAATTCTGGACGCTCTGGATTTTTTCTTCCCGCAATGCAAATTTTAGAGTCTTGATAGCTCGATTTAATTTCCATTTCAACAATGGTGATTTTGTTTCTTTCCATCAGTGGCGAATTTTCCGCTTTTCTTAGATTATGTGACAGTTTAATAACTTTTTCTGTACTATTTAAGACAGGTGTAGCCTTTTCAGCTGATAATGCCAGGACATCTTTAAGGTTTTCTTCTGCCGCATCAATATCTGTTGGTGTGATAAGAGGGATATTCCTTACACAATTCTGTATTATATTGATCTCAATTAGTTTGCTTGTTTGTAAGCCGTTTGGACGCCGGTGCTCATTCTTACAATTACAGGTGAGTGATCAGAAGACAGATCATAGCAATCGGAGGCCTTAGCATATGTGCGTGAAATGCCTTTAGTTACACAAAAGTCAATTAAATCAGGAACTTTCTTTTATTTATGGGCCAGTACGTTGGAAGACCGGCAGATAAGTAATCCATAAACTGTTCTTCTATAGTTTCATAAAGTTGTTTGCCTTTCGGCGATGTTAATCTGGAACCCCATTGAGTGTGTTTGGCGTTGAAATCACCCCCCGCTGGCTGAAATAATCCATGAACTGCAGTTTTTTATAGCATGTTTTGGAGGACAGTACATTGCTGATATGACACAGTTTCCAGACCACTCCTGCAGACAGATGTTCGTTGATTGGATGCTCGTTGATTGGATATTTCATAAATTCATATGTTTTAATCTTGTTTTTATCAGTACAGCTGTGCCTCCATGTGCTTTCCCGTCTGGGTGCTTTGTGTCATAAACAGAGTACCCATTAATTTTGAAATAGTTATTTTTGGTGAAGTGTGTTTCAGATATTAACATTATGTCAATATTGTGCTCAGTGAGGAATGCTTGACTCTCTGCTTTATGTTGTGCTAGGCCGTTTGCATTCCATAATACTATTTTGAGGACAGTCATTTTTGAATTTTAACGACTATCTGCATCAACGCGTTCCCTCCATCATCGCCATGAAGCTTTGCATCATGTTAGTTAACTTGCTTAAGGCTGCTGCGATGTTTCCTTCTTCGCTTGGTTAACAGTTGCTTTTGGTTGGTTATTTTGTGCGTTACGATATGAAACTTCTGGTCGCATTTTTGTTATAGTGGAAGAATGAAGATTAAGCATTCGTTGCACTGCTCGCTGCCTTGGATTGATTCTTCTTTTCAATTCTAGGTAAATTGGACACCCTCTATAGTTTACAGTGTGATTTCTGTCACAGTTGCTGCATTTTCTCACTGATCCTTCTGTTTTTTCTTTGTTGCATGCATTTGAGTTATGGAGTTCACCACAGATAACACAAACATCGCTTAAAGTGCAATATGCTTTAGTGTGTCCATACTCTTGGCACTTAACACACTGTACCGATCCAGTTTTGTTTTTGGGTTCCTCAACGATAATTCTTCTATGCAGTAGATATTTTAATTCAAATATTGCATGTTTCTCTTTGATTTTTTTATTATCTGGTTCTAGAGGCAACATCTCACGGTTAATAATATTGGTAATTGATTTGAAATTGAAATTCTTTTTCAGCGAGAGCGGCTCGTATCTCATTTACATCCACATAGGCCTCTATACCTTTTAACACGACGAACAATCCTTTTTGGCTTTTAAGTTGGTAAGTGTAGTAATGTTTACCAACTTCGTCGAAATGTTTGACTAACGCTCTGTAAGAGTCAATATTCAGCGGTTGAATTTTTGTTTCTTTTATGTCTCCGCTTTTTATCACGGAGAACATTTTCCATTAGTAATGAACTCGATTGTTTTTGCGTGATCTCTATTTGATTCTTCCCTCAAATAGATTGATGGCGGTTTCTCTGGTTTTGGAGCTTTTTCGGCCGGCGGGTCTTCAACCACCAAACAAGAATACTAGTTGCTTTGAGTTAATTCAACGCTACCTAGCTTGGTGAGTTTATTCAAGTTTGCACTAGCCGCTGATCTAGGGCTTCTCCTTCGCCTTGAGCTGACAGTAATATACCTGACCGGCCCTGTTTGCACGGACCTACATCACTGTTTATTTTATTATCATCTGTTGTCGATGCACTTTCATTGCTTTTTTCATCGTCAAAATATGTCGACCATGTACTTTTATTGTTGAACGCACTAAGTTCATTTACGTTAATTTTTTATGGAAACTATGATATAAAAAGTATTTAAATGATTTAAAATAAAAATTAAACAATAAAACAAGCTTATGATTTAAATACAAATATTATGACATGCTGTGTTGAAATCATCTTATCAGTTTCTTATCCGGTAAAACTTTTGTTTCTATATGCTTAAAAATTAAAGAGAAGTAGGAAGTATCTGTGATCACAAAGGATCAGAATCGATAATACCATCCAGAGTAATATGCTAAAATTAAAGAAGCAATGTTGAAGCTTCTATAAAAAACAATTTAAAATACAATTCTAAAATCGACAGAATTTAAAATAATTCAATTTCAATAAAATTTAGTTTCAATTATAACTAAAAACATACAAGGAATGTGGTTTCATTTCAATGTGTGAAAGAGAGTTTCAATATCCTTTACTTCCATGATTTAACATCCTTCAAAAAGGTCAAATAAACACGAATTGGTTTTAAACTATCTGATACCTGATTATAAATTTTAGGCGCCACAGAGCTAAAAAAATGTTTAAAATGCTCCTTTCCCTGGTGGTGGGCAATTAACGTGGTTTGCATTATTACGTAATGTATAGTTAGTTACTTTTAAATTCCTGTGGCCACTATGTAAAAAGAAAATTTTTAAAATTTTATAAACGTATAAATATCTTAACCGAAGAATGTTTAAATTTCTAAATAAAGGTAGGGTAGAAGTTAATCGTGGTTTGTAACAAACAACTATTAGGGCCTTCAAATTGGAATAGTAAATTCCACCCCAACAAGTTAAGCCATACTGAAGTTTTGACTGCACAATGCCAAAATACACTGATCTAAGTACGGGTTCAGGACAAATATCACGTAGAAGGTATATAATTTTCTATTACATGCTAACAAATAATTTTTAACGACTTAACTGACTCTTAAAACTAAAACGCTTATCGATCGTGACTCCTAAGTATTTAAACGACTCAACTACATCTAAAACTTTACAATAGTCTGAACATGTAACACTATTATTTAAACAGTTTGAGAAATGATATACCACATCAGTTGGATTAGACACGACTGCAGATAATTTAATATATAGAATATTCGTTTTAGAACTGAGAACCATGTAGTGAAGGTCAAACCAGCGTCTCAGAATTCGAAGATCGTTATTTATCTTTTGGACATTAGTATCACTATCCATGGAGCTATATGCCATCCCTACATCAACAGCAAAGCCAACCGAATGCCCATCTAACTTTAGTTCGCAAAAAGAATTAATAAAGATCAAGAATAAGATAGGTCCTAAGACTGATCCCTGTGGCACTCCACACTTAATTTTTCTAAGTTCACCAATACAATTCCCATTTTTTACCGCCTGCTGTCTATCAGAAAGGTAAGACAGAAACCATTCGTTTGCAATGCTGCGTATCCCTGCTTGTAACATCTATAAAATTTACTGCAGCAGATTCATAGTTATTTAAAGAAACTAATAATTTTGTTTGTGAGGTCTAGCAGAGCATCTTCAGTACTTTTACCAACTCTGAAACCAAATTGGCTATTTGAAAAAAAATTGAATTTTGCCTAAAAGGAAAGTAATCTTTTCTTAATTATTTTTTCAAATAGTTTAGAGAAAACGGAATCAGTGCTGGGATGTTCTATCATCACTTCGATTCGCTTCGATAGACATTTGTGTCTCTTTTTTTTCGAACAAAATTGTGCTCCATTGCGTTTTTTGAATTACGTTTTGTCTATTGCGATCTCAGCCTGTTAGAATAAATTTGCAAACTATCTCTTTTTCCTCTTTACACTTGCCATCGAAAATAAAAATATTGGTGATATTTTATCGAAAGAATTTATAGAAATAGAATCGAGTAGGCTATGATCACAATATAAATTGCGAAATAGAATACAATTTTGTTCGTAAAAAAAGACAAAAATGTCTATCGAAGCGAATCTAAGTGATGATAGAACATCCCAGCACGAAAAACACTGGTTGACATACTAAGATTAAAAATATAACAAAGAACAGATGAAATAAGCGGTCCCAAATTTTTGATCAGAGAGTTACTTATTTTATCATATCCGCATGCTAATGAATCATTTAATGAATTAATGAAAGAAGTTTTCTCTTTTGTTTTTTTGAATAAATACTGTGATTCTAATGCCACTGGATTTGCACACGAAATAGTATCTTTAAGATCTTCAGCAATGTTGGCAAAATATTTATTAAATTCATTTGCAATATCTACTTCATCGTTTAGAATATTATTATTCTGAGATCTGATGGTTTCAATAATAGCTTTCTCACTATTTCCATATAAAAGTTCATTTATAAGTCGCCATTGAGATTTCACATCGTTTTTACAGTTATTAAAACGTTGGTAATAATCCAGTTCTTTTTCTATAGGAATTACTTATTTTACTCTCTAACTTCTTTATTCTATAAATTAATTTAATATTTCTGGGATGTTTACTTAGAGTTCTTAAGAGTTTATTTTTCAAATTAATCGTTTTGGACAAATAAATCAAAATCCAAGGGCGAATTCTTTTAGGTTTTTGCTTGTGAGAATGTTGAACTATAGATATAGAACAGTGTGTAATGTGAGTTGACAAAATATGAAGAAAACTGTTGTACGCTTCATTTGGATTTTTTTTGCATAAAATCATGAGACCAATTTTCCCTACTCAAAACCAGGGATCGGCATTTACGCGTCATCTATTATTTTTTACGTCGACGTATCGACAACTCGTAGGCAACGTAGACAACGTAGATATCGTAGACAACGTAGACTATTCGTATTAGTAGGTATGGCGTTACTTGAATGTATGTGAAGTTAGTCCGAAAAACCTTTCTTTTCCATCCCGCGGTAAAAGTATTTTCACAATGTTTCTATGCTAAATATCAGAAGTGTCTTCGCTCTCAGCACGTAATCTATAGCAAATAAAGTAAAACAAATAATTTTCAATTTTTATTTTAATGTATAACACATATTTTTCTAAGTTATTTAAATTATAAGAAATTAAAATTAATTATCAATAAACCGTTTTTTAAATTTTTTGGGGAAAATAGGTACATTCATCCCACAAATAATGACATATAGCTTATCTTCGTATCATAAAGCTAGAGGTTTCGTCTAGCGTCATTTGTACTAATAGATTCCACAGTACGTATACGAATTAAATGAAATCTTTATAATTTTTTGGGGAAAATCCTAGAGAAAACCCCCTCTGGGCTATGGTCTCTAAAGATAGGTATATTCATCCCACAAATAGAGACCGTAATCCAGAGGTGGTTATCTCTAGGATTTCCCCAAAAAACTATAAAGATTTCATTTAATTCGTATACGTACTGTCGAATCTATTAGTACAAATGACCCTAGAAGAAACCTTTACATGATACGAAAATAGGCTATATGTCATGAAAAATGTTGATAATTTTTCCGGCTAATTTATATGTTCAACAATTGTACACCAATTTAAAATTTCGGGATGCTATGAATTTTTCTTACATTTTTTCATATATTTTTCGGGCTGGTGTAAAATTTAGCATAGACACATATCAAAATTGAAAAGGCCTTTTTCGGGATGGTTTTTCGTTGGCTAACTTCACATACATGTCACTTAAGTTAGATATTTTGCTGCCAATGCAGTGGACCCACCAAACATTAGTGTAAATTTAGTATAGTGCTCTTGTATTGCCTCTAAATGTGGACTGTATTAAAACCAATTTAGAATTTATCAAAGAGGCGCAAACCGAGTTATCGAAGACACGTTATATTCATCACGCATATAGTTCCAAAATTCAACACTAATATTGGGTGGCCCCACTGCATTGTCAGCAAAATATCTAGCTCAAGTAACGCCATACCCGATTTCCTTAGGTTTAATGCGATACGGATGGCGTCAGTTTTATACCTAATCCCTTTCGATGCATTTTAATTAAAATATTTTCATAATCTATCTCTAAAAATTTAGAATCACATTTGAATGTTCACAAAGTAAGATTTTATTTTTTAAAATTCTGACATTAATGTCAACTAGGGAAGATAAAATGAAAACTAAACTAGTCAAATTAATACACTTGAATTTTGTTTTAAATGTGTCCTAAATCCTAAACTTGTTTACCTGTGCAAGTGAGTAGTTTATTCGGATAAACCCATTAATCTTATAACATAACCGATTCTGTGAATTTCCTACAACTCATGTATGTCAATTAAACAAATTTCCAAAATTTCTTTAGAAATCCCTAGGAAGCTAACACCTTAATGTCGTTTATTTTAAAAATTTATCTTAGAAACAATTGCGGATTAGGGGGTTTAGGACAACCAAGTTTGGTATGTCGATTAAATGATTTTTTTGGATTTTCTTGGGAAAATTTTAGGCAGCTAACTAACATCATAATGCCGAATATTCTAATATTTCATTATGCGGGTCTAAGCTAACCGAAAAATATTTCAATTTTGAAAAACACGAGATTGGGAGGTTTAAGACACCAAATTAGATATGATCATGTACTTCGATTGAATGACTTTTCCGAATGGTTAACCTTCTAATCCCCTACTTTTCGTGGTATATATGTCATGGTGTTATTATTAAAAATTGGTGGAAACCCACGAGGATTCCACGCTCAATGCCACAAAGGCAAGCATTACGTTGTTAGTTTGGAAATTGTTTTTGTGGCATTAGAGGACAGATTTAAGACAAATTTCACATACGTGCCAAATTATTATTTGTCCAACGGCTTATCTGAATTACTAGTAACTAACAGCTTTACATCCTCTTAAATTTAAATAGCATAACATATAACATCTTCTAGCAATAATTTTTACGCCAGCATCCGATATTTTATCGCATTTGGCGACCCAGAAATATTTTAAAGTACCAGCTAATTTAGCCAAATCATAAAGTCCAAAATCCGTTAGATTCGAACCATCGCAGATACACATTATAATGATAATTATAATGGGATAATTTACGCAGAGCAACACAAAAGCTTGTCAAGTGTTTTCGGCCAATATCTGTGATTTGAATGCACCGCTTTAAGTATAAACGAAAACCAATTGCGAACAATTTTTAATCCATTATCAACGACCGCCGAGCAGTCTTCTATTCGTAATTTCAACATGCAAAAATATCGTAAGTTGTTGACGTTGTCTTAACGTCGACAGTTGATAAAAAATATTGCCAAGTAATCTACGTAATATTCTGCGTGTCGACAATCGCGTAAATTACATGGCGTAATCTACCCCACACATCCCTGGTGAGGTAACGTCAGTTAACTTAGGCTGATCAATCACTTGCCTAGAATGAATATTAGTTTGCCTATTCGATTTTGAAAGGTTATTTTTTGTGATTTCAAGGGAGAACATACAATTGACAAATTAGCGGAGCAAAAACGAGCTCCAATTTCATAACTAAACTCAATAACTTTCGAAATGTATGTTTATATATGTTTTCTTTGTTAATCACACCAAAGTCCCCACGGTTATTAACTATTTCAAATTTTTTTTTGGATGAAGGATTTTTGTCTAAAAGCTTTCATCAATAGATTTTTTTGCAATATTATATAATTTTTGTGCTTTAATTGTTTGTGATTTTAGGAGTTTAGCTTTAATATTGCAGTAATTTTAAAAAATCTATCCAGAGTTTTAATATAAATAGAAAGCACACTATTTAAATTGCACTACATGGAGCCTTCCATAGTACATCGTTCAGTACAATTACTAGTACCTGTACCAAATTTGGTATCGAATCTACCATTGGGTTGAATTTATGCTTAAATTTGGCATCGTTATCTCCGAGTTAGATGAAAGCTCGGTTTCGGTCAAAGTTGCCAAAGGTTGTCCACAAGGAGGGGTGCTTTCTCTGTTGTGGGTTTTGGCCATTGACAAGCTCCTTGTAAAACTTCAGGAATCCGGTCTCATCCCTCAAAGTTACGCTGTTGACCGGGTTCTAATAGTTTCTGGTAAGCATTTGAATGTCGTATCTGATTTAAAGCAACACGCTCTTCTTCCCTCTAAAACTGACTTAGTTGTATTCACTAGACGTAGAAATACTGATGCATTTTGTGTGCCATCTCTTTTTGGGTATAAGATTAATTGCTCAGCCTACGTCAAACACCCTGGTATTATTTTAGATAATAAACTCTCTTGGAAGTATCATCTGGATTACAAACCACAAAACTTCTCAGCGATTTTTTGGCAATGCAGAAGAGCTTTTGGTAATTCTTGGGGCTTGTCACCCAAAATGCTTTTTTTTATGTTTTACAAATCGCTGGTTCTATACCAATGCTATAACATATGCATCTGTTGTTTGGTGGCCAGTAGTCAACTATAAATCAGCACTTGCCAAACTGGAGCCATGTCTTCGGGTCCGCTTCTAGCAATGGAGTCTATTTTATCACTGCTCCAGCTACAGTCATTCAATCTTAGCACAGCTTGCTCAGCGGCGTTTCGCTTGAAATATGTTGGGGCGTGGAATACATTCGGTACTATATCGGGACATAGGTAAATTTTTAGTGTTTTTAAACCAGATGTGCCGGAAATTGACATGTTTAATGACACTCTGTTGCCTGAATTTAACTTTCACAAATCATTCGAGGTGGTTTACCCATCGAGAGATACATATGTGGTTCTCACCAAACTTTCTCAAGCGAATATCTTTCCGAATAGGGTGCTGGCTTCGGTATCTGCTGCCCATCGCTGGGTCTGAGAATTTCTGGCCGTTTGGGTACTTACTGTACTATTTCTCAAGCGGAATTAATCGCGGCTACTCGCTGTGCCATTACAACTATTAATTTCGCGGTTAATGGTGAAAATATTATTTTCTGTACTGACAGTAAATCTGTCCTCAACTCTTTAAATAATCGTTTGATCAACTCAATACTGGTGAAGGATTGTAAGAATTTTTTTAATGTTCTCATTAAAGGTAATGGAATCGCAGCCAATTTGGCAAAAATTACCTAACGTTCATTTTTCGTTGAACCTGAACCTGTTGCTCCGTTGCCTCTTTGCATAGGTAAAAAAATAATCAAAAATGCTGCTCTACTTCACTTAAAGCAAGCGTTGTGCGTAGTCATCTACCCCCTTTTTTAGTGAACCCAACTCGAATCTGACTAATTACGCTCTTTTATTAAAAAAGGATAACTTAAGAATAGTAGTATCGATTCTTACTGGCCATGCCCGTCCAAAGGGTCATCTACATCGCACAGGATTAGCCAGCAATGCCGAATTCGATGAATGCCTTGAAGATGATGATGATAGCATACACTTCATGGGCAGCTGCACTGCTTTCGATTGTGTTATGTCTAATGTGTTTAACTCCACGACAATTCCTGTGCATTTACTATCCTCTCTGCCTTGGTTGAAACTTCTCGAATTTGCTAAGGAAGCAGAATGCGTGTGCTTGATGCACCATGGGTCCTTTGTGGCATTGAGTGCTGAACCTTAATGGGTTTCAGTCAAATTTCCATACAAAATTAATATTTTTATAATGTCGAACCATAGATGTCTCTGCTGAAACTACTTGTTTAAAGAAAAATATGAGTGTTTTAGTTTCACTGACGTCTATCGGCGAACATTGTACTTTCATTTATTTTTTATTTTGTGTCATTTAATTTTGTTCAGATAAATTGCTGCTGTGAAAAATTTCTAATTTTTGTATTAAATTAAAACAGTTTTTCAAATAAAAAATGTTCGATATCAAAGATTTAACTGAAAGCTTTCAACCTAAAATTAAAACAAATGCAAATGTATTCTTTGGTACTTAAGTAAAATATTGTTAATGTTTAAATTTAAACCGACTTTACTGCCTACATATTATATACTATTCACAAAAATGTGAATTCTGACAACTTATATTTTTCAAGTTTTATGTGTGCATGAATAATATTGTAAAAACACATTTTCTTTGTGTCTTATAAAACAGCTCGAACATAAAAATAATAACGAAACTTAATATTATCAACGAAAAAAGAAAAACGAAATTTAAATTTTTGATAAGCTACGCAAAAACAAATTTTTGTTGTTGTTGTATATTGTTAGTACACATAGTATATTCTGTTGATGTTGTTGTTTTGTTAAAATTTCCAAAAAGCTCGCAGAAAGGAAGACAAACAATAAAAAAACTTTGCGCGCAACAAACAATGTCGAATAATTTAATTTTGTTTAAGTATTGTACATTTTTTTGTATCACTTTGTTGTGTGCCTATTTATGAAGAACATTTTTTTTTTGTGTTGAATAGAAAATTAGTATTATAATTAATAAAGCTTTTAATTATGAAGCACACAAATATATATAAAGTTTAAATTAACACCTCAATAACTTTATTGCCTGTATAATTCAATCGACTAGCCTAATTTTTATTGCGGCCATATACATAATTACACTGCAAAATGAAATGAAATTTCAGTACAAAAAAAACTGCAAAACTCTTATCGGCCACAAAATTTAATTGGTTTAACTAATTAAGAAGTAAAAACTTGGTTGTGAACGAAAATCGTCAAGAGGTAAGAATTATTAAATCGATCTGTATATTACTGTATTATTCATTTCTGACCTCTTGAACCAAAAAAAAAAAAAGAACGTTTGTTATGCTTTCGCCAGACATTTGATGTAGGTACATAATAAACTGTTCAAAACTATATGTACTCTGAAAGAATTATAAAAATTCTTAAAAAGTTTAATTTTTTTGGCTAACAATTTGAAAATGTATATTCGTTTTTGGCATTGTGAGACGGTTTTCAATTAAAAACGGAATAACAGTATGTAGGATAACACGTTGCATAATATAACCACGAATGCATATACAATACATTATATTGTGTTGTGCTTTTTGACAAAACAATATTTTTTTACTTCAGAGAATAAAGCTTTTGTGATGTTGTAATTGTTAGTCTACGTACATGACAATATATGTATGTATGTACTAGTATGTTCAGAAAAAAACATATATTCACAGCAAAAATTGTAAAAAGATTTACTGCATTATTTCCCTATTGGGCTAGATAAGGATTATGATAAATTGTGCTTTTTATGTACATTACTTACATATGTACATATGTTTTTTGTACATATCCAATTTCTGAGAAGGTTTCGTATTTTTTTATATTTCGTACTGTGTGTTGTGTATAATTACTTTTATTATTTATATTTTTTGTATTGCATGTAGGAAGCTTAAAAATAAATAAACCACTAAAAGCATATAATAACGGATATTTTACAGATTTTGCAGAAAATTAAGGTTCTCAATTTTATTTAGAATAATTTCATAGAATCTTGTGTTTCAAGTGTATTTTAAATGTTGAATTTTATTGTGTATAAAAAATTAAAATGTTTGGTTTTAGCACATATCAGCTATAATTGTATTTCACCAATTAAAATATGTTACAGGATCTGTAGGTACACAAAATTATCATATATTGCAAAGAAATTTTTTAAAATTCGAATTAACAATTCTATTGAATATCTTTTAAAATTTTTAAAACGTTATTTTATATATGAAAATATTAAGCCATTGGCAAATTAAGAATTTAAAAATTCTTAATATTTTATTATACCGGGTGTTTTTTTTAAACTGAGACGATCAAATATCTCGAAAAATAGCCACTCTACGGAAAAAATGTCCATAATCAAAATTTAATCATACCGCGGGGGAAATACATTAGTGCAAAAAAAAAAGTCCCCCCACCCCCGCTTTGTAGGTGGGGCGGGGGTAACTTTTAAACTAAGATAGGAAGCCATATTTTTTATTGCAGATACGGATTCTACGACTAAAAGTACGTATGATTTGAATAAAATATTTTGTTCGGTTCATGATAGATGGCGTTGCAATCGACGAAATTCAATTTTTTCAATTTCTCCTTCTTAGAACACACGCATTCGATTCTGCAATACGTTTGAAATAAAAAACATCACGTTTTCATTGGAAATACTCGAAATTCGTCATCAAAACAATTTATTCAGTTTTGTAAATCTAAATAAGTGTTCAAAATGATGGCCTGAATTTTGTATTTTTGAAATTTAATAATAAAACTTGAAATTAATTTTGAACACTTATTTAGATTTACAAAACTGAATAAATTGTTTTGATGACGAATTTCGAGTATTTCCAATGAAAACGTGATGTTTTTTATTTCAAACGTATTGCAGAATCGAATGCGTGTGTTCTAAGAAGGAGAAATTGAAAAAATTGAATTTCGTCGATTGCAACGCCATCTATCATGAACCGAACAAAATATTTTATTCAAATCATACGTACTTTTAGTCGTAGAATCCGTATCTGCAATAAAAAATATGGCTTCCTATCTTAGTTTAAAAGTTACCCCCGCCCCACCTACAAAGCGGGGGTGGGGGGACTTTTTTTTTTTGCACTAATGTATTTCCCCCGCGGTATGATTAAATTTTGATTATGGACATTTTTTCCGTAGAGTGGCTATTTTTCGAGATATTTGATCGTCTCAGTTTAAAAAAAACACCCGGTATATTAAACCTATAGGTTTACCAATACCATAATAAAAATATAAAATAGCAAATTCTTTTACTAAAACTTAATCTACACATTTTCCCATTGATATTTCAATAAGCCAGAACAACGGGTTTCCTGCAACTTAAATGTAGTAAATTCATCAACGATTCTATTGATGTTTGATCATTCGTGCTGGTCAATGGCTGAAATTGAATGACTCTAGATTCTGTTTTCGCGCGCTGTATACTATTTTTTCCGCGGAGCTTCATCAAGCTCATCATTTTGAACTATATTCTGTTGCTTACAGTTAGTTTCTTCTTGTTTTTTAGAAGCTACAATTATCATTACGTTGTTTGTTCTGTGTCCCAGTTGCTTTCATACTCGGTTGTGCTCTTTAATAGATAAACATGGCCAACCTATTGCGATTAAAAATCTTGGTAAAATGTAGAAATTATTGTGGACAATATTGACTGGCCGAAATATGCGCGTTACGATAATCATTTTCTTGGCTTCTGTCCTCGGAGCGACTAAAATAATATGCTTTTATAATGAATCATTTATTCCATTTTTGCTTTACAGCAGGTATATCATTAATTTGGAAGAATATAGCTTTATTCTGATTTGCATACTAACTCACATGGGATGGAAAAAATCGGGTGAATTCATACAATTTGGAAATAAATTTCATGGTTATGCTCTAACTAAAATTCACCATGGTAACCATTGCGGTTAACATATAGTGCAAATATGACTTAAAGAATTATGAGATTGTGAAAGGCGTGCATCAAATATAAAATAAAATAAATCTTTGAAATAAATTACGTCACCAAGAATTTTATTCGCGTCGTACGTAGTAATAAAATAACATATGTATGTATATGTATATATTTAAAATGCAGTAAGAGTTAGAAAAAGACACTTTCTTTTAAACACTACCTTACATATGTATTTAGAATGTGCTTTTAAATTACTTATTGGTACTTACTTTTACTTTAAAAAAATTAATTTATTAACTGATGAACTCACGTTTACTGGGTAGATTCTAAAAAAAGTTCGACGATAAGTTTGCTGTTAACACTGATTTTGGTTATGTGAGCATCGCATACTTTCTGAGTATTTTTTTATTTGACAGGCGTCGATGTATCTTTGGTTCTGTTTATATAATTTACCTTTATTGTTTTCTCTCAACTTGCTCATAGTAAATTGTTAAGATTTACTATTGGATTTGGTCAGTTACGAAAAGTCGAAACCATGGTATCTTGGATTGGTTTGTATTAAAATTGTTTATTAAAAATCTCTTTTTAGTTCTGGATAACCGAAAGATTTAGTCCAATTATTTTCATCGTTGAATCAATCAGTAAATCAAAGTTCAGCTAAGACTTGTTTTGGACATTATAGTAAGTCTAACAATTCATTGTAACAACAGTTTTTTCATGATTGGTTCGCGGTTTTTTAAATTTGTATTTTCTAATATTTTATAATATGTGTTAGTAGTTGTGTTTGGCTCAACCATCGTATTCTGAGGATATTTTAAGTTAATTATATATAAGGCAACCCGCCTCTATACTTTCAAAATTGCTTCATTTATGTTCTCTTACACAATCGTATGTGGTTGTTTTTTCGCTTAACGAGCATTTGCGATGCTTGAGCCTAATAGTTGCAATTTAAATCATGCTTTTAAATTGAGAGATTTACATGACATTAGAAAGCGACAAATTAAAAAAAATTGGCTTATTGGATTTATCATTATTTTTAAATAAAGTAATTTAAAAATTGATCAATTACATTTGAAATTCTTTTAAATGTCTCATGTACATAGATATCTGACAGCTCTACAAAATTTCAAAATGTCATGAAAAATAAGCTAAAGTTAACATTTATATATAATTATTTTTAATTTGTAGCATAATTTTATCAGTGGAACTAGATTCAAATCAAGAAATACGTAATTCATATCACTTAACAAATTTCAAGATTAATTACATTCTATATCATGGTTTTGTGAGTGAAACTAGTGAGGCCTGTTAAATTGTTTGGCCCTAATTTGATGTTTGTTTTATTAGAATTGTATATTGATTTGAAGCACCACTCACAGTATGCGATTTTTTTTTCAGGTACTAAAGGGTATTTTTTTATAGAGTTACACAAGTTTAAATCATAATAAAACAAAGAAATATATTTTTAATATCAATGAAACGGACTTTATTGGATAGAAAATTTTATGTTGATTTCCATGTGTTCAATTGTCTCTTGTTTATCGACGTAGACAAGTGACTTTACATAACGCCAAAGAAAATAATCCAATGGGGTTAAATCACACGATCTTGGTGGCCAATTAATTGGACCATTACGCGAAATTATTCTTTCATCAAAAGTTTCTTTGAGTAAATCAATTGTAGCGCGCGCTGTATGGCATGTGGCTCCGTCCTGTTGGAACCACATGTCAGCAAGATTAATGCCAGCTAATCGAGGTACGAAACAATTTCTAATCATGTCCCTATACCGCTCACCATTGACAGTAAAATTCTGACCATCATCGTTTTTGAAGACATATGAACTAATGACTCCGCTAGCCCATAAAGCGCACCAAACAGTAATTTTCTGTGGATGTAATGGTGTTTCGACAAAAGCTTGTGGATTATGCTTACTCCAAATGCGACAATTCTGCTTATTTACGTGCAAATTCAACCAAAAATGGGCTTCATCGGAGAACAAAATTTTAAATGGAAATCCAACATCAATATCAATTTGTGCTTCAGCCCATTCGCCGAATTGGCGGCGCATACGATGGTCGTTTGGCATTAATTTCTGCACAAGTTGAATCTTGAAAGCTTTTAAGCCAAGATCGTGAAAGTGACATTTTGAACTAAAAGTGGATGTTATAAACAACATTTTTCTTAACACAGAATTAGTTAAGGCTGCTAGATTGTAAATTGTACTATGAAAGTGTAATTTGGAAACAGTATACTTATTGTAAAATAAAACTATGAATGCTTTTCAGCCAGTAGCCAGGGTATGTTTTGCTAAAATAGCAAGCCTATTAAATAGGTTAAGTTCGACTCACGTGTACGAAATATTCCAATTAAAATAATAATAATAATAATGAAACAGTGTTTAAAGGCCATTACTGGCCTCTTACTGTATCAACAATCTGGCTCCAACGATTTTGATCCTGGGCTTGATATTTACTATGTTATACAACCTGAAGAAGCCAAGTCGTTCGCTACACCGTGCAGCCATAGTCACCTGCAACGACCTCCGTGCCTACCATATGGTGGCTCTCCTTTCAGAGATCGCTGCACAATTCGTTCCGGATCAGCACGCAGAAAATGGCCGAGCCAGCGTACTCGCTGAGATCTTATTTCATGTACAATATCGGGGATCTTCATCGATATTGTACAGAGCCTGGTATGTGACATGTCTCGTACTCATCCGTCAGCGCCCAACTTTCACATCCAAACATAACAACGGGCCTGATCAACGGTTTGTAAAGCTTTAGCTTCACGGCACTTGTTAGGCATTTATTAATATTTATTTTTAATTTTTTTAATTATTTTATTGAGATAAGCCTACATTAGCCTACGGCTACAGGTCCGAGTTTTTTTTAATTGACCATCTACACATTGTATAGCTCCATGTCAGCCTGTACTGTATAAATTATGCACTCTAACAGAAGATCATAGATGTATTCTTATAATCATCCTGAATTCTTCACTCCAACAGAAGGTCATAGATGTGTTCTTAATCATCTTGATCGAAATCATGGATGAAGAATCACTTTTGTATTCTGCTTCTATTGGGATTCGAACCCGGTACCTCCCGATCCAAACGTCACAGCTTTAACCACTGTGCTATTTGCTTGGTTTCGATTTTAGCAGTGGCCTTAGAGGATACAAGGCACGACTGCCAGCTACCAGCCGCACTTTAATATCCGCACCCACACTGTTATCGTGAGTGATAAGAGAGCCCATAAGAGAGCCCAACAATTTGAACTTCCTTAGTCCTTTAAACGTGTAGTGGCCACTACTAAAGTCTGGTATTCCTAAAACCAGTGACCATGTATTTCGTTTTGGATTCATTGGTCTGGAGTCCAACAGAAGCTGAAAACTCTACAAGCAGATCAAGTATTTCTTTCACTCCGTTGCTATTCAGTCCAATCACGCACATATTATTTGCTTATGCAAGCACCTGATTGGACTGGCGATATAAGATGTTGCGCTGAGGTGTTTCAGTTTTACGAAAGATGTACTCTAACATGAGAATATGGTGCAATCCAGTAATTCCTTTAAAGAAATTACATGAACTTACTTGTTGTACTTTCAGAACCTCGGCCTACCACCATTCTCGCTTTTTCTGTCTACAAATACGCTTAGCTGCCCTTCTAATGAAAGTAGCCTTGTTGTTCCTTGCGATTGTGAAACTTTGTTGCACTTCACTATGGGCTATATTTTGTTGCTCAACTGCAAGACGGCACTCGTCTTCAAACCAATCATTCTTGGGTCTGACTTTCACTATACCTGTCTGTTTTCAGTGCCTCCCAGATAGAGTTCACACAGTCAGACTGCTCCCTCAATGTTGTCGCTGACAAGATCCTGATATCGTGTCTTTTGATCTTCATTTATCAGAACTTCACAGTCGAAACGTTCCATGCGTAGGTTTGCCTACGTATTTGGTTGCTGACCGATAAGTTCTCACATCCTGCACAAACCGAGCTCGCCCTTTCAATTTAACACGTGGTATGATATGTGGCTGCGGGACATTTTGCGAGGATGTGTCCATGTTTCCAAATGTATCTGATTGTGAGGGGAAAATGTGCTTGCTACTCTAAGATCGTGAGCAATTGCAAAGTACATCATTCTCTTACCATTATCGGTCGCAGTTTCGTGTCGGGAGTACGGACCTATGTTTTCACACAAGTCGGTCTGATTTCTGCCGAGCATTTAAGTCCCAAATTACCATTCTAACATCGTGTTCGGGTATAGATCCCATCAGATGAAATGACAATTTTTTATGAATCTTCTTATTTAGTACAAAATGTTGTCACTCAAAGTTTACGTTTCTAATAAAATTAGTAATGACAGTTTTATCAGTTTAAAACAGTTATATTTTAAAAAATATTTCTCAAATCAAGACAACACACACATGCCTGAAGAATACACGTACGATTGGTTGGCTCTGGATACATGGATTCATTTCAATTATGAAAAAATAATACTTAAATGTAGGGACATAATATGTAAAACAATTTTATAGACAATAAAATAAAATGAAGATTATATTTAACAAACAACAATATACTTAAACATATTCTGACCTAAATTTTAAATGTCACGACAAACGAAACCGATGACGATATTCCTCTCATTATTTTTTGTGACATTTAGAAAAAGTCACTTGATCAGAATCTATTTTCAGTACTCCAGATTTTTGTCATCTTATTGTAACAGATTTTTTAGTACAATGTCACAAAAAATTGTCATTTATCAATTGTCACTCGATCAGAATCTACCTCCTGGACTCAGTCCAACACAGAAAAAATTAGTTCGGTCCGAAGTATTAAATGAAAAAATATGTTAAAGGAAAATGTAGGAGATTAATTGAATAAAAGCTGGAAAATGGTTCATTCAACCAAAACAAATCAATATAGATCGGATCGATCAAATAAATGATATAGTGTTGTGTTTTGTTTTGAATTTTAACAACATTTATAAACAATATGTCAATTAGGATTAGAAGAGGGACAATTTGGGTTTTGTTTACAATTTACAACATAGCTATTTAATAATACGATACTCTCGCCGCTCTCGATAGTGGCGTTTTTTTTATTGAAAATTTTTATTGAAGTAATTTCACGTTTTTTCAGTAACATCCAATTAAATTTAATTTTTTATCAATAAATATGATACATTTGATGTTAAACTACACATTTTAATTCACTGTTATCGAAATAAAATAAAATTTAACTTTATTTTTCAATGTAGGTACTGAATAAATCAATATTTTTTTGAAGTTCTCGATAAAATCATAGTACACGAACTCGAAAAAAGAGAAATTTTAAAAGGACATATTTTTCATTGTATTTAGCTTAATACCTGTATTTTTTGACAATAAACGTCAAAAAATATTGTTAGAAGTTGAAATTTATCCAAATAAATAGAACTTAAATAAAATATATTGGTTAAATCAAAGCCATCTTAATATATTTATTAAGATGGTTTTGGTTAATTTAAATAAAATTTCCCAGTATTATTCCCGATGTTCTATATAGGACATGAAGTTCTGTTAATAAAAAAGCGCACCTAAAATTATTGTTTACGAAATAGCTATTTGTTTTTGGATATGAAATAAAAAATTGTGTTCATATATTTTTTCTCGTTTTATTTGTCTCTTTTTTACCATTTGGTATTCTATTTTCATTAGAAAATAAAGTATCTTATTTTCTTTTAAGTAATTAAAGAAGTGGAAAACCCTACGTATAAATGTTGATATGTAGTTTCAACTGGTTTAACAAAAAACTTCGGGTTACTCTTCATTCAACAAAATGTATGTAGAGAGAGATTTGTTTGGTATTTTTTTGGTGCTTTAGTTTCAGCTCGTTTTGAACATGATGGCTTTACATATTTAGATGATTTTGGTTAATGCACTTCATTCATAAAGTTAATGTGCCAATAAATATACGAGTACTAACGAATGCGCTTCGGGTTTCAAATGAACAGGTCGAACTTGAACACATTGAGTTATTATCGAGCCAGATGGATTCAGATCAGTCGAATGATAGATTACCATTTTGGAATTATACTCATTTACCATTAAATTTTAATATATAACTTTAAAACACAATGCCATACAAATAAAATCTACTACTTTTAGTTTCGGACTTTTTTAAAGTCTCTCATGAACTCTTGTATTTTTCCAAATCGTTCATTGACTAAATAAAATCCAAATAAAATTCTAAGCATTTATAGAGTACATAACTTCGTATATCCCAATTAAAATTTTAACTAGATTTTTATGAGCTTCAATCCAAAGTGACAGCTTTTTCTAAATTCACCATTAAATTAAAAATGGCAATAAAATTAAAAAGAAAAAAAAATGTGATAAACTAAATTTTGTTTGCCTTCGCAGTTTAAATTTAATGGTGGAGATATAAAAACTGTTCACTTTCCATTGAAACTGTAAACAAAATTTTACGTTTAAAAGATTATAGAATTTATATAAATGTTTTGAGTATTCAATTTAAAATTTAGGTTCAAAAGCTTATATCCTCTCCACGATATACTTCATAATTTAGCCCTAATATATTTATTTTTCCAGCCAAATTCGACACAGTTATAAAAAATGGGTAAAATATATAAAATCATTTTGAGATTTCATTTTTCTCATTTCTTATGCCTTCCCGATATACGACTGACTATGTATGTACATAATACTTTATCTTAAAAAAATGGAATTTCATTAAGTGGAAACATGACATATAATATTAAATTTTTTGTTTTTTTTTATCAATTGTAACAAGGAGAAAGCAAAAAATACTCGTCTTGTTCTTAAAAAGGAAAAAAAAACGATATTTTGTACCCATATATACGTATACATACATAGTCAACAAAAGAAAATATGAAAATTTAATTTTTCATTACAAAAATATAAAAAATGTCTCTTTCCTAGTATAAGTATATGTATAAGTATATAGTTAGTCGTTAGTTTTATATATTCGGTAGTGTGAGTAGGACGATGTGGGTAATACTGGGTGACGTTTATTTAATTTTAAGAAGGTTTAAAACTACGATATATACCGTTTTTTCGTATTTTAATTATTTATAAATAAAATATATACATATATATGCTGGAGCTTCAAGATGTTTGTTTTTACGACATTTTGTTTTCGAAATGAAAATATTACATTTTAATAAATTTGGAAAACAAACATTTAATATTTTAAGAATATGTATATATATGTATGTCTAAGAATCATATAATATATTTATTTTAAAGTAAAATACACGATTATTAAGGTGATAAACTAGCTTAGGAAGGTATAAAATATGTATGTATGTACATATATAACATAAATTATCATTGTCAAATTTACGATTTTCATATTATATAAAATAAGAGAGGTTTTCTGTTTCAGTATTTTGTATTTGTATCATTTAAAATTTTATATAAGGATTTAATATTGTATACCCTTTCGCCAATATCCCATAAATAATAATATAAAACCATATATACTCATTTGATCGATTCTGTGCTCAAAAAAGTATTTATCTTTGAATAAAGTTTATATTTTATTTTTTTCAAAATCAATAAGAACAAACTCTAAAAAAAAACTCAATTCGTCTCAAATATATAAATTACATAATCCATAAAACATTTTCCATATATTTATTCTCAACTTAGAAAGTAAAAAAGTTTCCATTGTAAAATTTGTACATAACAAACAAAAACACAATTTTTTTTACAAAGTAGGTACATACTCGTACTTGTTTTCTAACGAAATAAATATAAAAAAATTCTGGCACAACATATTTTCTAATATTTGGTAGTAATTCCCCTGTCAGTATTTACATTCATATACAGTTATGAAGTATTGAATTGATTTGAATGGAGTGTTCGACCAAGGATTAAGCAGGATCTCCCGGAGATCGCCAGGCCTCAGCGAACACCCGTTTACACATAACATAAAGAGGATTTGGATAGGTTCAGTTATGATATAGCCAATAGTTGGTAACACAGGACGATACAGTTCTAATCTAATTTTATAATTTTTAACAGCATCACCGGACTCTGAAATAAAATTTATTAGTTTGCTGGATTCGACTTATGAGATACCCCTGAAAATTTAACTCAAATTAGTTACGATTTATTTCATTCTGCATTATAACCTTTAATTAATTAATAATTTAGTTCAATTTATTATTATTAATTCCGTATATTTGAGCTGTGAATCTGTGATAGACACTGTAATAATTTATAATTAGTTTAGTACCAGTGGTTTAGTTCTGTAAAAACAAGATAATGTGAAAAAACGAAACACTGAAAAAGTCTACACATAAAATTTTTACACAATTTCTATCTTATTTAGGTTAAATGGTATTCTATAAAACAAAGTAGTCAGCGTGTAAATTTTTTCTTGCTGAATAATTTTATCGTATCTAAAACCACTTTGACGTTTTGTTAGTGTTTCGTTTCATAATATAATATAAAGAGTAACAAGGACAAACATGGTTTTTTTTTGTTCTGCACTAGCCCGCCTTCTTCGTGAAATTTTAGTTTCAAATTTTAAATTTTTAACCGTGAAAACGAACTACACAAGATAAATTGTATGTGTAATTTATTGACGTTTAATATCTTACCCATTTTTAAATTTATCATGGTGTAAAGTTACAGAATACCATTTTGGTATGAAAACGTGTAAAGTACTCGTTTTCCCGTTTTCACGTTATCTTATTCGTTATAGAATTAGACTACCGGGAGTGATTAACCTTACAGTTTCGCTACGTTATTCGAAAAATTATTCCCAAATCGATGTGAAACGTTCTAACGTCATAACTTTGAATTATTTATTTTAGCCTTAAGTTATAGAACGTTTTATATTAATTAGCTTCCAATCTATCCGTACTAGAAAACACTGCCTGAAATCTTGGATCCATGAAAATAGCCGAATTCAATGTTAATGTATTTAATATATTGGGTTCTCTACAATTTTAATTTTTTAGAAAAACTTTAGCAAATTGACTGCTAAATTTGGCTGTTACTATTTTACACTTTAGCCATTCTTTATATGTACATAGATTGAAATTTTGATGTTGAACATGCTGAAGGACTTAAAGCATATCTAATTTCTTCTGCCTTTATCCAATTATGGGGTTGAATTTTAATACATATGCTGATTGCAATGTTATTGTATTCAATTTGATTTTGTGTAAGAACATCAAGCATTCGTAATGTCGACGTCAATCGAGTAATGCAATCTAATAGTGGAATTAATAATTGTTGTTGATTTTATAGCAAGAATCCCGCTGGAGTACGTAATTTTTTGACTAATGTGCGTATATATGAAATGGATTATTCTTCTCCTTTCATGCTGACAATAACTGCTAGCTGGAGCGTATGCGAAGCACATCGATCACTAATAATATCATTAACTGAGTCTCCTAGAACAATCGTGAATTTGTTAAGCAAATTATGGTATCGTCTAAGAGTTCATCTTCCATGACTTCTTCTTCAACGGGTTCTTTATCATCTTCTGATTCAAAGACTGCTTATCAGCAGTAAGAAGAATTTCTTTATTTATGTGCTGTAATTTTAAATTCAAACTTTTAATTGCTTTAAGCATATTTGGTCCGTTGTTACTTTTGACCGTGTAAACGTTTTTTTAATTCGACCCTATACATGTTTAACACATTTTGTACTTCTAATAATAATAACGCCTTGTTTAAAAAATTGAAACAAATCAAAACGCTACGCTGCGTCGCAGAAGCAACTTTAACTGATAAAAGTCCTTCACGTAACTCAGATTTAATTTTCATTTTTAATTGTATTTTAAATTGTTTTTAATTGATATTATTTGCTGTAATTGCAATTTATTGCTTACAATTGGTGTTCAGATTGTTGAGAATAGGATTTAGGATTTTTCGAAATCCTGAATCTTTAAGAATTGAAAACGGCCTTCAATTTTTGGTCACCATTTCTAAACATACACTTTTAATTTCATTAAAGGTCAATTTTACATTTGGTATGTAATGACGCTCTGTGACACCAAAATGCGAAAATAAAAATTTATTTAACGTTATTTTATTTGGTTATTTGATTTTTTTTAAGGTTATCGGTTATTGTTAAGTTATATCGAAACGGAATTAATTTTGTTATGTTATTGAGGAAAACATTGCAATTTTAGCGTTATTGTTACGTTATTTCGTTAACGTTACATTATGTTATCACTCCCTGGTTCATACTCAATATACCTATTCAGCCAACCCACTTTTTTCATTCCTAACCTTAACTCAGTAGATCCACTAGATCTAATATATTTATAAATTATTTAATTTAATTAGATATTTAAGCTAACAAACATTTAAATTAATTAATTATTATTCTTGCCTATTAACAACAAGTATTTAATAAAGGTTAAGAACTTAGATAGCAAGTTTTTGATTGTAAGCTTTGCAAACTTCTTGTTAGTTTCGTATAAAGGAAGATTCAAAAATAAAGCAATTGGCTGTGTGAAGCAACGCGCTAACTTACTATAATTTGCTCATAATTGTGTATTATATTGTATTTGAGATGAAGTACTAGAGTACATATATAGAATAATTATGTAAATACTAGAAACATTAAAATAAGATGATATAGTCAGAATAAGTTTAACCATCGACATCGATGGAACACAAATAAAACCTGTGTAATGGTCTTATATACAATATAATAAAAAAATAACATAAATTGTAAAGTGATGAAACTTAATAAGATTAATAATTGAATAAACTTATAAATAAATAAAAACACTTAAAATATACAAATAAATATTTAATAAATAAAATGTTTTTGTTTAAATTATAATTGTCGTGGTATTACCGCTTGGTACTACTACAGCTGCTTTAAAAAAAAAATCAGATTACTGGATCAGACTTATGAGATACTTCTGAAAGTCAATTCAAATTAGTTTCAATTTACTATAATCTGCATTCTAAGCTATAATTAATTCAACAAACCATCACGGCATAATATGAGGAGACCTTAATAATAATAAATATTAATGCAACACATTATAATAAACATATTGTGAAATTATTATAATATTTAATAAATCAATCTACAATATAAAACTACACTGCTTTTTATCCTTCCTAGTATCCTATAGAAACCTAACCTAACCTAACTTCTTAAAATAAAAGGCATAAATAAACTAAAATAAAATAAATATTATAAAACTATTTTCAAAAAATAACAGCATAAGTAAAAAAAGCTCTCTTAACACTCAATCCACATACAAAATAAGAAAATAAAAATTTCATTTCACCTAATAGTTGATTAATACACCGTCTAGATAGTGATATCCGAATCAGCTTATTCTATTTGTGACCTGTCACCTTAAATCTAAAATTACATATGACTAGATAAACCACGGTAAAATTCAATTTTTAAATACTCGTATTATAATATTCAAAGTTTAACTCAAATGTTGACTTTGAATTTAATTCAATTCAAACTCCCACATCCAGAAAGTCATCTAAATCTGTTTTATAGCATAAATTAAAAATTATGCTAAACCAAATGTAAAAATCTGACAGAAAAACATTAAATTAATTTAAAAGCTCAAAATAAATATTGTTTTATTTTTTTTGCCAATACAGCCCAAATTTTATAATTCGTTCCTTAAATAATACTCAGGAATCTGTATATTTTATAAAAATATAATATATTTAATAAATATAATATAAATCAAAATTAATGAAATTCAAACTAATTGAATGCAACTGTAACGTTACTTAAATTTAATTTTATTTTATAATAACCCAACTGTAATTAAAATTATAAACATATTGGATAAACCCACCTTATTCGAATATGTATACTAAAAAATGTACTACATTTTTCTACATTTGCAACTAATGTACGACTACAGTTAAACTTACCGTTCTTAAGTAATATATAATTCATCATTCAATAGGGATTTTTATGCGAGCGAAGGTGGCAGGTGACCTTAAATATACACATAATGAGCGCCAATTAAAGGTTTTCGCCGAGTAAAGTAACCTCAATGCTGCAAACTTCGGATCAATATCGGTTATAACTTTCTGATATATGTGGATCAAAATATTTGAATAGAGCTGAATAAAGCATTTTAATGGATACTGATCCGAAGTAAAAGTTCTATTTTGAAAAATTGAGCTTTTGACAAATAACTTTCACAATTGGAAATTACATTTTTGATATTTGTAAATTATTGGTCCAATTAAACGACAAGTGTAAATATTTTAATTGAACCCGATCTATTTAAATTAAAGTTATTTTATTAATAGCTTTTTGATAACAAATTTGACCACTGGTCCTAACAATTAAAAATTAAATTTTTGATATTTAAAACTAACTGAGACTTTAATTAGAGAATATTTATTGTAAATATTTTATTTGATGTCTTTCAAATATCGTTGAACGTTTTACTTATGATAAGATGAAGTTTTTAAGAAAGGTTTTACAATTGTCCTAAATGTTTAGGTATTTGTAATCATGTGCATCTATAATTAAAAACGTGTGTAAATATTTTATTTCACTCTAATCTGACATAAAAGCTATTTCTTGAAAAATTAGTTTCACATTATTGTTCTTTGAATTGGAAATCAACTTTTAGATTTTTCAATTATCTGTTTATTTAAAGAGAACAAATATTTGTTTCCGATCCAACATAAAAGATATCTTATGAAACAATGAGCTTTTTGAAAAAAGTTTCATGTCTGCCCTTCAAATTGAAAATTAAATGTTTAATAATCATAATGATTTGCTTCTAAATTAAAGAACAAGCGAAATTATTTTAACTGATTCAGCAGCAACATAAAAAATATTTGTTAAAAGCAAAGCTTTTTGAAAAAAAGTGGCCCTTCCACTTCGAAAACTTATGTTTGACATTTGCGACCATCGAGTACAATTCAACAAAAATTTCATTTATAATAGATGAGCGTTTTGTTAAAAAGTTTCACAATTGTCCTAATTGGAAATGAATAATTTCTTATTTGTTGATCATCTCCTTTTGTAATTAAATAACACGCGTGTAAATTTTTTATTCAATTACGATCCAGCCTAAAAGCTCCTTTATGAAAAAAAGCTCAAGTAATTATCTGTTTCTCTAAATTGTAATGATAAGTGTATTTATTTTATTTTAATTAATTCCAATTCGACATAAACCTTTTTTTTATGAAAATCTAAGCTTTATAAGAATATAGGTTTCACAGTCTCTTCCATTTAGAAATTATAATTAAAGCATAACGGTAAACATTTTAATTGAATCCGATCCAACATGCACGTTCTATTGTGAAAATATGAGCTTTTTTAATTGCAAGCTTCTTTTATTAAAGAGTAAATAAAAATAGTTTGTTAAATAAATTCCAGTTAAGTTTTTTAAAAAAAGGTTTTACAATAATATTGTTCTATCAGAAGTACACAATATTTTGATATTTGTAATCACTTATCTGGTTCTTTAATTAAAACAGAAGTGAAAATATTTTATTCTATTTAAAAGCTATTTTATGAAAAGGTGAGCTTTTTCAAAATAATCTTGACAATATTGTCATTCGAATTGGACATTAAATTCTTGATTTTTGTAATTATCTATAATGTGTTTATAATTAAAAATCATATATTTGCTTCCGTTCTGATATAAAACTACTTTTATGACAAACGGAGCTTATGTGAAAACATTTATTTGTCCTTCTAATAGGAAATTAAAATTTTGATATTTGTAATCATTGGCTTCTTTAATTAAAAATCAAGTGTGGATCTTTGATTTAATTTCGATCTGACTTAAAAGTCCTTTTATGAAAAGATGAGCTTAATAACAAATGCTTATTTTTATGTTTTGAAAAGTTCTTTATTATGATGCAAAAATCATAAGTTTTACCTTGGCGTATGATTAAAAATTTAAAATCAAAAATGTATTACGAAAAGTTTATTATTTGGTGAAAGCTCTGCTATATGGACATTTCAAACAATTTTTAAAATGGTTTTTCCACTGTTTGGGGTCCAAAATAATGATAACGAAAAGTTTATAAATCAGCTCAAAAAATAGTTTTATAGTACGAAGGAGGTATATCTATATGTATGTATATTATAGCCGCTAGTGGCTAGTTATAAGCGAAGAAACTCTTTCTACATTCGCATTGTGTGGAAAATGAGCAAATTTTTGATAAAAAAAGTTATATTTATTCCGAAAAAAGCTTATTCTAATTGCAAAATATTCAATTTGTAATTGCTTTCTAACAATTTATAAAAATGGCAATCTAATAAAATTATCAAAAATAATTCGAATTCGATAAATGTTTTATTCAATTTGTGAAAGGGTTCGAGCAATTTAGAAATATGTAGCTCACTTATTTTTGAAAAATGTGCGTTAAACATGGGAATATAAGTACATAGTAACGTTTTATCCATAAACAATTTCAGTGAAATTAGGGATATAAAATTTATATATTTTCTGATTGAACCAGGGTCTAAGTTTACGAATTGAAATTATAGGGACGCTAACCTCACTTTTTAATAATTGAATAACACTCGAAACTTACCAAAATATCCTATTTTGGCAACCAAAATCCCCAATACTTACGATCTATCTGGGATATTCGTCAGATTGATTTTCATGTTACACCCATGATGTCTGATGTTGCATTATTCACACACTTATACTCACACATAGTTTTTATTTTTTTATTTGTTTATTTATTCCTTTGGTTTCTTTAATTTTAATTTTAAATTTTAAATTTATTATTATTATTATTTGGAATAAACATATAAATACAAAATAATAATTTAATTCAATATTTAAATATTTGAAAAAACAATACCGAGAAAGACACAAAACACGTCTTTCTCCGTCGATTGTTCGTTCGTCCATTCATATACATTTCTGAAGTATGTATAAATATGGTTTCTTAAAACTTCAACACACACGCAAAATATAGACCACAAACTTAGTGACGTGCTCCAAATGAAATTAGCACAAACGCACCCACAGAACAAAAATAATAATAATACAAACTTCCATCCATTTCTTCCCCGTCGTCGACATTACCATAATTTTGATGATGACGACAATTTAATCCTTAATTTTTATGAGTAGCAAAATAATTGAAAAACTGGAAAATTTATACACAGAAGAGAAATTTTGTTTTATGGTTGAAATGATAATCAAGAATACAGAAAACGGGAAAATAAATGGAAATTTCATTCGAAATTGTCATTTATATAAAATATATATATATAAAGATACATATATATATACATATATATATATATATATATATATATATATATATATATATATATATATATATATATATATATATATATATATATATGTATATATATATATATATATATATATATATATATATATATATATATATATATATATATGAATATATATATATATATATATATATATATATATATATATATATATATATATATATATATATATATAGATATATATATATATATATATATATATATATATATATATATATATATATATATATATATATATATATACATATACACCAAAAAATATTACGCTATAGTATCATGATAGTATAAGAAAAGTTTGATTGATTTGTTTTTTTGATTACGCAATGAGACGCCTTGCCGATGGTGAGTATAAATAAATCAATCATTATATGTATACGATTTTAACCAAACTTTAAGAGGCGTTGGTTTGAATTAAAATTAATGCCTTCCCAAAATTCTGGATCAGACGGCATGTTTCATTTTTCAAACTATACACGGTGTTTCTTTAGGTATTTATCTAATTTGTACAATTAGCCACAAACTCAGTGATAAACTCACTAAACCATCAAATTTTCGCCAATAACTCTTTTTCTGTTGAATGAATGATAAAAATATCACGAGAGCAAAAAATGAGGAAAACCGCCGTAAATATTTAATTTGTTATTCCACGCAAAGTGAATAAAACAGGTGAGAGTATATAAGCTCTTTAAAATTCATATGTTTCTATATTTTACATTTTTTTCAGGGTTCCGTACATAAAAGGAAAAACGGAACCCTTATGGTAGGTATTGTATTTGTTTTATTTGTTGACGATGCCAGAAAACATATTACCATACTTGAGAGAATCCCGGTAGTGAATTAGTTAAACAATGATTCTATATCAGTGAGGCTCAAATTCATTCATTAAATAATTAAAATAAAATAAAATTAAAATCACCTTCAACTTACAAAACAAAATTATAAATTATAATAATGAGTATATCTAGCCCATAGGCCTTTGAGATACGCTCAAATGGTACACTTGCAGATTTTTAAACATGGGCTGAAAAATATCTAAATTTAATTTTAGTTTGGAACCTAGATTCGCTAGCAAAATAGCATCATTATTGACAGCTCAACTGTTTATAGTATGCCGTGGCCTCGTGGGTGTTATACTGATTTTTTTAAGATTTAATGATCATGGACAAAATCATTGTTCTTGGTTGTATGAAAAATGAAAAACAACAAATTAAAATGTCAAGAAATAGTATAGGCTCAAACCAAAAATTATCTATAAGAAAATTTTACCTGACTAAACAGTGTGGTATTTATAGTGTCGAGCCCTAGGTATGTGTAAGGTTTGGATATATAGTCAATGTTACAACAGTAAAATCCAAAATTCGACGAATTATTTTTAATTTTGTTCAATGTAGCTAACAGGTTGTTGAAATTGAAAATTTATAAATCTGTAAAAATAATCTTCTGTCAACTGGGCGACCCTGGTTATATGTAATTAGAAGACATTTTGCATGTACATTTACCGGTTTAATCCGCATATTATTTGGTAGTTGTTTTAGCAAATTAATTTTTTGAAATATTTAATTAATAATTAAACGAACAGCAGTTTTTTATTGGATTCATGGATTTTATCCGCATTCGTGCATCTGGTTTTATAGATATCGCAAACTGAGCCAAACTTCATCAGACCTCGACAATTCAAGCGCAATTATTTTGACCTTTCTCTTTTTAAAAGATCGTGTCTACACCCAAAAAAAAAGAAGGCGATTTCTTTACATTTGTTGAGGTCACATTTTATTCATTTCATCATAATTTGGCACTACATATAGGACATGCTATAGATAAAATTTGAAGTGTTAAATATTTGGCACGTAGTGTTATTGTTGCTTTAAATGGGATCAACAATTAATGAAACGAAACTGCAGAAGTATAACATTTGCATGTTCCTCATTGTTCGACGCAAACATTAAATTATTTTTAAGTTTGCCGTCGGTTTATTTCTTATTTTTCTGGTAAAGTGCAACAATTGACAAATCTACTAAAGAAACATAAAACAATTAACTGGGGCTTTACGCCTTAAGACGGCTTTTAATGATTTTGTTGGAATGTATGCGGTAGACTCTAAATTCAGTGTTGAAACATCGTATTTTTTTTAAAATTAGCTGAAAAGTAGGAGAGCACCAGGTTTTGATTTGATAGCAAGAGCAATTATTAAGTTTAGTGTCAAGATTATGGAAGGTGGCTAAAGTCATTATGATTCTTAATCCAGGAAAACCTACATAGGAAGCAAAGTCACACAGACCAATTTCACTATTGCCAGTAATGTCTAAAGTATTTGAAAAGATACTGCTGCAAAAAGACTCTTACTAATAATTGAAAGGAAAAGGTGTATACCAAACTACCAATTTGGAAGTGAGTACTCGACAATTGACCAAGTATGTACATAGGATCACTAATGTCATTGATAAGGCACTCGAAACGAAGCATGTCTGCTCTACAGTGTTCCTTGATGTTGCACAAGCTTTAGATAAAGTGTTGCATGAAGGTCTAAATTTCCAGGGTGGATGGGGGGGGGTGTTTACTTACAATACAGTGATATATTAGAATCATACTTAACTGAGAGATATTTTAGAATAAAACAAGAACAAGAATATTCTGATTTATGAATAAAGGCTGGTTCCTCAGGGGAGTGTCTTGGGGCCTCTACTGTTCTTATTGTACACCTATGATATAAAATAACCAATGGAAGAAGAAAGTATACTTGCTACATTTGCTGATACCGTTACATGCCAGAAGGAAAAATATTGATAGTTCAATACTTATGGTGCAATCAATTATGAACAAAGTTAAATGCTGGAAGGTAAAACGGCGAATACAACTAAATGAGAGTTAATCTGTTCATGTGGATTTTACTAAATGTGTAGAACGAATGCAGATCAGATTCTTATGTAAATGATTTGTTGAATTCGTCTTCTGGACCACAATAATATATGAGTTTGACGGTTCTGATGTAGATCCAAATTACGTTCAAAATGAATCAAATGTGACTTTATCGAGTGATTCAGAAATTGCGCTAATGGCTGCTGGAATTGAAAACAATTTACAAAATGATACTCAAGCTAAGCCGAAACAAAAATATTTAAGAAAAATTAAACAAAATAAACGGAATCACGTCAAACCCTATGAGTCAAAATCGGGCAAAAAAGTTTTTAAAAGAAAATGTACGCCACCGGAAAAATGCAGAAAACTTTGCCAAATGAAAATTTTATGTGAACAAAAAACGGTATTTTCGATGAGTACTGGGGCCCTACTATGTCTTTCGACTACTATTTTATAGACTATATACTACTACTAATTTTATATACTACCTTATAGTAGGCAAAGGAAGAAAAAGGTAAACAATAGTAAATTTATAATATTGTTTTCCTTTTTCTTCCTTTGGAGGTTAAGGTATTCCAAAGAACACTTTGGATCTCTTGAATATAAACGCTTTAGAGAAGTCGGTATATATGACATCAACTCCATATTTTGTAAAACAGATTAAATTAGTCAAAGTAATCAGACAATTTTGTAATGTCAACAATGCGTTTTCAGTAATAAATAAATTAGGTAAGATGCTATATTGATTTAATAATGAAAACTCGATGTTGTTTCAGTTGTCTAATCGAAGATTATAAACCGGTTCAACCGATTCGATGGCATTCTTAAATAACTTTTGGTAGAAGTTCTGCAACATGGCCGACATAAACGGAACTAAGCAATTCCTTGGCCGACTATGATGAAATTGGACATCTTTGATTTAAATGGGATTATAACATAATTTTTGGGTGAAGTTCTGGAATATGGCCGGAATATAATATAAATATAATAAATGGACGGAACTAGGGTATTGCTTGACCGATTGTAAATAAATCCCTTAATTTAGTATAGAATTTCAATTTCCTTCACTTAATATAATAAAATATGTGTGTTTTTTAATACATAATTTGGAGGTACATATAGACTACTTTAAATATAAGTAAAATTTTCCCTCACGTAACTGTTTCACCTATACACATCCATTGTTTTGTAATCTTTAAATAAATTTTGTTGGTAAAAATGTTTAAATATGGTTTATGAAATAAATTAGGCGTTTTGTTTATATTCATGGCGAGTTTATGCGTTTCTATCTTGCTGCAAAATGTTCACCGACCATATATAAGCCAATCAAAACAAGCCATTTCGTAAACAAATTTCCCCTTCCAAATTAAAATATTTTCAAATCGATGCAAAATGTGCAGCAGGCTGGCAACTGCTACAAATTAAAAATATGCTCACATTTTCACTCATTATGTCAATTTTAGCTCTTTTTCAATTAATTTTTATTTTTTTTTGCTATATCTTGGCGAAACCGAAATGTCATTGTCGTCTTGACGTTGTCAAGACTAAAAGCGAGGAAGTTAAACAAAATTTGGACAATCACCGGGTTTTATAAATCTCCGAATATATTAAATTAAATAAATTAATAGGCCAGTACACATAAATGTAATGCATTAAAATGACAGCGATAAAAAATGATAATCGATTCGATGAATTAATCCAATACATTGCATATACCAAATCCAATCATGTTGATGATTGTGTTCCTACTGGTTTGTGTTCCAGAAAACCAAATACATCTGGAATGAAGATAAAAAGCAATTCAGAGTGCTCGAATTTCCAGTTCATAAAACGTATCGCGAATATATTGAATTGAAAGGACATGAAGATGAGAATGAAATTAGCCTAGCCGAGAAAACATATGACAATGGTTGTGCCAGAATTTTATAAACTATTTATTGACCGTGCCACAGCTCCATTTATTGTTTTCCAAATATTTTCTGTCGGTCTATGGTGCTTAGATGAATATTGGTACTATCTTTATTCACATTGTGCATGTTAATTGTATTCGAGTGCACGTTGGTTCAACAGCAGCTAAGAAATATGGCCGAAATCCGTAAGATGGGCAATAAACCATACATGATCAATAAAATAAAATTTATTAAATTAATTAAAATTTGATTTATATGTACTTTTATACTTTTATTTCGGTTCTAAGGTCGGTTGGTTTTCTAATGTAGTCTTATTTCTTGATTATTATAACCTTCTTCTGGTGCATCCTTACAAGGTACCCACCTACATACAATGATTCAGTATTTAGAGTGGGTTTGGTTGTGAAATTACAGTGTGTACAATTCCCTCTCGAAAGATTTCAAGAATCAAAGTTTTATGTAAAGAAATTACCAACAGTAGTATTTTATGTGATATATTATCATCATACTTGCTTTGCAAATATCATCAATTTATTTACATTATGTAAAAATTATGTCAATAAAAATAATAATAAAAAGTGGCTAACTTCACCCCGCTTTGCAGACAATTTTGCAGCAAGATACAAATGCATAAAATGCATAACTAACTAAATTATTAAAAGTAACCTGACAATAAATCGATTTTAAGATATGTTGAACTTTATTCAATACCACCTAATCTTTTTCTTCAGGTACCTACACCATGAAATACCAAGTTGGTACTTCTTGAGTTGCCTTCAAGAAAGTTCATTTTGGTGTTGATTAGTTTGATTTGTTTTTTTTAATTCACCTCGTTTTCTTCTTCTATAATCTTATTTTATTTGCAGCACCTCCCAAACGGTTTATATTTTTCATCGAGCCATTGTTATATTTTTCATCGTGCCATTATACAAACTAATTTTTGTTTGCTAAGCCTTAATCAACGCTGAGTGGTGTGTGGCTCCAGATTAAACGAAACGAATTATTTTAAATCATACGATTGAAATAATGTAAAGATCAATTTGTTTCCAAGACACTTGAAAACATTTAAATAATTAAGAAAATAAAACCAAAATTTTGTTAAATATATTTTTTTTTTTGAATTTCATTTCCTCCTGAATAAATTGTAACAACACAATAATGCGCGAGGACCAAATGAACGAGAAAACGAACAAAAAAAAAAATGTTTTATTTTTATTTTTAATAAGTTTCAAGTGTTCTGTACAAATATTTGACACAAAAATGAGAGCGAATATTCTACGAAAATTTTCGTGAACGTAAACACAAAATATAAGACAACAAGTTTTTAATTTTTTTCGTAAGAAATAAGGAAAATACTAAAAAGAAATGAAAAACAAAAAAGTAATCTACAACAAAAGAAAACAAAATTCCTTTTGTGTTATTTTCCTATCTTTTTTCAGTATATTGTCCTTGCCATATTCTGTGTATGAGCGGCGTGTGTAGCTCTGTTTGTGTATATGAGTATACATATTTATACGGAGTGGAAAGTTCCCAACGACAAAAAACCAAAAAAAAAAAAAAATGATTTCTTTGTTATTCCGTTTCGTGAAATGGATAAAACAATTCTCATAAGACTTAAATCTTTTATTAACTGTGTTATGTTATGAAATGAAAAATTCTTTGTTTTAGACTTACATACATTTCAAAAATAAAATATATTTTATACAAAATGAAAATAAGCTCTCGCACTGTGTGTGTGTGTGTGTGTGTGTGTGTGTGTGTGTGTGTGTGTGTGTATATATATATATAATATAATGTATGTATTTTGTATTGTATTTGGGTCAAAACAATAGAAATCTTATATATGTACATATATATAAAGAATTTTTCTACTTGTGTATAGTACAGTATATTATTTGTTTTGATGCTGAGCTTTCATTTTCTTCGTTGTCATCTCATATTGATTTGAGTCGACCTAAACAGAGGTTTAAAACAGGAAGATGAGTTTGAAGGATGTATATATGTACATAAATTCTAGAGAATACAAATTGAAATATTTTTCATTTCCGTGCGTATAATGTCATTTAATCTGGTTTTAGGTATATAGGTAACTACATATATATAAGTATACAGAATATAAAAGCTCGTCATATGTGTATTTTAATTATTTTCTTGGAATTTAGATCGTATATAATATACATACATACATACCAAAAACTGTTTTGTGGTGTTATTGGCATTAAGCACAGTATTCCAATCAAAATGGCATCACAGTTTTGTTTTTGATTATAATTTCAAGGCGAAACGTTATATTTTATTTACATACTCATATACATATATGAAATGAAGAAGACCCATGGAGCATACAAATTTTAACACCTGTCGCGTACTGTTTATTATTGTTCTTCCAACTACCGAAAAAATATCAATATTTTATGCTTATGACTCTCGTCTACATACATACATTATAATACCGCAATGGAAAATATAACAAATATGTTACATACGTACATATCTACATATATATTCATAACTCATCTTTAGAAAAAAAATTTAAAACTTTATCTTAAAATTTAATTTTAATTTAATTTTTTTTTTTGGAACAAAGACAAAAATACAAAAAGAAGAAAATTGTCATCATCATTAAAACATTTTCATCTACATGTAATTTATGAATATTGAAGTAAAGTAAAACATAAAAAAATCTGTGCTTTTTATTTTATGGAACTTTTTTATTTTTTATATTTCTTTTTTTGTGGATTATGAAAATCATTAATTATTCAAACGGCGGGATGTTTCAATGTAGGCTATATACAGAGAGAATTTTAATTTATTTATTTTTGTTTTTTGAATGAGTTTGTTGTAGGCGATAAATTAATGATTGTATTGAACATTTGTTTCATTTGTACTGATTTGAAAATAAAACGGTAAAATTATTCGCACCGGATGTTGAGATTTGTGTGTTTTGCGCTGTGTAATTGTGGCGTATATATACTACATAATACGTTCGTATTACGTGTAGGATGATTATTATTATTATTTCTAAATTTAAAGTGTATGTGTGTGTTTCCAACATTTTATTTTGAAAAACACTTATTTTCAGTCAGATTAACCGATTGGTATGTCAGTACGGATGTCCGTCTGTTCTGTAAATCAAAACCAATATGTTTAAAATTGTGAAATTTATTTCGCGTGAGGTTAGTTCAAAACTTGTCCTAAATTACAAAAACAACAATTAGGGCAAATTTAAGACAAGTTTCACGCGTCTGTTTGAAGTGAAAAGTGTGAAGTTTGACCTAATACTAAATAAATTTGTTTGTATTAGTGACAATAATAAACAAAATTCGGATAAACCGATCAATTTTTAAAAGCTATTTGTCTTATTAGCAAACATCGAAAAATTAGCAATGCTCAAAAACAAGAAATGTAAATACAATAATCTTCAACTACAAAGTTCATGCCAATTCAAATAAAAACTAATACAAAATTTTACTCAAGCGATAAACGAGCATGAACTTGTTTAAAATAAATGAACACAAACCTTAATGTTCCGATTAATAATAACAATCCTCCATCAGTAGCTAAGTGACTTCGGACAAGGGTGTATATACATTTTTGTGTAGCTGAGGACTAGTATCTAACTAAAAATATTAAAGCTTTCTTAAATCTAGAAGATATCTTAGTATCTTACGACAGGGGGCTTTTACCACGTTGTATGTTAGTACAAAATTGAAATTTTAAAAAATATCTCCTACTAAACCAGGGATCGTACCCAGATAGAGATATACATTTTTAGGTAGCTGAGGACCAAATCTAACTAAAAAATATTAAAGCTTTCTTAAATCTAGAAGATAAGTATCTTAGGACAGGGGTGTTTTACCACGTTGTATGTTAGTATAAAATTATAATTTAAAAATACTTCTCCTACTAAACCAGGGGTGTTGTAGCTAAGTTTTGAAAACGACTTGTTCATGCGTAAAATGAAAAATAAAATAGTCACTTGTACCTACACATAAATAATTTAAATATATTTATGTTTGTAGAATCATGTTTAATTAGTATTTTAATAATAATTCATGAATTTAGTAGGTATGGTACAAAATGACATAAACGGATTTATATGTTTGCATCAAGGAGTGATTTACCTTACAGTTTCGTTAGGTTATTCGAAAAATTATTCCAAAATCGATGTGAAACGTTATAACCTTGAATTATTTATTTTAGCGTTAAGTTATATAACGTTATATAACGGTATATTAACGTTATATTGAAAATAGTTATGCGGAAATGGCAAATAGTTGATTAAATTTGTCGAAATATCGGGAGTTAAATTTAACTTTTAATTTAAATCATTTTCTAATAATTATCAAAATAAAACAATACATAGAAAAACTATAAGTTTTTAATTCCAATATTCTAAATTTATTGTTTTGGCAGAAATAACAGGCACTCGAGTAACGATAATATATGCTTAATTTGTTTTTGCCAGTAGTGGAAGGTCTTGTATGTCCAGAAATTTATGTTAGGTGCGGTTATCAAATTCTTGATGGTAACACGTTGAATCGTCTAAAGTTAGGTGATGTTGGTCGGCAGGGTTGGTATTAGTATCACCGATTTTTTGCTGGTCGTTCTGGTAGTAATACTAACTCAATCCAATTCCAAATTTCCTTTACATGGAGTTTAGCTTCCAATCTATCCGTACTAGATAACACTGCCTGAAATCTTGGATCCTTGAAAATAGCCGATTTCAATGTTAATGTATTTAATATATTGGGTTCTCTACAATTTTAATTTTTTAGAAGAACTTTAGCAAATTGACTTTGTATAATAACATCAAGCATTCGAAATATGGACGTCCATTGAGTAATGCAATATGGTGGAATTAATAATTGTTGCTGCTTTAATAGCAATGATCCCGCTGGAGTACGTAATTTTTTGACTAATGTGCGTATATATGAAATGGATTATTCTTCGCCTTTTAAGCTGTCAATAACTGCTAGCTGGAGCGTATGCGAAGCACATCGAAGACTAATAATATCATTAACTGAGTCTCCTAGAACAATCGTGAATTTGTTAAGCAAATTATGGTATGGTCTAAGAGTTCATCTTCCATGACTTCTTCTTTAATGGGTTCTTGTTCATCTTCTGATTCAACTTATCAGCAGTAAGAAGAATTTCATTATCTACGTGCTGTAATTTGAAACTCAAACTTTTAATTGCTTTAAGCAGGTTTGGTCCGTTGTTACTTGTGTTGTGACCGTGTAAACATTTTTGTTTTTTAACACATTGTACTTCATTTGCGATGTAGTCGTCTGTATGTTTGTCTTTCAATTCTAACATGGCTAACATACTAATAATAATAACGCCTTGTTTAAAAAATTGAACATTAATTTCCAAAACGCCACACTAAAGTCGCGTCGCAGAATCAACTTTAACTGATAAGATTCATTCACGTAACTCAAATTTAATTTTAATTTTTAAAGCTGCGTCAACATCTATCATATGGATCAACATCTATTATATTATTGTTATTGTTACGTTATTTCGTTAACGTTACATTACGTTATCACTCCCTGGTCTGAATAAAAGTAATTTTAAATTAATTTTAACATTTAATTTAGAATTAATAAAATCACAACTTTTAAAAATAAATGTTAGATTCATTAAAACATTGATAAAACAATTATAGTTTCTATATTGTAGCCGGCTAAAGTCTAAAATCAAATTTTCAATTTAATTTTGTATGGTATTTTTGTCAAATTATTTATTGAAAATTACAACAAAAATCTTTAGATACATAATTCAAAGACATATTATTATTCAAAATTGAAGTGTGATGTTAGATAAATGTTTATTTTATCATTCAAAAGATGCTGAAAGTTTATTTTTTTGACATGATTTGGGGTTTTCCCCAATGAACCTGGTACTGACTTCAGAAAGCATCAACCAAAATCGAGAAGTTTTAAAAAAAGAAGTTGGCTTTCGTATAAATTCAATTTTTTTCTCAGTTACCTTAGATTTCCTTCAGAATTCAGAAAAAACTCGAATAACAAACAAAATTGAAAAACAAATGTGGTTTTTCCGCTAGATTATTGAAAAACAAAAACAATCATGACAAACAATCATTTGCAATTTTGTTATGGATACATTGTAATTGAAAAGGCAAAATCAATTTATTAATATATACTTAGTTGACGTTATATGTGTATATTAATCCATTATGTTTAATTTTTTTTTGTGATCTTTATTTTCATAAAATTTACACAAATCTTTATTTGAATGTGAAACAAATTTTGATTACCAGATAAATTGATTGTAAACCCATGAGTATTTTTCAACAAAATTTTAGAGTTTCAAATTCATTTTTGTGTTATTTTATTATGGGTTTACTGTTATCTAGTGGCGAACATTCAATTCATTTTGATTAGATTGTTCTTGTTTTGAACAACGATTGCAAAAAATATCTATAATTTTTGATTTATCGATGTATCGATAAATTACATTTAGTTATTAAATAAAACTACCAAAAACAATTAAATATATATATTAAAATCAATTCTTATTATTAAATATATCAATGTAAATTCATAATTGTAATAAATACAAAAACAAAATATAATATATTTAAACAATCGATAAGTTGTTTTTCGAAAACAACTAAAAAGATATACGGGGGACATATTTCTGTTGTTTTCGAGTATTGTTTTGGGTACACTGTCAATGTACATATTCAATATTTTTACGGCGTAAACGATCAATTTTTCTATGGGAAAACAACAACAAAAACTAAAACTGAAAAACAATACTCAAAAACAACGACGAAAACAACCATGAAAATGAAGACTTAAGCCTGTATTCCATTGTGAAAAATCTACTGCCAACATTTTTTTGTTGCCATAATGAAAGGACAAAGAAAAGAAAAAATTCCATTAGTGTGACAGAGATAGTAGGTTTTTTATTTTATAGCGAAACTTTTATGGTTACTGAACACGCATACCAACCATACTCCGCATTCCCCTATTATTATTATGTATTTCTATATTTTTCATTTTAATGTATATAATTTAATTCCTGTTCTTTTAAATTGTCATAGTATTTGTTATGTACTAACTTATTTATTTATTATATTTATTACTGTTTTTTTGTACAATTATTAAAAATTAATAAATTACTTTCTCTTCTACTTCAACCATCGATGAAGGCACATCAATGTAAAATAAACTAAAATTATAAACTTCAGCCACGTGTTTCATTTTGGTGTGCCCATCAATTGGAAATTAGTATTTTTCTTCACCTTCTTCTTCAGCGGTCGAGGCAAAAACGCTTGCCCTCGCAAATATTCATGGTGTCAGAAGTGGGATATTTATCCCTCAAATTATAACATTCATATATTGAATTCTTCAACATTTAATTTGCTGCATTTGCTGTCGCTGTGTAATCGTTCATCTCCAATTCGATTGCTGTTTGCTGGTGTTGCTGTATTTGGTGAGTTGTGCTTTTGTGCTAAATAAAGTGATAAAGTGTTAGTGCGCGGATATTTTGTGAATTGTGAAGCCTAAAGAACGATTTGATTGTAATATGGCCCATCTTAAACGTGTTAAAAGTAGTGTTGCTGTTTATATGGAATCATTGCAACGCCAATTCACGTGGATCAAAAACTCGCTTCATGAGGCAACACTGTCTCAAGTGCGCCTTCGCTTGGATGAAGTCACGAGAAACTGTGGACCTTATGAAAAGGACCAAACCATCACTGAAATGGAAGAGGATACGGATGCTGCGGCAACTCGTGCTACTATAGAAACATTATACTTCACAGTTCGCCCTATGCTAGAAGATAAGCTTGAAGAACTAGCAGCTCAACGAATTTCCAAGTTCGACGAGAACAAGATGGCACCTAAATTATCAGCGAAACTTCCTGAAATCGCGCTGACCACGTTTTCCGGCGATATAATGAAGTGGTCTGACTTCATTGAGTGTTTTGACTCATTAGTCCATACGAATCCTGCATTAGGAGTAATTACCAAGTTTCAATATCTAAAACATGCTTTGAAGATTGAAGGATGTTGCAGCCCACACCATAGAATCGTTGGATTTTACCGAGGAAAATTATGAGGTGGCTAGGAATCTTCTGAAAGAACGATTCAACAAACCAAATCGCATATGTGAACATCATATTAAATGGTTGTTTACCGTAAAGCCTTTGGAGAAACCTTGTCCAAGTCGCTTAATGGAATTACTGGACGGGTTTAATTCCCATTTGCGATCTCTTCGAACTCTACATCGACCTACGGAACAATGGGATGATTTAATTGTGTTCTTGCTATCCAGCAAATTCGACAGTGAAACAAGGGAGAAATGGTGTGAAGCTGCTCCTGTGGACAAAATTGCGAGCTACAAAGACATTTCAAATTTTATTAAAGGGCGATGTGCAAAATTGGAATTGTTACCTGTTAAGCCGTCATCGTCTCCAGCAAATGTGAAACCTTCATCTTCATCTATGCCAACCTCTACACAATCAAGGCTACGACGATTCCACAATTCTAATTCATATCACGTTGGCACAAATGTTTACCATTGTGTTTTGTGCAATAAATCGTCTCATTCAATTTTGCGGTGTTTTACATTTCTAAAATTGTCAGCGAATGATCGACGTGAACAAGTGAGAACACAAAATTTATGTTTCAATTGTCTCTAACCTGGACATCTTGTAGATAAGTCTCCAGTGCCAGATTCATGTAAAGTTTGTCAAAGAAAGCACCACACTTTATTACACTTGAGCACTAGCACACCCAATTGTTCACATTCGACGACAGATAATTCGGATGCTGCTTCATCTGCCGATCTAAAACCGTCAACGCAATCCAAGTCTACTACGCTTACATCCATTGAACGACGATATGGAACTTCACATGTTTTATTGGCTACAGCTATGGTAAAGGTATTGGATAAGTTTAATTGCCCTGTTGTTGGACGGGCGTTATTAGATTCCGGCTCTCAAGTCAACTTCATAACCAAATCGTTTGCTTCAAAACTTCGACTTCCGCTGGAAAAGACAACTGCAGAGATTGGTGGAATCGGAACTTCATCTATACAATCCTCTTCGAGTGGATGGATACAACTACAGTCATTAATATCGAACTTCTCTACTGATATTGAGGTACTTGTGCTGCCATCCATTACCAATATATCTCCATCAAATTCGATAAACACGGATGGCTGGTCAATTCCAGCAAATATACGATTGTCTGATCCAGAATTTGTAAAAGCTAAAAAAATCGACCTGTTGCTTGGAGCCGAAATTTATTTTGATTTATTAAAAGTGGGTCAAGTGAAGTTAGGCGATAACTTGCCGTGTCTCCAAAATACTGTTCTGGGTTGGATAGTATCCGGGCGTGTTTCGTGCAATTCTTCAGCTTCAGGACATCATGTATCTCTCTTGGCATCATCCACTTCCACTATCAATGATGATATCGAACGGTTTTGGAAACTCGAAACATTATCAATTGACTCCAAAATGTTTGGCATAACGGATCATCCATGTGAGAAACATTTTAATGAGCGATTCACCCAGAACGAAGCTGGTCGATTTATTGTGAGGCTTCCTTTTATTCGTCCACCGCACAGTTTAGGCATTTCTTCAACAAACGCCATGAAACGGTTTTACAATTTGGAAAAACGATTGTGTAAGAACCATTTACTTCAAGTCTACAAATCATTCATCGATGAGTATTTAGCACTTGGACACATGGAACACGTACCAGATGATAAAATACCAACATCCAATTATTATCTTCCTCATCACTGCGTGCTAAAGCCAGACAGTTCAACGACTAAGTTGAGAGTCGTCTTTGATGGCTCAGCCAAGACGAGTAATGACTACTCATTGAATGGCATTTTGATGGTAGGACCTATGGTTCAAAACGATGTAGTAGCCGTTTTATATCGTTTCAGATCACACAAATACGCATTTAGCATAGATGTCTCCAAAATGTATCGCCAGATACTTATTCACCACGAAGACTCCAACTACCAGCTAATCTATTGGCGCAACAATCCAAATGAGCCACTTCAGAGCTACCGCTTAAAAACGGTAACTTATGGTACGGCTGCTCCGTTTCTAGCTACACGTTGTCTTTTACAATGTGCAATTGACAATCAAAATAGCTATCCTGCTGCCAGTGATGCAATTCGGTATGACATGTATGTCGATGACATGTTAACCGGAGCCAACTCCATAGCCGAAGCCAACTTATTAAAGACGTCAATAATCAAAGTTCTGTCTACATGTGGCATGGAATTGCGGAAATGGTGTGCCAATTCTCCAGATATTATTGCTGATATACCTCAGGAACATCGTGAAACATTAATGCACTTCGATAGCGACGATTATATTAAAACATTGGGCATTTTCTGGCAACCAGAAAAAGATGTATTTCAATTTCGTGTACAGCCGATTTCCAGTCAACATAAATTAACGAAACGAATTGTTATTTCCGAAGTTGCACGCTTGTTTGATCCTCTTGGACTGGTTTCGCCTGTTGTGGTTTTAGGTAAACTATTCATGCAGAAGTTGTGGCAGCTGAATGTGAATTGGGACGAAGCGCTTCCCATGAACTACTACACCTACTGGCAAACGTTCAGATCAAACTTGTGTGATCTTAATCAACTCACAATTCCACGATTTCTGTTTGGAGAGGTTATTCCGAATAGTTCCATCGAACTTCATGGCTTCGCAGATGCTAGTGAGTCTGCCTTTGGCGCTGCAATCTACACTAGATGTATACAACCGAACGGACAGTTCCTTGTAAAACTTTTGTGCTCCAAGTCTAGGGTAGCACCACTACAAAAATCCACGTTGCCACGCTTGGAACTCTGTGCAGCACTATTACTAGCTCAACTGGTATCACAAGTTCGGGCTATTGTAAATTTTCCAATCAGTAACGTCATTTATTGGACAGACTCAACTATTGTGCTCCATTGGCTGAAGTCATCGCCGTCAACACTGAAAACCTTTGTTGCTAACAGAGTTGCAAATATCCAAGAACTGACGAACCCTCAACATTGGTATCATGTTGAATCAAAACAAAATCCTGCGGATGTTGTCTCTCGTGGTATGATGCCTGCTGCTTTGGTGAAATGCGATTTATGGTTCTCTGGACCATCAATGCTACAATCGTCTAAGTCTCCATGGCTTACTACAAAGATACCACGAGTCGAACCAACAGCGAGTTCAAAAAATCTACGACGTTGATGGTTGTGTCTCCCAAGGACGACAGTATTTTTGCCAATATGAAATATATTAATAATTATCATCGATTGACCAGAGTGTGATGGCATATGCTTCCAGATTCTTGCACAACATTCGCAACAAGAACATTAATGGAATCTCTGGTCCTCTAGCAAGCAAAGACTTTGCTGACGGATTGTCAATGGCTGTTCATTTTGTTCAAACTGAATGCTTTTCGGAAGTAAAAAATGGTCTACAACAAAAGAATTTTTTTATTCGGTCACAAAAATTGAGAAGTTTGTCGCTGTTTTTGGATGCAAATGGTCTCATTCGTGTCGGTGGCAGATTACAGTTCTCCTCACTTCCATACGCTACAAAACATCCTCTTCTACTTCCTCCTTCCCATCCGTTTACCAAAACTTTGCTTACTTCCTTTCACAGGAAATATCATCATGTTGGACCACAGGCTCTATTGGCTGCAGTACGTGAGCAGTTTTGGCCCATCAATGGACGAAAATTGGCCACCCAAGTAGTTCGAAATTGTGTTCGATGCCGCAGAGTCAAACCAATTCCAATATGTCAGCAAATGGGAAAACTACCAAAGGAGCGAGTCGACGCAGCACATCCATTCCAGTGTGTGGGGATAGATTTTTGCGGCCCATTTTACATCACACAACGAATTCGTGGACGAGCACCACTCAAAACATACCTCTGCATTTTCGTCTGCTTTGCAACAAAGGCTGTCCACTTGGAATTAGTTGCAGATCTATCGTCAGCTGCCTTTCTTGGTGCATTTAAGCGGTTTTGTGCCACTAGAGGTCTGTGCAAGAAAGTAGTCTCTGACAATGGGACAAACTTCGTAGGTGCAAATTCGGAATTAAACCAGTTATACCGTCTTTTACAAGACTCCGATTTGCACAATGACATCAAGCATATGTGCCAGGAAGATAGAATTGATTGGTCTTTCGCTCCACCACGGTCGCCTCATTTCGGAGGACTTTATGAAGCTGCTGTAAAATCCGTCAAGTATCATCTACGTCGTGTAATGGGCAACCACACATTCACCTACGAAGAACTCAATACGCTGTGCAAACAAGTGGAAGCAATTCTGAATTCCCGACCCATGACACCACTAACATCAGTTCCGGACGGTTTAGCGATTCTGACTCCTGGTCATTTTCTAATTCGACGACCACTTACTGCTGTTCCTGAACCCAACATAACGCAAGAAGTCATTGGATACAACAAACGATGGCGCCTACTTCAACAATTGGTTCAACATTTTTGGATTAGATGGTCCAAGGATTATTTACAAGAGCTACAGCATCGCCGCAAATGGACATCTGAACAACCAAACATTGCAATTGGCCAAATTGTAGTAATTAAGGATGATAATCTTCCTCCTATGAAATGGCAAATGGGAAAAATTGTCGCGACTAACCCTGGAGCAGATGGATTAGTTCGTGTTGTCAGTGTTAAAACGGAAACATGAATTTATCAACGAGCCATCACAAAGGTGTGTCCTTTACCACTGGATGTTGAACTCGACGATAGTTCAAGGCGGGGAGAATGAACACGCATACCTTAGATTATACTATAGATAGATCTAGTAACTGTTTGTTGTGAAGCAATTTTTACGATTTATTTGTTTACTTTTAGTTTATTTCAAAATATGAGAAAGAAGAGAGTGAGACAATTATAGATAACAATAACTCAGTAGCGGAGTAATATAAATGGTAGAATAGGGAGCAAACAATGAATAAAGTAATTTAGTGTATTTTATGTTATCAACATTTTTTTATTATTTTTCAAAATGTATTTTCACATTAATAATTAATTAAAAATAGAACAGAAATATTATTTACATGTACAATATTTGTTTTACATTCCTTGAAAATTAATCATTCTTGTATAAAAAGATCGGAGTGATATTTTCTTATTTTCCAATTTTGCTATGTAATGAAATCTGATATTTAAATATTTTTCTGCTACACATCTAATTAATAAATTTTTATGGCATACTGCTTCCACAAATACGTTAGCATTGTAAAATCTTTCTTGAGTCTTTAGAATTATTTTATTATAAAGTAAAGTTGATATAGCAGCATGAACTTTAACATTAAGTCTAATTTCTTTTTCAATGAAATCACATATTTTAATCACATTTGCTGATGGTCTTTTCAATTTATTGTTTCTGTCCTTTATATCTATTAACAAATGTTCAGATTGGTTTGAAAGAAGCAAATTTAAACACGTGTCACATTCAATTCTCGTAAATAAGTGTCTAACTACAAAACCGGAAACATACTCTATAATGTCCGTCTGATATTCTGTTAATTCTAATGGTTGTATAATGAAATTGGTGTCGTTTTCTTCATTTTGTAAACCAGAAGTCTCAGACTGATTAGAACTGAAATGTTGCAATATTAAGCTACTTTCTTGTTGATCGTGAGACGCTCTATCCTGCTCATCTTCATCTAGATCTTGATCACTAAAAAATATTTGTCGTTGAGATAAACTGTCGTTTATAAGCTTAATTGACGATTTAGCTAAATTTATCCGTAGTACTGAAACATCTAACTGTGGCAGACAGTTTCCAGTGGTGTTTTGAATTTCCACGTGCAACAGAAGCCTTTTATAAGTAGCGGCAAACTGTCTAACTGTAGGATTATTATTGTAACCTAATCGACACCTCACTGATGAAAAAAACAACTCTAAATGATCCTGACTCATTTTATACATTGGTATATACTCAAGTTTTTCGCTTTGTACATATTTTTTGAAAATAATTTCTATGTTTGATAAGCATAAAATAATTCCTAAAAACCCTGTATGTCGTTTCGAATCTAATACTGATTGCATGGTATCTTTAAACTTTAATGATTTAATATATGCTATTGCTTCATTTGCAATAGTTAATATTGAATTTATATTTGAAGCACAAATAGGTTTATTTAAATTGTAAGATGTTATATTTCGGCTATTTAAAATATCAAAAATATCATTGAATGTTTTAATGAATTTTATAGTGGGTCCTGAGTTTGTAAAATTGGAGTTTCCTTTTGCTTCCAAGTACCTAAGTGCGTCAGCAACCGAATTACTCAACGCCTGGACGGCAAATTTTACTTTCATTTTCTGCTTTGCAAACATTATATGATTTATTGAAAGTTTATTCGCAAAATGTAACCCTTGCTCCGTTTGTATCTGATATAACATTTTTAAGTATGTCCAGTCGATAATACCACCATCACCATCGATTAGTGGACCTTTCTCAGCAACAGCATTTCTGACTAATTTTAACATGTGACACGCATCTAAATTAAAAATAAAGCTACCAACGTTTTCAATTTTAAAAGTTGAACAAATGTTTGAATATCTTAGATTACAACCTAATAATTTTGCAGCTGTGAGATTCGCAGGAAGTCCGTCACAAGTAATGCCTACTACTTTAACTCCAGAATCTACTACATTTTTTAAACACATTATTATTAAATTTTTCCTTTGATCCCCAGTCAAAGAGGTGATTGGAAAATATCCAATGGGTATTTTCCAATGTTTATTTACACAAACTAGCATAAATACCAATATTTGCTCTGCTAACGTTTTATTTACTTCTGGATCTGAGCCAACTTCAACGTAACCCCATGCTCGTCGTTTGTGTTCATCCCATTCTCGTCTAGCGCGTATGGATATTTCGTCAAACACCAAATTCGTAATGACTTTTTCACTTTTAGTTTTTGATATTTCTACCATTTTTCGGAGCGTATTAAATGCTTCCTCTGTAAATCCAGGATTTCCTGCCATCGTCTGATACCAACGACTAATGGTTTTCGAGTGTGGCAAGCATAGATCAAAGCTTTCTCGTACGTAATTATACGCTTTAGGCGAGTAGAAGTTCAAGTTAAGAGCAAACTTTTTCAAATTTCCACTATACTCTATTCCTTTCATACTTCGTCGCAGTAATTTCTGTCTCTGTGTGTTAAAAAGTTCTTTGCCAACACCTTTAAATTGATTTAAAATGGCAGCGTCATCTTCAGAAACTAAATTTTTTGATTTCAAATCTGTAACAAGCGCAGTTAAATTTCGAATCTTAGCATTTCGACGCCTTAATCTTTGATTCAACATTTTGATTTTGCTAGTTTGTGATGCAACAGCTTTTCTCAACGTACTCAATTTTCTTTTCTTGATTGGAGATGAAATAACATCATCTGATGATGATCTCATTGCTCTTTTGTAGGTCATTTTCCTACTAGTTGCATTTGATGGTAAATTTTCTTCACGACTAAATATGTGTTCCGCCACGTTTCCACTTGAGGTAAAATTTTCAGTTTCCTTAATTTAAAGAAAATGTTTATTACAAATTCGATAAAATTATAATATCCATAGTTCTAATTAAATAAAATATTCATACATTTGTAGCTGATAGGGTACTGTTTAAATCATCTGAAATTGTACTATCATCTGCTTCCTAAAGGAAAAACACTATTAACATTTCTATTAAATTTAATCTTAGAAAATTAAAATAGGTATACTTACCACTTCATTTGTATCAACTTCAAGGTCACTGTTCGTACTTTCAGTATTTTTAGCACTGGTTAAAGGTTGAATTGAGCGAGTTGATTCGAAATTTGATTCAGTCGCTAAATTCCTAAATAGGGGCCGCCGACTGTTTGTTACCTAAAAAACATTAATATCCGAAAAAATAAATAGAATTTTGTAACATAATGATACAATTGGTATTTTTAAAAAATCAAATTATATTGTTTGTTTGAAAACTAGAAAAAGTTTGTTGGCACATTCTTTGGCTATATGAAATACTTGCGCGTTATTTTACATTGACAGTTTTATATTGACAGTTTTATATTAAACTACTTTTAAACAACATATTTACCGTTTTTTTGTATATAAAAATTGAAGGAACCGCATCACGTCTAAGTAGCTTTCGTGTACAACCTTCTAAGAAATCTGTGCTTTTAAAATGTTCCGAGCATACAGTATCGTGAGGCTTCGGAGTCCAATTTTTCCAGTTTAATGCGACTAACCAGTGTTTTTTAATAGTTGCATTTTTTGGAAACCTAGATTAACATTAATACCACATTCATTAACTTTTTAATTAATAAAACTAATAAATAAAATAATATTTTGATTTTCTACTTTACATATACATATATGTATGTTTTTATTATTATATAGATGTGTATGTATTTAGTCGGGTTTTCTAGCCAAAGAAGTAAAAATAAAAAACTTGTGAATTACAAACATTGATGAAACTTTCAACATTAAATTGGAGGTGCATATGTAAAATTTTTAGATATTTCCCTCAAACTCTATGCAGTATGCGTACATATTAATAAATAATAATAAAATCATATCTATTTTACATAATCTTAACAAAACAAAAAAAATTATTCACACTATATTTATTCCTCTTCGAATATAAATATTTATGTCATGCCACTGGTTATTTGGATTCAAAATCATAAAAATACAAAATAAAAGTTTTGTTATTTTTTTGATTGATGGATTTTTTTTTAGGAAAATGTGTATGAATTTTTTTATATTTTTAAATAAAAACTTTGATTAACATCGCTTTTAACTAAATAATTTTGATTATAAATATATCCACTACACTTTTTATCAATATTAAGAAAATTGAATATTCCATTACTTAGAAAATTCAAACCAAACGATTTGTTGACATTTTACAAAAACTTACCTATGAAAAGAAATTCCATTTTCTTTAACTAAATATGAATTGTCACACTTAAAAGTACAGCACTTGGCCATTATATAATAATACACAATATCACTGTTCAATATTTATGCTAATTTTTTAATGTTTTATTTTATGTTTTAGCACATAAAAATTATATTCACGACTAACTAAAAAAATTCATTTTTCGCTTAGTTCCCGTCGCTCGCTTTAATTAGTATTTTGCTCTCTTTTTATTAAGCAAAATCAAATGCATCAGTATTTCTGTTTATTTTGCATTGTAGTTTTTGATGTTGTTCTATCTATAGTAATCTAAGACGCATACCAACCATACTCCGCATTCCCCTATTATTATTATGTATTTCTATATTTTTCATTTTAATGTATATAATTTAATTCCTGTTCTTTTAAATTGTCATAGTATTTGTTATGTACTAACTTATTTATTTATTATATTTATTACTGTTTTTTTGTACAATTATTAAAAATTAATAAATTACTTTCTCTTCTACTTCAACCATCGATGAAGGCACATCAATGTAAAATAAACTAAAATTATAAACTTCAGCCACGTGTTTCATTTTGGTGTGCCCATCAATTGGAAATTAGTATTTTTCTTCACCTTCTTCTTCAGCGGTCGAGGCAAAAACGCTTGCCCTCGCAAATATTCAGTTACGTTTTGACAGCTTCTGTAACATAACCAACAAATTTCATAATTTTTTTTATGTCTAGAGTGCGAACATAATTTTATTCATTTATTCATATGCTATTACATAATAAATAATTTATTGTAATATAATTAATAATAATAATTTGTTATTATAACGTCTGAAATATTAAAAAAAAAAGTACAACAAAATAACATTTGACCATAAAAATATCCAAACATGTGAGTGTGAAAAAAATTTCGTATCCGCACACAATTTTTATGTCGATGTGTGTAAATGTTGCCATAAAAAATACTCAACTTGATACTTTTCTATAATAAATTATGGCAACACACTAACACAAACACATTTTTCTCTCCAGTAAAATTTTGCTGATGAAGTTTTTTGTTTCTTTCGCACCACCAGCAAATCTATATTTTTATCCCATTTTGGTTTTGCTGACAGTAAATTTTTCACAATGGAATAGAGGCTTTAAATTAAAACAATCATTAGTATATATACAGTCGCGGATGAAACATTTGAAATTTTTTTTGCTAACTTAATAAAATCAAAAAGAATTAAAACAATTGCAGTTATAATTTGTTTTCTTCTCTAATAATATTCATAAATGTTATTAAATTTAAATCTGAAAATTTGCAAGTTGCAAGAAATGGCAACAGTAGATGAGGCACATTTTCACTTCAGTGGATTCGTCAATAAATTGCCGGATTTGGGCGAATCATAATCCAAGAGTGATTGTCGAAAAACCAATGCACCCACAAAGAGTGACTGTTTGGTGCGGTTTATGGGCTGGCGGCATCATCGGGCCGTATTTTTTCCAAAATGAGGCCGGTCAGGCAGTTACTGTGAATGGTGTTCGCTATCGTGAGATGATAACGAACTTTTTATGGCCCGAATTGGAAGATATGGATGTGGACGATATGTGGTTTCAACAGGACGGTGCCACTTGCCACACAGCTAACGAAACAATGGCTCCACATTCAATGGCCGTGTTATCTCACGTGGTGGCGATTTCAATTGGCCGCCAAGATCATGTGATTTGACACCGTTTATTATTACTATGATTTAACGGCATAGAATCTCAATTATGCCGCCTAAGCGTCATCGAAAATTTGGACCATCGGATGGAGGTGTGCCGCCGAGGTCGCGGCGGCCATTTGGCCGATGTTTTGTTCCATACATAATTGAACCATACCATATTATCATAATAAAAAGAATTGACAATAATTTCCTAAATAATTTGTGTTTTATTCAAAATCAACATCGGCCCTTAAAATATAACTACCCTTTACAACTATTTCATACATACCTATATGGAAAATTACATGCTAATGGTGTTCTAAGCCAAGTAATTATTATTAACATAAAGGGTTTTCCAATAGGAATGATATAACTTAAAATGGTTATAATGGAAACACTGCGGGTTATTTTTTGATAGTTCTTATGCCATTTGTGTTCAGTGGGTTATGCCATTTAATCAAGGGAAGATACACGCTTCAACAACGTTTAGAAATTGTTAAATTGTTTCACCAAAATCAGTGCTCATTTGTGAATACTGTGAGAAATTTAAGAAGAATTCATGGACGACATTATTCAGTTAATCCACTCACTATTCGTCGGATTGTACACAAATATGAAAGTGAATTTTCTTTGTACGATACAAGAGTACCAGTACGACAAATGCACGCACACAAGAGAATATTGATTTGGTAGCAGGAAGTGTAAGAGGAAATCCAAATTTATCGGTTCCACGTCATTCTCAACTATTAAATCTTTCTCAAACAACAATATGGAGAATTTAAAAGGTAAGATTTGGGTTTACATCCTTACAAAATTCAACTGGTTCAAGAACTGAAACCATTAAGCCACCATAAACGTCGTTTATTTTCTGGTTTTGCTCTTGAACAACTTGAAAATGATTATCATTTCTATGGAAATATTTTATTGAATGATGTAGCTCATTTTTGGTTAAATGGTTATGTAAACAAAGAGAATTGCAGAATTTGGAGTGATGGAAATCCACACGAAACTGTTCAGACACCATTACATCTCTTTTTACATCATTTCTTTGGGGATATGTTAAGTCACAAGTTTATTCTGATAATTCAACAACAATTGAGCAATTAAAAATTATCATTGAACGTGCTATTGATGAAATATTGCCATAAGGGCATAATGTAACCTTTCAAATAAAAAAAAAATTTGGTCCCACTGAATAATTTATGTGTTTTTGAATTTTTTTAAATTGCATCATGATCCTATTGGAAAACCCTTTATATTTGGCGCAAGTTTTTAGTTATATCTATCATAATAACTCAATGACTTGAAAAATTTGAGAAATCATCCCACTATTTCTACAAGAACTACTTCTCTCGACAATTAGTATAACAAGTTTTACAAGCTCGAGTTAATTAGTAAAGTTAGGATTCAAACTCCGTTTACTTGGTACATATCAAACGTAAATAATTTAGGCTTGCGAGCTTAGTTCGCGCTACGATTATTATTTAGTTTTTATTGTTATTTATAAATTTAATAGTAACTTTTAGTAGATCTTTGCGAGCATTTACAAAATAAAACACACGAAAAATTGTATACATGGGATTTTTTCGTGTGTTTTCCTATATGTGAGTGCTTGGGCGCTCACAATTTTATTATTATTATATTTTAGTATGTTGCTTTATCTAAAGTATTACTTCGGCTTAGGCGATAATACAGTCACAGTAGAACAGTTTTTGTTTTTTATAAATAAATTTTAAAACTTATATAAAATATTATATTATATCTTGATAGACTTGCCTTAGGTAAACCAAGATATTTCGTTTTTGGATTTTCACATATTTTGCAAGTGAGTTTTGAAATTGTTTAGGTTAGGTTAGGTTAGGTAATGGTGGCCCTCCTAAAGGACTAGCATAGACACAAAATTGGTCCATAGCTGTACCACATTCGAGTTTCCTCATTCGCTAAACCATCCTGAGCTTACCAAGAAGCGTTTAAAGTCCGGGATCTCGATCTTACTAAGATCCGTGAGGTCGTTCAAAGAGGAAATTCCCATAAATTTTGTTCTACTGTACGCTAGACTAGGACAGGTGCAGAGCAGATGGAGTACATTTTCCTCCTCCTCCTCATCACAACAGCTGCGGTAGAAATCGTGGGCTGGAACACGCAGTCTGCTCGCATGTATCCCAATGAGACAATGTCCCGTTCAATATTAAAAGTTCTTAAAAAGTTCAATATTAGAGTGTTTAAATCCAAAACTTAAATTGTTTTACTGCACTATGTAGGCCAAAAAATTCAATATTAAACAATTTATTTATATTAAAAGTTAACATATACAGATAAAACTTTTCCACTTTTTAAATGGAAGTCACAAAATCGGTAAACAGCACAACAAAAATATAGAACAAAAAAAAAATTGAAATAAATAAAATGTTTGTCGCCAAACTTCAATTTCCCTTAAGAAATTAGATATTTCAAGCAAAAAGAATCGAACAAATACAAAAAAAAAAAAAAATATTTGAAATTGAACCAAAACAATGAGACATTGGGAAAATACCAAAATGAAAAATTCTTGTTTTTTCCTCTTCTCGACTTGTTAGTTTTTTTGTAATGTAAAACTGAACAGCATCCAAAGATTCAATTTAGCGCAGCGCAAGTAACACACAAATAACAAATTTCACCTCTTGCAATTTGTAGTTTTATTTTTTTTACTTTTCTCTTAATTTTTTATTTTGGAATTTTTTAGAGACGAGTTCGAATAGTTCTGAAAATTGTATACAAATATAATTTATTTGTTATCGTGAGCATTTTTACAGATGTACATATATATTTGGTGTAGTCTCTGTAGTAAATTCAATTTTTTGAAATTTTAAATTGAATGAGTTTTAAAATTCATGGGATGATTGATGATACGAATATGTCAAGATGTATACTATAAATTTTGTTTGTATATACACTTGTAATGGTTTAGTAATATAAGTAACACGTACGTGTAACTAAATCAGTTTCTAACCGGTGTAAAATTAACTTCTTATTATTACGATAAACATTATATATACTATATATAGTATGTAAGCACATCCCAAAAATTCCAACATCAATATCATTGCACAGTGAAGATAAAACACATGTTACCACACCACCACCGATCGCTTAAAAAAAACTTTTCTCTATAATAAATCAAATTATTTGTAAAGCTCTAACAATACCAGAATAATAATTAACCAAATTGTGTGTGTGTGTATTATTATTATTGTATTAGTTTATTTAAGATAAAAGTATTTATAGGATGTGTGTGTGTGTGCTTTTCTATAATGTGCTTTCACATTCTTTCAATGCTCTGGAAAAAATAGAATTAACAGAATATCGGAATTAATTTTTTTTTTTGTTTTTTTATTTGCAACAACAAAATACCAAAAGTTTACTGTTGTTTTTTGGTCATTTTCTATTGTATATGCGGTAGTCTCTGGCAGTGGTAGTTTAGCAAGCACACATATATGTACACAGTACAAATGATTTTATTGTTTTCTTCATCGGTTTTTATTTATTTGTTTATTTAACTTAAGTAAATGTAAATAAATAATTAATGTGGTAAACACACATACACATAAATAAAAGGAAAAAAACTAAAATAGAATTAACTAATAATGCTTCATTTGTAATGTTAGTTTAAGGCAAATATTGGAAGAGCTTCAGAATACCGTGAATGAAAATTAATAAAATCATATTACATGTTACTGTATACGTACACTGTACGATAAATCTGATTGGATTTTCGGTTAATTGAATTGATCGGAATTGGGTTAAACACACAATCAATTTTCGGAATGCATTAATTATATATATATATATATATATATATATATATATATATATATATATATATATATATATATATATATATATATATATATATATTATATTATAGTATGGTAAATTCGTATGGTTTTCGTTTGCTATTATATAACAATTAATTAAATCCGCAAACATAATTAAATAAAATTATGATTTTAGGTTTTCATGTGGAAATATGTACTAAATGTAACTATATACGAGTATACATATTTATAGGAAAATCTTTACCATACACCATTTTGTGTGCGCTTTAAAACCATTTAATAGACATTAAAAATAAGGAACAGGAACAAAAAATAAATCGTTTAATTACAACAGCGCAAGGAAAAAATTTAATTAGGTTAATTAAAATAAGATATAAAAACACTACGCGACATATAATTATAAACATGTATGCCGTATAATATTGTTGTCTATACAGAGTTGTTTATCGAAAAGTAATGTGAATTTCAAGTTTTGTATTTAAACACTATGTATGCAATTAGTTGCTAACTTTAACCCTTCACCGTCTGTATTACCTACCGCGTTTCTTTCAATGTATTAATAAATTTCCGACATTTACATACAAATTTCTTCAAATATAAAAAAAAAATATGTTGCTGTTGACTAGTGAAATATTTTACTATTCGCACATGCGCTTATAGGGTCAACTCTCATAGGGTCAATTTTTATACAAAGGTTATTTCTTGACACTATCGCGATTCTATTTATCAAAGAGATATGTAAAAATATATATTACAAAAGATAATTTGTGGACACCCTATACTATGCTTGCCATACGAGTAGGCCATGACTTTTATTATTTTATGTGAGAATGTATAGTTCAAACCGAGTGATCCTAATGTTATTTTCTGTATAGCAATTCATTTTTGAAACAGATTATTCTACTGCATTCCGATTTAGTGCATTGGTGTTGGGTACAAACTACAATTGTGGGGCATAGACAGATTCTAATTAAATAATAATTATAGTTAGTTAAGTATAGTTAGTTAACATTTGTAAGATTAGTCGAGTGCTCATTTAACAAGTTAGATGGTGAAAACGCAGATTATGTTAGAAGTCAATTAAGTTGATTTTCTTCCTCGTTCAGCTTTTAATTAGGATTGCCGAATTGTTGCATGAGATTCCATCCCCAAACTATATAATGTAGTTCTTATAATTTATTCTTGAAATTTTCAATCAAATCTTTAACACTAAATAATTAATCTGCTTTATGATTGTGATAACGAATACTCGTATTTATATCAACTGTTAGAAGCCCCAAAAAGCTCATTTATACTATTTAATTTCTACTTTCCAACAAGGTTGGAGTGATTAAATTGCCATTTATCTCTATTCGATATAAAAATAAAGCTTTTCATAGACACCTATATATAAAACATGAGAAGAACTAAAAGCAATTGCCCCAAATAGAGTCAAAAAAAATAAGTTTTTGGTATAGAAAGTTTTTATTAATTTTTTGTTTACTTAGCTATCTAGGAAGCTTTTAATAGTTGAATATTCTTATATTTTCCAAAGCCAATTTTGCAAAAACTACTTTGAAGTCACTGAAAGAACCAAGAAATTTTATTATTGAGCAACTGTTCCATTAATACAGTTTTGGATCTTTGCGCGCTGTTCGGCTAAATTAAAAACTGGACAGATTATCTCAAAAATATTCAATAAGCTGTGAAGCTTTCAAATTACCATTTAGCTTTGATTACGCCTGCTCCAGATAAAATAAACTATGTTAGCTTCATAATTAATTAATTTATTTAGTTTCGTCAGCTAAATATCAAAAAATGAAAGCTTTGTATTTTCCTTCAATAGGTGTAAATATTTCAAATTTTCAAAATATTTCCACTGTATATACATATATACGAGTATATACAACTACTGAATCGTATTTTAATATAAACACAAAGTTATGATAAAAAGCTCTTTTTTTTTATTTCCATTTAATATAAAAGTCGTTGCTTCTTTGGAATCATAAAAACTTTAAAATTGTTGAAACTATCAACAACTTTTTGTATATAGTAAGCTGCTACTGAAATCATTAAATCGTTAAAATGATTTTATGCCCTTTTTAAATTAAAATAATTTAAAAGTTTTATATTAAGATGTTGTGAGTTATATTTATTGTTACAGCTTTTCCAAAATAATTTAAGTTTGACGTATCATATTTTACGAAAATATAATTTAATTTCAAATTAAACGCAATTTGTGCACATTTATTCAATAGGAAGCTTTTTTCATCATAAAACAAACATATTTGTCAAAATAATTTTATAAATAAGAAATACCGATATTCAAAAGTAAATTTGTTTTTTATAAATGAGTAATAATCGATTAATGGAGCTTAGCATAAAATAATCCAATTTATGCTAAATAAATTTATATAACTTTTGAAAATACTTTTTGAAAGAAATTTTTTAAATGCCAATTATTTATGGTGCAATAATTAAATACTTGAAAGTTGGAAATTCCTAAAAGGTTTCAAACGTATAATGATGGAACAACAAGATGAGGAAACCTTTTCAGTTTCTCATCATAACAACATGAGTGAATTATAAACTCATTGGTTGCCACCGCCTACCACCCAAGCCTGATGATTCCTATTTTTTTATTGCATATTCCAGGAAATCAAATTCATTTTAAATTTTAAGTTATAAGTCCAACTGGGAAATATGAACCTAACATGCATTTTATCGTTCCAGAATCGACCCCAAATACTTAAATAAAATCAAGTAAATCCTGGGTGGCCCAGAATTTATACATCGCCCTTTAAAACTAAGTGGCAATGCAACGTTTGGTATATCATTCTGTCAAATATTTTTTTACTTAATTTTTTATTGAATGATTTGTAGCTATGTATATAAGATATGTAAATCTGGTTTGCCTTGCCGTTCGATATTGAATGAATAATTTTTTGAAACAAGATTAATTTATCTTTTGTGAAATCAATGCATTTTTTTAATATTGTAAAATTCACCTAATCGTTGATAGCATCAATCACATTCGTTTTGAATCCTTTAAGCGCCATTAACTATTTATTACCTGTTTTTTGTAAGGGCCACCGAAAATTTCCTTGGACATTGTGCATGTCGAGTTTCAATTGGATTTCTATTCGCGACACAATCATCAATTTTACTTTTGTTTTTATCGAATTAAAAAACATGAATATTTGCTTCTTTTCTTCTTCTTCAGATAAGAAAAACTGTCACGAACAATGTTTATCTTCTTTGAAGATTTTGTTTTCTCGTTAATTTTCTCATCTTTTGTTCAACCCACCACTTTGCGATGTTCATTTTTGTGACATTTTTCACAATTTTCTGTTACCACTGGGCAATGATTTTTCACGTGCTTTCTTCCACATCGCTTTTCCTTGTTTGTACGCAATTATTTAATGAAAATTTCAGGTTAAAGAGTTAAAATCTTTGGTACGTTATGTAATGTAAGCTGGTTGTTCTGTCAATAGTTTTTCTCTTATCGAATATCGAATAAACTGGGTGTAAACTCGTTTTTCATATTTTTGAATGTGTGCATTTATTTGCTTAGGTTGATATCTGTGTTTCCGTCAAAACCACCAAACAACTCAATCTAAAACAGGTGCATTTAGTTGTATGTACATACTTAGTACATACTTATCGATATATAAGTATGTACTAAGTATGTACATACAACTAACATTAATAATATTTTTGTATTCTACTAGACTAGTAGAAATAGTAGTCAATTTATCGTTTTTATCGTTTGAACATATTTAAACCCGAAATCAGATTCCATGTGATGGTGCTGATTATGCCACGATCAACTGGTGCATTCAATTTCATTTTCATTCATAAATTGCTTGATGTACCGGCTTTTCTTCTTCAACAAGATATTATTCAAGAAGACATGTTGCTTGGACCAATATATACGTATGTATATCTATATGTACATGATGCTATCCACACTTTAGGAGTTATAAAATCGAACAGCTAATAATTCGAAATACCTTTTAGCCGCGTATTCAAAATACATTTCTCTTAATTCAACTTTTCCTAATTTTTTTTTATCATCAAGCACTCTTAGAGCAGGAAAATCAATCACCTAGGTTATGGCTTTCAGTTATGTTAATATCAAAATTAAAAAATCCATACAAACGGAATACTAAAGGGATGCCACATGCACAACCGTCAAACCGGCATAGAAATCCGACAAATACAAGTTTTGACAGAAAAATACGACTTATAACATTAAAATTAATTAAAGATAGTTTTAATGAACAATAACTAGTATATTGTTACAAAATTTTATTAAAATTGATACAATTTCGTTTAAAAAAAACTTATTTTATGTTTTGCCGGCCGTCAAGCTAAAATCCGGACGACAAAATACTGAATGGTATAATTTTTGAAGTTAACGAACGCTCCCCCGTTTACCAAAATCATGACCGATTTTTTTTGCCGTCGTTTTTTTTTTCATTTCGGTCGTAATTATTATTATTAAAATTGGCTGGAACCCTCGAGGATTCCGCACTCAATGCCACAAAGGCCCATGGTGCAAACCTAGGATTCTATCCCAATTCGCAAACGCGCACTGCTGCCTTCGCACACTGAACAAGTTTAGGCCAAGGCAGAGAAGACAACTGATCTAAATTTAAAGACCTAAAGTTGAATATCTGAATTCGTATAGAACTGAAAGCAGGACAGCTGCTGACGAAGTGAAGGCAGTCATCATCTTCCTTCAGCCAGTCCTCGCAAATAACATCATGAGCTAAACGCATACGATGTAGATGATCTTTAAAACGACCATGTCCTGTAAGAATCGCTACCAAGATTCTTAACTGGTTCTTTTTTAAAGATAAAGCATACTTCGTTGACCTCAAATTGGGCTCCTTAATGAAGTACTTCGCCTTACGACAACTAAAAGTCTCAAGCCACGGAGACCTTAGGTCTTTCAAGGCGTAGTCCTTCATCACTTTCTTCCCGTAGTTGAAAGAAACAGGAACCGCTGGTTCAGGACCAACAAAAGTCAATTGGGAGCCAGCTTTGGCTAAACAATCCGCGATCTCATTGCCTACGATGTCACAATGAGCCGGTACCCACATGACCGTAACTTTATTGTTAGAACAAAGAAGGTTCATGAAATGTTTACATTCCTTGACGAGTTTAGAAACAGTCAAGGGATTTCTTAAAGAGTTAAGTACAGCTTTACTATCTGTACAAAGTAGAATACTTTTGTTTTTAAAAGCAAAATTTAAAGCCTCAATAACACCACGTGTCAGCGCTACTAGTTCCGCCTGAAAAACAGTACAATGCGAACCAAAACTACCGAAAAGTCTCAGATCCGTCCAAGCACAGTAGATTCCAAAACCTGCACTGAGGTTAGAACGAGAGCCATCAGAAAAAAAGACTATGGACTCATCTAATTTATCAATAAAATCCTGCGAACTCCACAAATCTCTCGAAGGATAAGCCACCGAGAAATGATTTGAGAAATGAAGTTCGGGCAGTAGTCTGTCATTAACCATATCGATTTCTGGTAAACATGACGAATAATTTTTAAAAATTTGTCGATGCTCTACGATAGAACCGAAAATATTCCATGCCCCAATACACCTCAGACGATATGCTGCAGAACAAGCTGAGCCTAAAATAAAGGTGCATAATCGAGGCAACGAAAGAATTGATTCCATAGCAAGAAGTGGGGTCGATGACATAGCCCCAGTTATGGCTCTGCAAGCAAGACTTTGTAGACCATTAAGCTTGGCGGCAGAAGCCTTTAGCTCAACCACTGGCCACCACACAATAGAAGCGTACGATAGTAGCGGTAGGACCAGTGATTTATAAATGAAGGAAAGCATCCTAGGGCTTAAACCCCAGGATTTCCCAAAAGCTCTTCTACATTGCCAAAAAATGGTAGTTGCTTTTTGAAGTTTATAATCCAGGTGATTCTTCCAGGAAAGTTTACTATCCAGGACAACACCAAGGTGCTTGACCTGGTCACATTTGGTGATCGTTCTCCCAAAAAGGGAGGGAACAGATAGTTCAAGAGTATTCCTCTTCCTTGTAAAGACAATTAAATCAGTTTTAGAAGGGTTGACATGCAGACCCTTTTCAACACACCATGCCTCCACAATAGTTAAGGCATGTTGAGTTAGGTCGGATAAGACACTGAGATGTTTGCCTGAGACTGTCAAAATAAGATCATCAGCGTAGCTCTGTGCAATGTAGCCAGATTGCTGCAGCTTTACCAGTAACTCGTCAATGACCAAGAGCCACAGCAGAGGTGAGAGCACACCTCCCTGAGGACAGCCTTTGGTAACCTTAACAGAAACTAACACCCCATCCAGCTCCGCCTCCACAGTGCGAGACTTGAGCATGGATTCAATCCATAAGATAATGGTGCGATCAATACTAAAATTGGTACAGGCAGTAGTGATCGTAGCAAACGAAGTGCTATCGAAAGCTCCCGCAATATCCAGGAAAGTACCCACTAGAAACTCCTTATTATTAAGAGATTTTTCAATCCTGGTTACAAGTTCATGTAGGGCGGTTTCATAGGACTTACCGACTCTGTAAGCATGTTGCATGTTACTGAATGGGGAGGTGATTAGAAAATGATCTCTAATGAATCTATCGACAATTCTTTCCAGAGCTTTAAGGAAAGTTGAGGATAGACTAATAGGCCGAAATGACTTAGGATCCGTATAATCGGACCTACCAGCTTTCGGGATAAAAACAACTCTACTTCTGCTCCAAGAATTTGGAACAGTGCTAAAAGCAATACACGCTTGAAAAAGGTGGAGCAAATGATCCTGAATTAGAGGAAAGCCCTGCTGAAGTTCAGCAGGAAAAATATCATCAGGGCCGCCAGCCTTATAAGATGCGAAGGAAAATAAGCTCCATCGCAAGACATCACGATTGATCAGCTTGTGAGCCAAACTCCAATCGGGACTTGCAACAGACGTCCTATTGAGCTCGGCAGCAACATCATCCGAGTTGACGATATCACAACCAGGAAAATGAGCCGAAAGGAGCAGCTCACCAATTTCCTTGTTGGAGGAGGTAAGCTGTCCGTCCGGTAGACGAAGAGAATCCAGTTTACACGTATTGTTCTTAGCTAAAGCTTTATTGAGTCCAGCGACAGCAGAAAGACTGTTGATTTCCTCGCAGAAGTTCAACCACGCGGCTTTATGAGCGGATCTTAGACTTCTTTTATAATCCTTTTGTGCTAACAAGAAGTTATCCCAGTCAATCTGTTGTTTAGACTTTTTTGCTTTGTTCTTCAGTTGCCTAGTAGATTTCCTTAATTTTTTAAGGTCAGAGTTCCAGAGAGGTTTGTTCCGAAACCTTTGATTAGTGATAACAGGACATGATTCGGTCGTAAACTAAATGTTATTTATTTTGTTTCATTGATGATGTGAAGTAATTCGCCGTCCGTGGATTATTTTTTCATGTGGCATAGTAAATGGAAAATCCGGACGACTATGATCAATATTTAACAACTTTGCATTGTTAATTTTCAACTGCCTTCGTTGACAGTAATAAACAAAATTTATCATGGACTCCTTGTTTTCAAAACGATTTATATATTTTCCCATTATTTATTATCGACTGTAATCGATACCGAAGTATATCTGGAAAAAAATTATTTCACTTGGTTTTCCATTTTTATGGAAATAAATTATTGAAAACCATTTCTATGGGCTAAGAGAATGGCAGACTTTGATTTTCATTTTTGAATCGAGCGTTACACACAAACAATTATCCGTTTGCCTTTGTTTCTACGCTTGTGCGAAACATTTGATTCAAACCGACCGAATCAAAAATCGAGTATGCACGGCTAAATTTTATCATGATGTTTTAGTTTTTAATGTATATTCACATATCTTTTGATTGATTAAATAATCATTAAGTTTAACTATAAAAACTCTTGCCATATAAGGGTCTAGATCTACAATCGTAAAACACACGAATAATAAATTCAAAATATTTAAAAGCACGGATTTAAAAAATAATGAAATATAAACTTATTAGTAAAAATCAATCTTGCATGAATTTTCATTGTATATGTCATGGAAACTTAAATTAAGAATTACATTTTATTTGGTTGGCTTGAGCGATTATTTTTCTATGTAAAAAGCTCTTATAAAAATTCATGGCACGTAACACCATAAATTGTTTAATAGTTAAGTTTGTAGAAACTTTTTTATTTTGTTTTTTAATGAAAAATCAACTTTAAATTTTTCCAGTTTTATATTAAATTGTTGTATTGTACATAAATATAATGTATTAAGCCATTTATAGTGTGTGCATGATAGTATATTAAAATATGTAGTATAGTCCTTTTGGTATTTCAGTTAAGTGTCACTGTGTTGGTTACAGGGACGAAGAAATATCACAAAAAAAAAATTAAAATTGTGTGATTTGTTCACATTCCATATATTGATTTTTATTTTTATGTTTTATTATTTTTAAGAAAAGGTACAGAAACGGGAAAAGCATTGAAATCAAAACTTTCGAAGTTTCTTTATTTCTTCTGTTAAATAAAATTTATTGGCTGTCATTGTTTCGAGAAATATATAAAAATTTATATAATCCTTTTTTCCAGTATACATAATACTTCGTATATATATATGTACATATTTTCTGATTATTTAACACTTTTCTTGGTAGAGTAAGTATATAATGCAGGTATATAGAGTATCAAAAAAATGTCAGAACCATGAAATTAATGATTTATGCTGAATTGACATAAATACCTTTTATCATAATTGCACAAAGGTTATTTTTTCTATTGTTGTTGCTGTTTGTGTATTTAGGTAATTTTAGAATACAATCCCCTGAAGTATTCATAAAATAATGTTGGCACATTACATACTCGTACCTAAAATATTACAGACATGCTTCTGAAATTGTTCAAGTTTATTTTTTTGGATGAATTATTAACCAATTAATAAATCATACGCTAATCAAATCAAATCGCAAAGTTTACCAACCAAAAAAAAAAAAAATAAGAAAAATGTTGTCACACATGAACAATTCGATATTGGAATTTCACGTCCTTAATCTTCTGTTATCTGGAAATAAAACAAACAAAGTATCATTATATTCTATACACTGTTTCCTTTCTTGTTGTTTTATAATTAGGGCAAATCACAAAATATTCGATATGATAAAAATGATAATATCCGCACAAACAAAATGTACGAGAATTTATCATCATATTTGAGAATGATAAGACAAGGAAGCTTTTCTTTTTTGTCTGTACCCATAATTAATGATAAAATTGAGATACTTTTATTTTTTTTTATTTTGTTAGAAATTGTGTTCATAATTTTTAATTTGCTTTCATTATTCATGTTATGTATATATACATATATATATATATAGTCATATCCCACTTTGACCTAGTTTCGTGTGTATAAATTGTGTGTATTAACATATTTTAGATGCGGGAGAAAAATTAAAAATTTGTTTTTAACTTCAGCATTCAAAGTAGAATCGATCGTATAGCGAGCGTATTTATTAATTGATTTATTTATTCAATCACTTCTCAACCAAGAGGTAAGACCTAATCATATATTCTAAAGATTAGAAACCTAATTTATATCCTGTAAATATAGTGCGGTTTGGTAGCAATTTTGACCGTTTTTTTCCGTCAGTCTATTGTGTATATTTGAATGTTTAAAAAATTTCATTAAACGTAGTAAGCATTGCCGTATAATATTACCAAACAAAAGTAAAAAATTATTTCAGTTGTTTATTGAGAAGATTGTGCATTGTGCAATCAAAAAAAATTTTAAATTTTGTAAAAACTACTTTTTAATAATGAGTTAATATGTATTGATATTTGTGTGATTCAGGAGCTTTACCTTCTTGATGGTGTAGTTTCTGGATTGAGGTCTGTTATTTTTTATTTTACAGAGAACAACAACAGGCACTCTATTTTGCCATGTAGAAAATAAGTTCGGGAATTCATGCTTACTTTGTTAAAATCCCTTCTAGTAACCGACCGCGAGTTAGGGATCTTCGATATGAACAATGTCGTTGGGTCTATCTCATGGAGCCATGTTTCGGGTTTAGTTTGTGTGATCCCGATATTAAACAGTAAACTAGCTTCCAGTTACGACCTTCGTTTGGGTTGTATCAGAAATGTTCCCACCCTCAATGTTCCAATGTCCCCATGATTATTTCCTTAGCTTGTAATTATTATTATGACTTCAATTCTTGAGCTGAAATAGATCAACTTACTTACACAATAGCAAGGCTGCATCGTTCGAGCTTAAGTTGCTTCTCGCCTGTATTTGTCTAATTCAACAACACTATCTGCTTGACAGTGTGGTTTCTGGTTTGGATCCTGTAGGTGGCAGAATCCTCTTCAGAGGGTCCAATGATAAGACTTATTTCAAACAATCTTAGTGCAACCCTCATCCATGAATGTTGCTCAGCGGACGATGCAGCTGTGCTCGTCTCTCTCGAATCGTCGAACTCATTTGGATCGCTGGTGGTAGTATCAGTATATCTGCCTTACGATTCGGTCTCACCTCCTCCCTCGGAGGAGTTTAGCAACCTTGTTTCGTGGAGCAGGGCAAATTAATTACCTTTAGTGGTAGGATGCGGAATATTAATATTAGGTGTTTATCTCTACTTAATTACCTGAGCACATCTGAGCTTGAAATCCTTAACAAAGGCTTAGAGCTTATCTTTATCAATTCAGTAAGTAGGGAAGTGATTGACATTAGTTTGTGCTCCATGTCGATTATCGATTTGATCTTAAATTGGAGGGTGACTAATGACATTCTCACCTCCGACCATAGGTACATCTCATTTAATATAAATCTTAGAATACCTACTCTTAAACCTTATCGTAACAAGAAGCTTACCAACTGGGAGTTATTCTCTCTTGAGCTGGAACCTCGGCTGGTATCGTTGGGTGAGATATGTTCGACTGAGGACATTGAATTGCTAGCTTCATCTTTGATGCATGCAGTCACGTCAGCCTTCGAAAAATCTTGTGTTCTTATTACCAAGCACAAATCTCAGAATAAGCTTTTTGGTGTTCTGATCTTAAAAATCTGCGGAAAACTGCTAGGAGAGAAAAACAAAGCCAAAAGATCTAACCTTCTGGTTAATTGGGATAACTTTTTGGCAGCTCAAAAAGATCATAAGAAAATGCTGAGTTCAGCACGTAGGACCTCTTGGATTAGCTTTTGCAAAGAAATGACAGAATTTGCTGCCAGAATTCTGCTTCGATATTTCTTTCCCGGTATAGTTTATCCACCGAGGGACTCGTGGTTGTCTCAAGAATTCAATGACTGGGTGGCTCAGTCGCTCGTATTTTTTGCAGACGGGTCTCACTCTAGGTCGGAATTGACGCTTCTAAGCTCTAAGCCTGTTTCCGGAAAGGACATTATTCTATGCAGTGATAGTAAACCTGTGCTCAAATCGTCACTTCCAAACTGGTCAAGGACTGTAAACATTTAATTAACGTCCTTTGCTCTAATAATTTTGTTAGGGTTATGTATAGGTTCCGGCTCATTGTGGTATTGTAGGTAATCAGATAGCTGATGTTTTAGCTAAGGCAGGCTCAATTATGAAATTCATTAGACCTGAACCGGCAGTGCCCCTGACCTTTAATTGTGGTAAGAAAGCGATTAAGAACTATACATGCTTTTGCAGGCTAAGCGTATAATTGGTTAGCTTCCACTACATGCCGAGTGGCTAAGTACTTCATTTGTGAATCTAATCTGAGGCTTACAAAGTTTGCTTTATCTTTGAAGAAAGGCCAACTGAGAGTTCTGGTCGTTATTATGACCGGTCATGGCCGTTTTAAACTCCATTTACAAAGAATGGGACTTGTTCAAGATTCCTTGTGTGACAACTGTCTTGAATATGATGATGACAGCATTCACTTTGTTTGTGGTTGTCCCGCTTTCGAGGTAGTTAGGTCCCAGTTTCTTAATCATAGATCTTTGAATGTAGGTCAATTGTCATCCCACCCTGGATTAAGCTGTTACAGTTTACCAGAACAGCTGAGCGCATTTGCGAATTGTCAGAGAATTCTCGGTTTGCACCACGGGCCCAGAGTGGCATTGAGTGCGTTATCTGCTTGGGTTCCAACACTTTAAAAAATAAATAAATAATATTGACCATATATGGCGGACACTACAAGTCATTTAAATCTATACACCCAAGTAGAAACGGTGACAACTTTGATATAAGAATAAGAAGCATATACCTTTTAAGGTCAGGTTAATGCATAGGTGTATCCCATAAATAAGTTCGTAACGTTTGGTGATTTTGGCTTTTGCAACACCGGCCCTTATAACGCATAAATTCTGAATCTGGCAGTAAATACAAATTTTGTATTATTTTGTTTATACTGTTTAAAACCAATTTCAATTCCGTAATTAAACTTATGCCAAAAATTGGAAGCCTGTCAGCCTTGTAAGATCTAAACACAACATACCGTAAGTATTAGCGAACCTTATGTTTTATAAACTACATACATATATACTTCCATTATCTATAGCACATTAATCAGGGTGACTATAATTTTGATTCAAAATTATAGCATACAAAATTTTACCATGAAATTTTAATTCCAAAATAAAAATTGGCTTTTCAAATTTTCATTTAATTTAGCATTTGTAAATATGTAATTATAATTCTTAAAATTTTATAAAATAATAATTTTTTTTAACTAAATCGACATTTAAATAATTAAAAGGAAAGATCCCGCACATCCAATGATGATTGACCTATTAAATTTTACCAAAATAGGTATATATTAGATAATTATTTGAGAATATCGTGAAATTTGTTAAATTCGTAATTTTTATTTGTCTTAAATCTTCAATTTTGAGTTATACCTTTCCAAAATCGATTTCAAATTATCAATTTTAATATTTATTTATAGAATTGAAGTTGTCCAATATTTTGAAATTCCCATGATTATATCGAAATTTAAAATTAGGTATGAAATTATCAAAAAATTTCGAGTTTTAAAATAAACTACATAGAAATACGATTTTTAGAATTCATTGCTATTTCAGTAACTTTTCAAAAATATTCAGATCGTCGTAAATTTTTAAATTAATTTTACTAAGAATTTAACATTCCAATATTTTTGAATGTTAAAATTTTGACACCAATTTTCGACAAAACTTTAAGTTTTAAACCTAAATTTTATAAATTTGTTTTACCAATTTTTATTTTAAGCGACATTTAAAATTATGTGTCTCCAGTGTTGGAATAACGGAAAATAATTAGTAACGTTACTGATTTTGGTACAGCCAAATTTCGTTACTGTTACGGGTACGGGTATTTACCGGAATTATTTGTTCCGTTCCGGAGTAACGTTATTTTTATTACATTCTGTATAATCTCGCTTTTTATTTCAGCTCGATTGAAGCTTGTTCTTTTACATGCTCACGAATATTATGCCGATTTATAGTAATTCCCAGTGATTGATTAATTGGATCGAATTTTTTTTTTAATGAACCGATTCTACAGCACGTAATGGAAATCCATTGACGGTTACTAATTCAACGTACATATCAATCATTTTGGCAGACGGTAAAAATAGAGTAACAGTTTTTGTAGTGGTTACGTATTTATTTAAATTTTGTTGTTATGTATTTTCCAAAGATTTATTTTTTTTTCAAAAGATTTATTTTGCTTTAAAATAAAATTATGCATAGTTAAAATTTCGTTTAGCCTCCAAATTGTACAGCCATCTACTATCGGGTTGAGTGAAGTTTTCATTTGCGATTTCGTTTATATAATTTTAAATATCTTAATTATCATTTAAGATTCATATACTCGTATAGTATGCTTTAAAAATAAATTCATTGATAAAAAAAACTGTACTTGAGGAATGTTGAACCTGAGAATCACATATTCATCGCTTCCTTTTTATGACAAACACATTATTATACAAAAGAAATAAATAAATTTTCTAAATGAAAACAAATTCGTAAATTTTACTTATAAATATTATTGTATTGAGGAAGATTCAAAAAATAAAATTATACCCTTGTGAGCTTTTACATAAACTACATTAAATCCGTAAATTATACGTTTAACGTATTTTATTGCACATTATAACGAATTCTTAAAAAATCATAAAAACAAAATATTTAATTTCAATTAAAACCAAATTAGAGTTAATGAAAAATTGTTGAACGATAAACCCCTGGTCGAAATATTCTAAATTGACCGTATATGATGATGAATATATTTTTGGTTTTCCAAATTATCTTTAACACCGTATATATTCGTATACACAATTCAAAGTTATATTATGTACACACTCCCCGTCGTCTGACTGTTGTATTTTTGTGACTTTTGAATTTTGTGTGACAACAACACAAATGACAACAACAATTTATAACACAATTATGTATATTTTTTTTTAGAGAGAGATATGTTTTGTGTGCTTGCCTTTAAATAAAACATAAAAATTAAATTTTACTTTTTTTTTTGTAGAAAATCATAAAATATATACTGTATATATATGTTCATTACGTTGTGAGGTTATACATAGAGATATGTATGTATATATATATGTATACACATGTACAGATGAACTCTGTGTATTTTAATTAAAACACTCGTCGTTTGTGTTTAGTTGTTATATAATATACGTAATGAAAATTGGATGAAAAATAAACATCACATCTTATATGTCATGCCATTTTATGATTATTATGGTATTTCCATAAAAATTTATAAACATAAAAATGATTTTTATGAATATTCATAAATCTTTGGAGGTTAATTTCTTTAATATGTGCGTGCGTTGTACACATAAGAAAAATTACCTTCTATATATAATATGTATGTCTATATAATACACCGCGTTATAGTATTAATACTCATATACATTGTGATTAAACCAATAAAGATTTCCAATTTATGGGATATATACATAATTATATAATATGTACATATATGTTTTATGGCGTTTATAGGGACGGTCGTTGTTGTTCAACTCTGGAATTCAACAATAGCTATAAACTATGGGGCAACGATTTTTTTTTATGTGGCTTTACTTTAAGATTCATCATCAATCCTCAATAAATCAATCTATCTATCTCTCTCTCTCTCTCTCTTTACATTTAAGTCAAATCAACCATTACACGAAATCTAAAATAACAAAAAAAAAGAAAAACAGCAAAACATTTATCTGTTCGATCAACCGCATACATATTCACTCCATCCGCACAAAATACGGTTTCATTTTGAAATTAAATTCAAAGACGAACCATCCCAGCAATCAGTTTACATATGTATATACGAATACGAGTAGCAATGCGAAAGGAAATAAAACCAAACCGAAAACCACAAATCAAATCAAGAAAATATTTAATTCGTTTTCCGCACTTTTTCCCATCTCTCAATATTATTTATTATTGTATATGCGTATATGCATATCTTTTTCCGTTTTTCGATGGTAGGGGCTGGTTGGTGAAAACTTTATTTGGAATTAGTTTCTCAAAAACAATATCGGCTGAATTCGACAATATGTGGTTGGATGGTGGATGTAACAAAAAATCGAATGAAAAATTATTGGGTTGCTCAGTCGAACGTGAATACTATGACGACGGCCCCATCACCATATGATGTATAGTAGATGTAAATATACTTATGTATAATGTATATTGTGTACGAGAGTGGGTTCTCATTTTACCAAATTATCAACAATTAATTTCATTATAAATGTAGTTACTTAATTTAATATTGTTATCAAGCAAAAATATGTTTTTACTTATTGTAACATAAGATCTTCATTTACTCGTATAATAATTTATTTTTATATCTGCGTTGTTCCGGGTATTCCAATCAACTAACTTACATAACTTACTGTACAAGGTATATCCTTGAAAAAATAAATTTGTGTATGTGGTGTAATTCTTGTTTGGTTTAACTGGAAAATATTCTGTTCTAAAATATAAATGGCATTTAAAACGCAACATTTTATTTGTTCAAAATTTTAAAACTCATGAAAATTTAAATTTCAAATTATTCTTAAATCAATAACTAAAAATTTAAAAATTCTTTATTATTCTTTTATTACACTCTGTCTAATCTCGCTTTTTATTTCAGTTCGATAAACATCAGCTTGTGTTTGTACATGCTCGCGAATATTATGCCGATTTATAGTAATTCCCAGTGACTGATTAATTGGATGAATTTTTTTTTAATGAACCGATTCTACAGCAATGGAAATGAAATATGGAAATGAAATAATAAAAATTTAAAAATTCTATTTCAAATTCTCTATTTCAAATTGAAAATATGTACTGACCTGCAAAATGTCATAATTCTGAAAATTCCGCAGTTTCAAAATTTTAGTATTAAATCAAAATTAAATTCCAAATTACAAAAAATAAAAACATTAATCTAAAAATTCCAGATTCTAAAATCTTCAACAAAATATTGAAGGTACATGATAAAAAAATGAAAATTCTGGTGCACAATGTGTTTGAAACATTCTCAACTAGAAACTAACTTTCATCTGGGTGGTCATTCTGTGGTGCAACGAATCGATAAATTTGAATCTTCTTCCACACTTTCGTTTACAGCGGCAATATTCTCTTCAGTACATCCTCTAGAGAGTATGTGGTACGAAATCTATCCACATTTCTATTATGTCCGCCATAAAAATCACGAAGTCGATTTTAAGTTGCGCGTATCGACGACTGATTTTTATTAATTTAATAATTAATTTAATTAATATTTAATAATATTTAATTAATATTTAATAATTAATATTAATTTTAATAATTCTGTAGAGTTGATCAAGCGTGAGACTATTCATTATGATTTGCCAGAGTATGTACTGGGATCTGACAGAGTATATTTTTCATAAAACTTTAATTTTTTTTTTCACTCCTTAAATATATATATATATATATATATATATATATATATATATATATATATATATATATATATATATATATATGTATATATATATATATATATATATATATTTATATATATATATATATATATATATATATATATATATATATATATATATATATATATATATATATATATATATATATATAATATATATATATATATATATATATACATATATATGCAAACAAAATTAAATAAAATAAATAAAATTATATAACTAAATTACTTTTGTGTAATGATTTTCTGAAAAAAATTACGTCATATGAATCCAATACTACGCAGAAACACAACCTCTCCCTATGAAAATAATTTCATTACTGATTGTTTTTCTTTACCAAAATGGGATTTTACTATTTTTCTTGTTTGTTTTTCCCCTAGTAAAAGCAAGGCGGAGGAATGTTGTGGTCTTTTTCATTAACATCAATAACCTATATGACGTTATTACCCATAATTAATCCACGTAAGCTACGATAATTTATTATCTCACAGTTTTTTATCACCTAATGTGGGATAGCACCACAGAATGACCACCCTGGATAGACAGATTAACAAAACTGAACATTTTATTTGTGTTGCTATTTTTTCGTCAAACATGCTTTGTCTAAACAAAAGTTTCCTTCATAAGAGGTTTACAATTAGTAACTTGTTTTGTTGCTCATTTATTTGTAAATAAATAAAAAAATTCCAATTTAAGTATAGTTAAACAAAGATTTCACTCAAATGTCATAATATTTTCAGTTTTGTTAATAAGGCTATACGAGTGTTGAAATTTTATTTCAAAAAGAGAATAATTCAACTTATAAAGCTAACTTCGTGGTGAATTTTTCTGCACCAGAATTTTTAATTTTTGATTCATACCGAAATTAATAGAACATTTTTGAATTCTCTGAAATGTTTGAATTTTACGTTTCTGATTTCTAAATCTTAAAATTTAAATAATTTAAAAATTCTCAATTCACAATTTTTTTACCTGATAATTTAAATAGAACAATTTGATGTTTAGCGAATATTCACATGACAAATTTTCTTAATTTTAAAATTCAGAATCACAAAAAAAATTCAAATTCAGAATTTTTCATTTTTAATTCCAGAAAATTTTCTAAGTTCTAAAATTTAGAGTTTTACAATTTTAAAATGAAAATTTTGAATCTGGAGTAAATTTTTTAGAATATCACTTTTCAGAAAATACATATTAAAATTTGGCGGGAAAGTTGAATGAAAACTTTAAGTAGACGATGCAAATTTGAACGAATTTTCTGTTTAATTTTTTCTAAATGTGATACTGCAATGAAAACTTTAACGGCATTATAAAATGACTGTCAAAAATGTGATTGAAATACTGTAAACGTGAAATTACAAACCTTTGCCGCCATTGGAAAGAATATAAAGAGTATATTAGTTGTATTTTCTTGTAATAATTTTGTTCGAACTATTTTGGATTTATTTTTTCCCAAAAAAACGGCGTAGAATTTTTTTTTTAGATTTAATTTGTATTTTTTGTGTTTAACTTTAAACATAAGGATATAGATTAAACTATTACAATATTAAATTAACAAAACATTTGCGATAAAATAATCCAAAATTTATTTCATTTACAATAAAAAATGTACATCTGGTGTCAGATAATAAAACTTAATTTGGAATACAATAATCCTAATTTTTTCTTGGGATTATTTAATTCTTACGAGTGTTTGTTTATTCAATACAATTGTTGTTGTAAATACATCAAGAAAATACTATTATTTGATTGGGAAAAACGTTCGTAGCAAGCTTTGCTTAATCATAAAATTTTCAAATATTAATTGTTAGTCAAATGCTGATTGTTTTAAATTTTGATATATTTTGAATTAAACTAATATTAGTGAAATCTAGCAGCATTATGAGTGTATTACACAATATTTAGTTACTCCTTCATTTTTCCAAAAGATGGCAATGTAATAGTTTAAAGTATAATCTTGATACTGCGAAATAAGATCTGTATTAAAGAGGATATTTGTTATACATTTATAACAAATTTAATTGCAAGAGTGCAGTTATAGTACTCAAAAGTTGATACTCAAAGTTTTCCCTTAGGATATATTTTTGCCTTCTAAATATCCTGCAGAATATGTGGGCGTTGCATGCACGGTTGCGAATGTATATACATAAATAGCAAACATTTTAAAATGAGTATATGAATCTTTCACCTGACTGTACACCATTTAAATAACTTCTATATACTTAAGTAACATCGCAAAGAATGTACATGTGTATATAAAACTCTTAGAATTGGGTATAGCAATCTATTAAAAAATGTTCAATGCTTTTTGTTGGGTATAAGTATAGAAGATACTATACGCAATTTGACATAATATAGAGAATATTTGACTGTAATCTACAGTGAATGTAATGATGTTTATCCAATTAATTGAGATAAATAAAATTCAGTCAATATAAATTTTCATAAAAATAAAAATTTATGTTATATACATTTTATTTATATTATATTTATTGATTTTCATTTTCACGACGAAAAATATCGTGAATGCTGGTAAAATAAGAAGAACGAAAAAAAAAATCATCAAAATCGTTTCTCGATTTTGTTCGGTATAATCGTACAGTGATTTTATTTTTTGTCGGTTCGCTTTTATCGTTATTATTAAGACTTTGAATTGATAAAATGGAAAAATAATTGAAGAGGAATATGAGATGATTAAAATTTAAATGGAAATACAATAAGGATATACAATTTTGTATCCATAATTTTTTTTTTTTTTTTTTTTTGATGGACCAATCATTTTAAATAGATTGTGGCTATTAACGTCTCGGCTAAAAGTTATTTATTCGTTTTTGTGGATTATCGTTGAATTTATGGATTAGTCGTTTTTTTATTGTTGGTGGATAGTTTTGTATTCGAAAAAGTACGTCAATAAAATTCTTTGATTATATAGTTGACTGCGTTGTATAATATATTTCGAAAGTAATAGATAAGATTTCATTCATATTGTGTTTATATTTATTTATGTACGGTACGATGGTGGTTGATTTCATTCTAAACGAATAAATCAATACGTCTAGTCTTAAATACGCTTGATCTTTCACTATATATCAAATAACATTAACCGCATAGAGCACTTAAAAAATTGTGGAGTCAGTACATATACCACAAATGTTTAAAATGTATACATGTTATAGGTACATACTCGTATATATTTCTATATAAATTAAATATGTACATACATTAATTTATCTACATAAATAGTTCAACAAATATTTTTTGTGTACATTATTTTATTGTTAACTAAAACATTGTAATGTAAATTTACGCATTCATGCAAATATGTAATAAAATACAAGAATGTAAATACACATTTGTTATCGCCTTTGGGTGTTTATACAAATTAATTATTTATTTGTTTTCTAAAATTAAATAAATTAAATAATTTTTTATTTATAAAATTAATTTTAATATTTATTGGAGCAATTAAATGACTGTGACACCTACAATAATGGTCTATCTAATATTTGCTTTATTACGGATGCACAGAACTAGAATACCCAAAAAGTTCGAGGAACATATAATACAATATTATACAAAATTTAATATACATTAAATAGAAAATTCGCCTTTGAATAATTCATTTTTCCAGTGAAATTTCATTTTTTCATCTTCTTCATTTTGTAAGCTTTTTTTATATCGCCTGGATTTTATATTCTATGTGCTGATCAGGTAAATCTAATAATCTCATGCACAACATTTTTCATGTTTTTAAATATAATTTTAATAAGGTTTAATTTCGTTTTATGGGTTTTCCTTTGAAAAAAAATTACAGATTTTTTTGTGCTAGTCGTTCAACTCTGCATGTACGCATATGTATAATATATCTCCTAAAACTGTAGTAAATTTAAATGGGACATATCACATAACAATGTCAAATAAAAATTAAAAAATAATTAAAACTTAGTCGTTCATGATTGTTGTTTGTTAAATTTCCAAAGAAAATATCTTGACTTCCGATTTTTAAGAAATAATAAATCTAAGCATCACCTTCTTTAAAATACATACATTTGTATATATATATACATATACATACATCCATACAATAATAACAAAACAAAAATATTATGAATTCTCTCGATACTTCCTAAGCAACCACATAGTAAAACACACGAACAATTGTCAAGCACTGTTGCAAGGTAATATTTCGTGTGTTTTATTATGTGAGTGGCGCATGATTAACTAAAATTTTGTAATGAAATTTTACTGTTTCCTAAAATTCTATTTACTATATTATTATTTTTAAATAATAAAAAATAAAAATTCTCGTTGCCAAATTTCAACCGACTTTTCTAGCACTCACATAGTAAAACACACGAAAACTTCAGTGCTTGATACTTTTTCGTGTGTTTTACTATGTGATTGCTTGGGAAGGTCAACTAAAATTTGGCACCGAAATTAAATTTTTTTTTTTAAATTTTATTCACTGTAATTGTTAAAAATAGCAAACTGCAAAACAAATATTAATCGTGTCTCAAAGGGTTAAAAAGTCTAAATTTACAGTATAACTTAGACTAATATTTTACACTAATATGGTAGGCCTGCTCTTAATGGAGATATGTTGTACGTACAAAATAATACCTTCAAGGGTTTCACAGGTAATAACAGCTTTATTATTATTCCTCACGTTTCTTCACGGTCGCAACAGCGGAACAATCGTTTTCTAAATAAATAAAAATTATTTGAGCAACTCTATCGGCGATTCAGTGTGTTTACGCGATCTGTCTATTCGTATATCCAAAATCAATATATAAACCTTCATTATATAAATATAGGAGTGTTAGGTATGTTGCTTTAAGACTTGATTTTCTTTTTATCAAAGTATAAAGTTGGTAGATTACATTTTCAAAATTTTTTAACGCTTCACGTAAATATATCTATAGAGCTGTTTATTTATAGTGAAGCTATATTACTCAATAGATGACAATTTAATTAATTAATTTTTTGTGACGAGTGGAATAGTAGGAGAGAACGTTGCAGAAGGTCTCTACTAAGAAACGAAAATATATTTTTAATGAGCTATGAGGGCATGGCTGAAGATTTGGAAGAAGATCATGGAAGAACATTTAGGTGGTTGTGCCTTTCACATATCCAACGCGGACTAACAATTCCTTAATCATTGCTACTAAATCGGTATGCTTAGCCAGGTTACTCTGTTACCGTCCCTGCCAACAAGGAGGCGCATACTCGTCTTCTATATACTAGCTTAAGATTAAATTACTAGCTTAAATTTTACGTAAGATAAAAATCTTGTGTACTTATACATATATCTACCTACCGCTCAAGACGGTATCACAAAATTTCTTGAAAGAATTGAGGTTGTTTAGCAGCATTAAAGTAAGTTTACTTGCTGGCCATTCAACTCTTGAGTCTATAATAAGTTGATCTCTAACTTCTTGAGCTAGATTACAGTCATAGAGGATGTGTTCTATGGTATCCTCGGCCTGTCTACATTCACAGGTAGTTTAGTCCGCTAGACTCAGTCGGTACATATAAGAGGCTATTCTTCCATGCCCCGTTAACATTTGGGTAAACCATACACTTAGAGGAATCTTCGCTTCAATGTTTGGCAGATAACTATATGTTATTCTACCATCCATTGAATGCGACCATCTATCTTGCCATATTGCTATATACTCTTTTTTCGTTTTCCTCTTGAGCGAGCCCAATGTCCAGTGAACCTTTAAGTTGGAGCATAACTGTCTTGGAAGAGGATAGCTTCATTTTGTAACTTCTGCTCCAGTCTATCATCCTGTCTATGGCTAATTGCGCTTTTTCTTGAATACTTTGTCTAGAATTCCCAGCAAAGAGCATAACCTTATCGTCCGCGAATGCAACTTCTTGGACTTCTTGGTTCATGCTTCCGTTCAAGGCAATATTCTAAAGATGTGGACCAAAGATGGAACCTTGCGGACATCCTTAATTGACAATTTGTTCAAGTATGCCATGACTTGAAATAACAGTGGCTTTTCTTTCAGAGAAATAGTTTTTAATGATGTTATAGAGATTACATACGCAATTGAATCTCTTTAGCTCCAGCATTATGCTGGGCCCCCACAGGTTATCGAATTCGCCAGATACATCTAGGAAAACTCCAAGATTGTACTTTTGGTTCGACTCTTTGATCATATTGATCATTTTGTACATTGCGTCCTCTTTGGTCCTATTTTCTCTAAAGCCAAACTGTTTGTCACTATAGGTGTCACCTTTTTGGAATATGTCCATTAACCTGACGGCAATTAATTTTTCAAATAATTTACTTAGGGCATACTATAGAATTTGGGATCGGGTTGACACCTATCTCCGCCCTCCCAACAAATAGTTGTTTGTCCTCCACTGCTCACTAAAGTACTAAGTAGCTCATTCGTTTTAAATTTACCTTTTTCAGTTTATCTGAACTTATAGACAAAGTCCCACGGTTCAGCATTACCATGCTCCGTTATGAACTCTTTTAAGCTCATTTGGCTTTTGCCTCTGATATTTTAAAATACGCTTTACGGTGTACCACATGGTTAAGTCTTTTGCTCTTCCGAGCTTTAAGGCATACCGAGGAACTATCCTTACTGCTTGGGAATCATTATGTGTGATCCCCGGACCCAAGATCGACGTAATAATAATAGTATAAGCTTAGGATAGAGCACTAATAGTAGGGCCAATTATTTGATCATCGATATTGTAATCCCTAAATGTGTACATTCTAATCCAAATGAACTATATTCTAATTAAGTTGGATGCGTTTTTAAGTTAGTATCTTTAAAAAATTGTATATATGAGCCACCACAAAAAATGTATATCTTTAATTTCATGTTGGAGTATATCTTTCGTAAAACTGAATCACTCCAGCGCAACATCTTATATCCCCAATCCAATCTGGTGCTTGCATATGCAGATGACATATGCGTGTTTGGACTGAATGTCAACGGAGTGAGGAAATACTTCATCCACTTATAGAGTTTTCTGCTTCTGTTGGACTCCAGGTCAATGAGTCCAAAACGAAATACGTCATGATCTCTGGTTATAGGTACAATGACACACCAGTTTTTAGGAGTGCCTACTACACTCTTGAGAGAGGAGAGGGTTCAAATATTGGGCTCTGTTATCACTTACGATAACAGTATGGGTGAGGATAAAAATAAAAGAATGGGTGAGGATATTAAAGTGCTGATGGCAACTGGCAGTTGTGCTTTGTTTCCTCTAAGGTCACTACAATAATCTAAACACTTATATCAAGTGTCGTGAAGCTGAAATTTTATGTTTGATCAGGCCCGTTGTTATGTACGGATGTGAAAGTTGGGCGCTGGCGGATGAGTACGAGGGGTGGCTCCTTACATTTACTCCTTACTCGAGACAAAAATCAGGCGTGTGATTTATGGCCCCAAACTCGAATTAACCGAGATCTGTACAATATCGAGAACAGAGATCTGATGAATATTTCGCATATTGTACATGAAATAAGATCTTAGCGAGTACACTGGCACGGTCACATTCTATGTGCTGATCCGGAACGAATTGTAAGAGAGCCCCTATTTGAATCGAAACCATTGCAGCCAAATTTTTTTTATTATTATTATATATACGAGGCACCTGGGTTTTGAATCCCTCATTTGCAAATTTTAAAAGAAAATGTTTTATTATCGGATTTAAAAAAGTGTATTGTACTGAAACGGAACTATAAATTTTCGTATTCGATTCCAGTTAGTGAAAATGTTCATGGAAAAAATCCGATTTTAAATCATTCGCTTGGAAGTTTGTTTCTACGAAATGTTCTCTTAAAACAGGCTTAATTATTATGTTATATTTTCATGTGTTGTATGTTGTACCTAATTGAATTGCTTAATTTCTTAATGTTTTATAGCATGTATGAATGTCGTTTTTTATTTATTATTTATTGCAATTTTCGTTTTTTTTATAATTATTATTTGCCATAATTATGTTAAAAACCACTTTATGAAATAATTCACTTTCTTGAAATTCTCATTTTAACATGGCGAAATTTACCAATACATATTCATTTTAATTGGATTCCAATGGGATTTCCCATCCGCAATTTTTTTCTAATTGGAATCGTATACGTATACGTGTTATTTTTTGTTAGATACTTCACAGGCTCGTAGCTGCATCATCCAGTAGCTCAATCGAAACGCAAAATTGAAGATACACATATTTACATAATATAACCCTTAAACAGAACATTTGATCCCACGTTCATCCACAAATGGGGTTAAAAAGGTTCTGAGTTTTGTGATAAGGGCTTTAGCTACAGCCAAACGAAAACTGAATTTAATTGTTATGCTATTATTCCAACACGATAACTATTTTAGCACTAAATTTTTTTTAAACCTGTTGGAGAAAGTCACACAATAATGAATCTGTCAAAAATACAATTTTAATTATTTCTGACTAAAATTTATATTTTTTCATGTTTTCGTCTGAAAAATATTTTCGTCCTTGAGTTTTCAGAATTAGTTTTTATATTATCGAAATAATTATTAATTTCTAAATGTTAATTAATTTTAAAATTCCAAATACTTAACGCTATGCATTCAAATAATTCAATCTTTGTATTACACAGAAATTGATAAAGAATTGAATAAAAATAGTAGATAAATCCGCCATGTTGTTCTTCCATATTAGTTGTGCGCTTAAATGTTAAAATTACAACAATAAGTTAGCCTGCATCTGTATACGTTAATATTTTTATTAAAGCTTTAGGTAGTTTTACTAACTTTAAGCTCTTTCAGATTATATAATATATTATTATTTTGAAAATTATAAGTAATATTATTATATTCAACGTGTAGCACCGACCGACATATACATATATACCTACACCCAATCACCGAATATACTCAGCTACAAAATGTGATTTCTTCATTTTGTTCCTCAAATTTCAACGATTTTTTGAAAGCCAATATGCCGATCTTACATATGCAACTTGATTGATAATGTTAATTGAACGGTGTTTTATTTATATCCATTGATACATTATGGACAGCAAATAATGGACTAATCGCGAAATTTTTCTTTATAAATTTATGTTGACAACATATTTTGAAGGTTAATTCAATGTCAATATAATTTGTAACAGATTCAGATTCTATACTTCAAAAGCATCCAATCTTTACTTAGTTTTAATATTCTAGAATTACTAAAATCCAGTTTCGGAATACAGAATCTTTCTATTTTTTAGAACTAAAAAACAATTTAATAAAATATGGTATTATATTTATTGGCCCTATTTAGACAGATTACGCATAAATTGCTATCACTGTTATTTACATATGTGGGTGGAAAATCCTCTTGTTAATTTTAGTTTTCCAAAACCATTATCGAAAATTTATTAATTTCAAATAATTCTCATTTGACATTATTTGCAGATTAATCTAAAATAACAAAACAACAAAAAACTTGATCTGTTACAACAGGGCACATAAATATACATAAAATTTACATAAAAAAATTGAAAATATTTCGGGTTTTGTTGCTCTATTTTCTACGGTGTATTCAAATTGATTTTATTTAAAGATAAACTCAATTCAACAAAAAAAAAAATATAAATTGGTCGAGGGATGAGCACCTCAATTACAATAAAACGAAATGAAAACATTTTGTCTATGTAATTTTAATTCGAATTCAAAAATATTCGCATACATGGGTTGGTTTTGTTATATCTACATTCATACATGTATACAGAAAGGTCTATTTTGAATTGTTATCTTGATTTTGATTTTTTTTTGTTTTTGGTACTGTGGAAAAATTGGTTACATACTCTGTAGTTAATAAATTTATCTAGATTTTATTTTTATTTTTGCTGTATGTCGTAGTTAGAAATCTAGATTTTAAACTGTATAGGAAGGAGCAAGCTTTTACTTGTTCGATTCGATTTATTACTTATACCATCTCTATTAGCTATCATCTCTGCGTATACTTTTAAAATTTCGTTTTACAGTAATCAACATTCAAAAGGTTTGAGCAAGAAGTTTGATCTTGGTAAATAAATATAAGCGTCTGATCATTTAATGACAAATTTTAAAATTTTCAATACAATCAATGTATAGTTTATTGTAAATTATGAAAGCTTTATATATACAGTAACAATGATAATTTTATATGAGCTTTTAAAAAAGTTTTCATTATTTTACTTCTTTGTAATTTGTTATAGTTATATATATCAAATAACATCAAATTATTTTGACTGTGCTGATTGACCCTAATTAATAGATATTAAGATTCGATATCACCAAGAAGACTAGTGTCTGCAAAATATTTAAAAATTCACTTTTGGCAAAAGAATATAATATCCACACTTACTCTGATGTACAATAGTTGTAAAAATAATTCATAAGCAATTAAGCATCCCATTATTAAGTTTCGAAATTATGTTTGGAAAGCTGAAATACGAGTTCCAACTTCCAACGTACTTATAATGATCCAAAAAAGTTTATCAATCAATTTTGTAAGAGACGATTGATCAAAAATAATTTCACTTGTAAATAAAAAAAAATCAGCACTTCTCACAAGCATTATTCAATCTAAACTCGATCAATAAGGATTTTAAACACAAGTCACAACGAAAAATTTAGTAGAGCACGGCTCATATATACAAAGTCACACAGCCACACACACACACACACACATACACATAATTCACAAAGTGAAGTATAACCAATTATATAGAAAGCAAATTCTTTTATTCTACATCAATAATTCTACAATCCAATACATAAGATGCTGTTCTTATTTAATTGTTGTTAGTCTCTTTTTATATAAATAAAAACAAATATATAAAAAAAATATAAATGTATATAAAAATTATTATATAAGGAATTATTCTTATATACATTTAATGTATTGGGAATTGTTGAGAACGTGATTTGAAAGAATAAAAAAAAATAACAAATAGATTGAAAGCTCCATCACATATGATGGTGAAACACAACCGCAAAACGCATGCATGTATACATATACTTATATACATGATATGTGGTTTGTATATATAGAGTGAGAGGCATGGGTTGGGAAAAAATAAAATAATAAATACAAATAAAATGGATGGCTAGCAAATAAGGTAATAAATGAAATTGAAAATATAATATATAAAAGAAAATACAACAAAAAGCTTCCGCGTCAAAGCTCTTTTTGATTATACATTTGATTTGCTCCGCTCTTCTTATATACATTGTGTTGATATTTCGATGATAAATGATTATGAGGAAGCATTAAAAAAATATGGCGATCCTTTTTCTCGATTTGGGGGTGGTGGTAAAATCCATAAAGAAGTTAAATCGAATTTCGTATAACTTTCTCCATAAATACAAATATTTTAAATCCAATTTTTAGTGTAGTAAATACATTTTATGTACTTTAGCTTTCTATAGCATATAATATAAGTACATCGTATATATACATGTGGGACCTATTCCACACACTCAAAATTATTGTAACGATAAAAACTTGAATATGATGTAAGAAAAGCTAAACTAAAAAATAAATATTTACCTAGATACATAATTATGAAAATTAGATTTTCATAAATATATATGTACATGTATATACTATACATACGATCTTAGGTATCTGCACGCTTATACCGTTATATTGTTAGCTTATCAAATATTCAATACACAAATACTAGTCTAGATTGAAAGGAATGAATAATTAATCCTTTATTCATAAGGAATAAATTAACAACAAAAATTTTATCATTAGAATCTGGAAAAAAAAACTTTTGGGTAACTTTTTGTTTCTATCTAGATATGTATATGCTTTGGATTCGATGTCACAAACAAATTTATCATTTTTCTATAAATTATTCAAAAAAATCGAAAAAAAAATCAAAGATTGTACATACGTAAACATACATCCCCCTAGAATATAATTTATATAATTTTGCTGTTGTATCCTCACCAATACTTAAAAAAAATAAAATTAGATTTATTTTAAGAAGAAACTATAAACTAACTATACACAAAACTTATTAAAGTAACAACAACAAAAAAATAGTTTCCTTTCCGTTATAATTATTGTACAGTTTTGATAAAACTAAAATTAATTTTTAATGTTGACAAACTAGAAAATTATAAAGTAGAAAAGTTTAAGCTTTTTTTTTTGCTTATATACGAGTATATACATATATACATATTTCATATACACTATGAAAGCACATTTTCTTCAACGTCTTCAAGAATTGCAGTCAATTAAATTGAGATAAAAATATAAAATAAAATTTAATTGCAAATAGTTTTATTTATTTATTTTTCTTGAGACATCTTCTTGTGAAAATAGAATTTTAATGGTGTGTTAATTTTGTGTGCAATTTAATAATAAATTTGAAATGGTATATACATACTCGTATATATACTTATGCATATAAGACATAATTTACTTTTTATTATGCATCGCCTTTTTGGATGACAATTTAAAAAACCAATCCCAATCCGATTTATTTATAAATGAATACCTGTAAATACATAATTGATACGGTTTATATTTAAATGTATACCTGAAATAAGCCTACATATATATATATATATATATATATATATATATATATATATATATATATATATATATATATATATATATATATATATATATATATATATATATATATATATATATAAGTTAAGAAGATCCTTTGCCTATGCTAACATAAAATTGTATTTTAAAATTAATCAAATAACAATATAAAAATGACCGTCGTACAATTTAACTCCACTGTGGATTAAATTATGGGGTGAAAAGGTCAATTAGATAGGCTTAAATTAGTTAAAGAAATTTTTATTCCGGCTATTTCAATACACGCAGTAATAGTACAACTTTAAGTATTACCCAAACTGCAGCGTGGATACTATATTGATCATGGAGTTTAAGAATTTAATTTCTACTTCTATATGTTTTTATATTTTACATCGCGATTTGATTTTTCTCAAATGTTTCGTGGTTTACATTTTATTCCAGTTTTACTGCCATCTTGTGGTGAACATTGAAAATAGTTTCTTAAGTTTGTTTTTTTTCATTTTAGTTTGATCGGATTGTTATTGTTATTGTAAAAAATGTAGTTTCTACTTCAAATTCAAATATTTAATTAAATAAAATAGAATATTCATAAACGAATAATTTAATTTGGTATAGATCAAAGATACACGTTAAGAAATTATGATGTTATCATTTAAAAATCAGGCCTAAACAAAAGTGATTTTTTCAATGTTTTGTATCATAATATTTATTTTCTTCCTGTTATTAGCAAATAACTTATAATACTACTCGTATAAGCGGAATGCGTTCGTTTAAAAGGAGTATAGTTTCTCTCTAAAGATGGCATACCAAACAGAAAGTGTGTAGCCTCAGCGTACCAAATTCACCATGTATCAACAAAACCTATAACATAACTATGAATTGCATAAGCCAACCGTTAAATTTTTTATAATTGCAATTGATTGTTTTGAGATTTTCAACGGCAATAACATATTGACAAAATACTATTTTAAAAAACCCCATTTTTTGGATTGACTCGTTACCAAAACGGTACTCCAACCTGTAAACAGTTCATAGCTTCTTACAGGCGATTAAATAAATAAAAATAATTAGTAATAAATAACTCGATTAAAGCTCGTGTACGATAATTATAAGTTTACTGGAAATATTAATTATCTCATTAAGCTGAAATGAAAATAAAATAAATTTCGAAATCAAAGAAATAGAACTAGGTGTCTTTGGACTTGACGTCGAGTTAGATGATTCGTTTGATATAATCACTTATTTAGCGATTCATATTAAAGCATACAATTACCTAAATACATGTTTATAGTGTAAATAATGTCTTGTAGCATTATCTATAACTAAACGCTTTGAAATCCATTCGAAAACGACAATTCACCGAAAAACAAATCACCGAAAAACTCAATTCACTGAAAACGCAATTCACCGAAATCGACAAGTCGCCGAAAACGAAAATTCACTGAAATCGACACTTCACTGAAATCGACAATTCACCGAAAATGCCAATTCATCGAAAACGACAAGTCACCGAAATCGAAAATTCACCGAAAAAGAAAATACATGAGAACTACTATACCGATTATAATGAAATCGCTTTCGACATAATTTCATTATGTGATGGAAATGGGATTGGAAAATGAATTTTTGGATAAAGTTCTGGAATATGGCCAACCGGAACGGAATTAGACCAATCCTTGACTGATTATCAAGTTACTTGACATGTTGAATGTAGATGGAATTGTAAAATGATGGTTGGGCAAAATTCAGGAATATGGTCATTTGGAACGGTACTAGTCCTACCAATGACCGATTATCATGAAAATTGACGCAAGTGGAGTGGAAATGTAATTATACAAATTTTGGATAAAGTTTTAATCTAGGCCAATCTTTGACCGATTTTCATAAAACTTGACATGTTGATTGAAATTCGAAAAATTGAAAATTATTTATTTATTTTTATTCTACTTTGAAAATTCGAAAAAAACCGCATTTTAAATGCATCTATTAGCAAATAACCTCTAATTAATACAAAAACTAGAATTGAGAGTAAAACTAAGATTATGCTACTTAGTTAAATAAGAAATATGTTAATTAAATAATAAAATTACAAATATGTTAATTTAAAATTTTGTATTAATGAAAAAAATTTAACATAGAACAAACCATATTGAAATTCAACTAATCTGTCAACAAACATTTATCACACTGCTGCCGTTCGGCATAGCACAATTTCATAGCCTCGAAAATTTAATTCATAAAAATTTCTCTAAGCAGTAACCAGCAGTAATCTTTTTATAGAGTAAAACCTAATTAAAGCTTTTCGTTTCAGAATAATTCAATAATGGGTGGATACACAAACAATCGAAAAATTTCGTTTCAATATAACATACATGGGTTTCATCATAATATAATAATTTTTTTACAAATTATTATGTAAATTCATATTTATATTAAACCACATACATGTAAAAACTAACATCCATATAATCCAAAAATAGCCTAGTTCTGTTCACCTCGACCATATTCAGCAGCCTATACATACATCCCCATTTTATCCCACAGGTCATTTCATAATATTCGGTCAAGAACTGGCCTAGTTCTGTTCAAGTTGTCCAAAATCCAGTGTTTTATCCAAAAATTAGTTTACAATCCCATTTACATTCAACTTGTCTAGTTCCATGATAATCGGTCAACGATTGGATTAGTTCCGTTCCAAATGGCCATATTCCAGAATTTTATACAAAAATCATTTTACAATCACATTTTCCATTCAACTAGTCAAGTTGCATGATAATCGATCAAGGATTGGTCTAGTTCCGTTCCGGTTGGCTATATTCCACAATTTTATCCAAAAATCATAATAATCCCATTTCTATTCAACTTGTCAAGTTTCATGATATCAAAGATTGACCTAGTTCCGTTCCAGATAGGCACATTTCTGAATTTTATCCAAAAATCATTTTCCAATCCCATTTCCATCAAATAGTTCGATTTCATTATAATCGATATAGTGGTTATAGATGTATTATCTTTTTCGGTGAATTTTTGTTTTCGGTGAATTGTCGTTTTCGGTGAATTGTCAATTTCGATGAATTGTCGTTTTCGGTAAATTGTGTTTTCGGTCAATTGCTTTTAGGTGAATTGTCATTTTCGGTGCAAGTGGTCGATGGTTAATAAGTGGTCGAGTTACCGAAAATTGGGTTCAACGAATCGACTCTTGCAAACGTGCCGGTATGAATGATGATGTCAATTATAAAATTTTCGAGGTATCTCAGATTCTAGGAAAATCGATAATTTTCATGGTTTCGCTTTCATGCTACACAAAATTTGTTATTAGATAAGCTCGGTACGCAACTTGATAGATTTGACGTCAAATTTACCTAGCTAAAAAACATAATATAATTTAGCTTATAATTTCGGTGATCGTTACGCGGCACAACCCAAAAAAATTTAGGGCTGCCGCGCAAGGGCGTCGTAAATTTTAGGGCACCACAACATTTGTGTTTGGTATATTAATAATTTAAAAAAATTATTATGATTATAATACCATCAAACCGAAAGCTCTGCAATTTTGCACAGTAAATAACAACAAGGTTTAGGACAGAGTTTAATCGAAGAGTATATATATTAAAATTTTTACCAAATTAGAAGCTTATCACAAATTATAAAAAAACTGGTATTTATTAAATTAAAGGTTTATGAGTTGTAAACTATTATAAAATCTTTTGATAGTTGTTAACCATTGAGCACAAAAGTTGTTAACCACAGAGCTTTTCAATATTCCAATTAATACATATAAAAATTCAATTAATAATATTTTTTAGAACTAATTAGAAATTTTATCATGAAAAATGAATTTACAGAAATTAAAGCAAGAAGCTTGCCTTAAAAGGATGGAAATAAAAAGCTTTCAGCGATTAGGTTAGGTATGTTGGAAAAATTGTTTTTATTCGTTTTTAAAATTTTATGTTATCAGTCTAAGCTTTGGGGATTTAAAATCTTAAAGCTTCCAGATAAATCTTATTAATATGTTGTGGTTGCCACTAAGAAGCACTTGAAAGTTTAAAAACTATATGATACGAATTTAAGTCTGAAAGCTCCTTATCGTTAAATACAGTTTCGTAAAATTACAATGGGCGACACATTTATTTATATTGCGTAAATTCCAACAATCAAAAAATTATCGACGCTGGCGTAGTGGTGGTCATCAAGGTCCCAGTCTCAATCGCTATGAGAAAATAGCCTGCCTTACATTTTTTTCGATTTTAGCTTTTTTTGAAAAGTTGGCCAAGACCACACATTTATTTATATTGCGGCAATTCCAAAGGTCAATAAATTATCAAAGCTGGCGTACTGGTTGCTTACAGGGTCCTTAACTTACCCGGGGTCTACACTATGCAAATTTGCTGATATTTTCTCTCATGATAATTTATGTTTGTATGTGTTTTTTTCAATGTATTGTTAAATATTTGTTAAAAAATTATCATAACTGGGCATTTACTCTCATGATAATTTCTTCGAATGTCAAATAAAATTCGGTGAATACTGTCAGAAAATTAGTAGGTTTTTAAAATCGTGAATATTTTTTTTATGCAGCTATGAAAAAAATGAAAACCATAGTGACATTTCGTAAAAATTTCATGATAATTTTTTCGTGAAATAGCCTCCTGATAATTTGCTGAGAATGTCAAAATATGTATAATATACTTACACATACATTGGTAAATTTAATTTTATGAGAGAAAATATCAGCATATTTGCATAGTGTAGACCCCGGGTTAATCGAAAATAAAAATAGCCGTCCTTTCAACGACTTGCTCAGAAGAAATTACTTGCCACCAAATAAATTTTACATATTAAAAAGTCTGGGATGAGTATTTTGGTACCAACTGTTTAAAATTCTGGGATAGTACAGGGTGTCCGCCGAGAAGGTATACTACTTTATTTTGCCGCCATTTTGGTAAACGTTAGTCTTGACAGTTCATATTTAGCAGTCGTGAAGTAGCCACGTGGCAAATTTATTATGGAAAAATATTCGATAAACCAACGTGTTTTAATCGTTAAAACATTTTATCAAAATCAATCATCGATTACTGTGACGATGAGAAAGTTATGTGAAATTTTTGGGAGAAACAACGTGCCAACAAAACGCACTATTTATCGTGTAGTGAATGATTTCGAAGAAAGAGGGTCTGTAGGTGATAGGCCCAAGCATGGGCCCCAACGTACTGCAAGATCGGCTGAAAACATTACTGCTGCTCAAGAAAGTGTTCAAAACAATCCATCAACCTCAATTCGACGCCGTGCTCAGGAGCTTGGTCTTCAAAGAACAAGTTTGGCACAATTTTGCACAAAGATTTGCATTTGTTTCCATTTAAGATTCAGTTGACACAAGAGAACAAGAACACAAGAAAACGGCGTAACGGTAACTGTGAATGGGGAGCGATATCGTGATATGATTGAAAACTTTTTAACGCCACAACTGCATGCTTTGGGCTTGATTAACATGTGGTATCAACAAGACGGTGCCACATCGCATACAACCAGGATTATAATGGAATTACTGCGAGGCAAACAAAGTAGTATACCTTCCCGGCGGACACCCTGTATAAATGTAAAAAAATCTTGGGATGAACCAACTGTACAAATTACATATGTTTCTTTAAAAAGTCTGGGATGAATAACTGCGCTTATGTTGTCAGAGGTATTTTTAAAAAATCCTGGGAAAACTTCAAGGGGGTACGCAAATTAAATTCGGTTTAAAAGCTCTCAGATAAATCTTATTAATATATTTCTGTGTTTGAATCAGGTATAATGTGTAAACAAATTAAATTTTATTTATTGTAGTTATAAGTAACATCAGATATAATCTGAATGTTATGTATTATTTGATGTATATTAGCTCAATTGTATCTATTTTAAATATTCAATTCCTTCAACACAACTCTTCTGTTCCTAAGAACTATCTAACTATAGTGCATGCCTTTGTCATGTAAAGCTTTGTGTTGATCAAATACATCAATTGTTATGTACAGTTTTGCTTACTCAGTTGTTTGGATTACTAATCTCAACCTCAGAAAGGTATAAATTTACTATTTTGCAGTTTATGAATAACGTTCTATTTAAAAGCTTAATTTAAATATAAAACTTATGAAACCACTAATATTTTATTTTTCGTTTCTAAAATTGTTACTTCTCGTTTTAATTGCTATTTTAACTTCGCGTGTTGTATATTCTCGAGAATTTCATGGTGTCGAATATACTTGTTTTATTGAAGATGATAATGTACAAGGGCCCCTCGTATAATAAATATTTAGTTTCGATGATCGAGCTTATAGAACTGAAAACAAGAAAAGGTACGTTCTACCTACAACTTTTATTTTCATTTTCGCTTTGTTAAACATTTTAAAATTGTCTTTAAACTAAATCCACTTATACGTTAGGAGATACTAACCTGATAAATTTTTTTGACAGCACTAGTGCGGACTACAACAGTTAAAGCCTCTTAAACAATCTCCTCCATAACTATGTAATCATAAAACCATCGAATCAATCAAATAAATAAAACCACCAATATCAAAGTCAATAAATTCGAATGAACATAAAAAGCAGCTTGAGAAGAAGAATATATATACATTCATAGTATTGTAGAAAACCAACAAATCATCAAAAATAAAAGTTATAAACAAGAAAATTCCCAAACATTCATTGCGACCATAAACTAATATATAATATTATTTGATAGATATAAAACTTATTGCCACTAAAAATTTTCGGTGGTTAGGAATATTATGTAGGTTAGGAAGAAAGCAAAAAAAAAAATAAAAAAAAAAATAAAGTTGTATATAGACTTTTCCACCAAAAACCAAATGACATAAAAATTCAATAACAAACAGATAAAATGAGAAAACAAAATTCGAAAAACGATAGATCATCACATATCTGTTAACTTAAGAAAATAAAATATTTGATTATCATTTTCATAAAAATAAAAATGTATTTATATGTCCCGTATACGAGTATATTATATAGATGTATATACATATATGTTTATATCTGCATACATATAATTTTGGTTTTTTAAATCGAAACGAAAAACTCTATTTTGTTTTGTGGCAAACAAGAACTGATGAAAAAGGATATGAAAATGGTTTTTTTGTTGCCAAGAATATTATTTTATCATTTTTCCATTCAGAGACTCTCCTCTATGCATAGTTGTTAAATTTTATATTTCCTGTAATTTTTCCGGTTTTTATATTTTAAAAGTCTTTTATTATTATTATTATGACTATGAATTTAAAAATGAGAATTATTTGCAAAGAGGTAAAATAAACACATCCACGTATAAATATAATTTAGTTTCATAATTTAATATTTTAATTTTATTTTTTTGAAATTTCTCATTATAAATTCAGACACCACTCAACTCGACACACAAACAAATTTAAATAAATTTTATGATTTAACAAATATTTGAGCTTTGTACATCGGCAATGGGGTGTATACGTATGTATGTATATGTAGACATAGAAGAAAAATAAAATGAATTTACCCCTAATTTCTATTGAACTTTCAAACTTTGTAAATATAAATATTTGAGTTAAATAAGTTTTTTCTATAAACCATTATTTCCAATAAATTTTTTGTTGAGCTATTTTTACGACATTTTGCGGTTTAATGATTGATGATTTATGGATAATATTTTAATCATACAAATATATGTACACTTTTACATAAAAGTAGTTTTTGTTTGTGCCAATGCTTTATTTCGTAAATTTGTAATGAATTAATAAATGACAATTACATTTGTTTTTATCAAAAAGAATTGTGTCTGTAATAAAAAAAAGTTAATTAAACTGAATGTTTAAGGCGAATTCCATTTAATAAATAGTTTGAAATAATTAAAATGCAAACAGCTGTCTATTACAATACAATTAACATGGCGAATAAATCCAATCAGAAAAATAGGTTAATAGGTGAACTAACAAGACTAACAACTATTAGCTGCGTTTTTTTATTAACAGAACTTCAAGTCTTATATCGAAAGAACATCGGGAATAATATTGGAAATAATAAAGGTATTAAGCTAAATACAATGAAAAACATTTTCTTTTAAAATTCCCCTTTTTTTCGAGTTCGTGTACTATGATTTTATCGAGAACATCGAAAAGTAAAGTTCGATTTAATTTTATGTTGATAATATTGCATTAAAATATGTAGTTTAACATTAAATGTATCTTACTTATTGATAAACAAATTTAAATCATTTGGATTTTACTGAAACACCGAGAAATTTTTTAGCCAGAACTATATTGGAACTCGAAAATTTTTGGATAAAACACGATTTTTATGTTAATCATTCTATGTAGGAACCAAGCGCAAATCTTAGCGAAAAAAAAAACTCGATATAGGAAAATAATTTTTGTAAAGTAAACTCAGTATGCAACCAAAACTGCTAGATTTATTGTTTCGTCAGAACAAAACTTTGAAAACTATCTATGTATATATAAATAAGTTTTAGCGGTATATCCTGAGGTACCGATAAAATAAATTAAATAGTTTGTTAAAAGCCTACTATGTATGTAAATTATAGGTTTTTCTAGCAAATTCGAAAAAATTATATCGATTTTTTTTTCCGCTAAAATTTGCGCTTGGTTCCTATACTGAAGGCAATATATTGGGTTGATATACAACAATCAACAAGTTTTAACTAACAAAAACTAATGGCTCTATTGACATTTCTGTCCAAACCTATCGATTTGCTGTACGAAACATCTGTGATTTAAATTTGACGAAATCGTTTATTTCCCAAAACGCTTTATGTAATTTTTTGTCTCGTTTTGTTGAAATTTTCTATTTTTGATTGTTTTCTTTTGTTCATCAAAATCCTCAATTCATTCATTTTCGTTACAATAGGCATGGCGCTCTTTTGTTTTATAGAAATAATTTTATAGTTGGTTTTTTATATTGAATTTAATTTTAGTGATTTTTTGATTTTGTGTAATTTAAAATATATGGTTTGTATATATTGATTGATTTGTCAAATTTAATTATAAATTTATATGGTAAGCAATCTATTAATGTGAAACAAAATTATCGTGGACGAGCCACTATTTATTATGTTCAACATATGTTTCGGAATCAGCATGGTTGACAGTATATAAATGTACAGAAAAATTAGCACGAATCTATTAATTAAAACGATTTTTACGGTAGCCCGTCATATTAGCAAAATGAGCCATATCCCCACCAGTCATTTATTGCCCACAACGTACATTTGACCACCCAGGAAAAAATTAATTTACAAAAACATAACCCATCGACTTTAAACTGATGAAAAACACTTTTCGTGTATTTTTCTATAGGAGTGCTTTATTAAAAAAATAAAATATCGATACTAAATTTTAGTAGACTTTGTTAAGCACCGACATAGTAAACCACACGAAAAATTATCTAGCACTGATACAAAAAAATTTTCCATGAATTTTATTATGTGAGTATTTATTTTTATAAAACGGCAAACCATTTTAGTCATCTTGTGAGTGTATTTAGCGAAAAACGCATTTTACCCGCGTCATTAATTCAAATTACATAAATTAATGTATTGCAATAATCTTGAGTTCAGTTTTATAATATAACTTTTATTACTGAATTCAAAAATGAAAATTCATTTTTCGTTTTTAAATACAAAAGTAACCCTTTCAACGTAAGTGACTAATAATGGAAAACGACAGTTCGCCAAATACGACAATTTATCGAAAAAATGTAACTAAAACGTAATTTTAACATTTGTCAGAAAAAGGACTAAGAGCGATTAAATTTTTTTCATTTGTGTCTGAAACGTTGACGAAGTAGTTTCTACCATCGGAAATCCTATTTTTTCTTCCATCAGTCGTTTTCGGTGAATCGTTTTTCTGTGAATTGGTGTGGAGCCATCTTTCACTTATAATATCTATAGATATCGTTATTAAACATGTCTCGTAAATCTAAATTGCACGAACATGTTTCCTAAGAATACCACCACAGTATCCTTTGCTTGTCGTAGGAGGCGACTAAACGGTTGGATCGCTGGGCTGACGACCCGCATCCGTAAAAAAAATCAACTGTTTATAAAATCAACAAAAAGAAAAATGGATACCGCCAAAACAACACCGGACCCCCGCTCAAGTACCCGGATACGAGATTTAGGATCGGCACGTGGAACGTGCAATCACTTAGAAAACCAGGAGCGTTGGTGGGTCTAATCACGTGCATGAAAGAGTATCGGCTGGAACTCGTTGCTCTTCAAGAAACTCGCTGGCCTCAAAGTGGAGACCATGTGTCCCAGGGCTATACGTTGTTCTACAGTGGAGATGACCTCGGAAATCTTGGAGCTGGATTTCTTCTTGGGCCGCAGGTAAAGAAGGCTGTTTTGGATTTTCAAGCAGTCAATAACCGATTGTGTATGCTTCGCCTGCGCATGAAGTTAGCCAACCTGTCGATAATTTGTGTACATGCGCCCACAGAAGTCAGCCAGCCCCAAGATAAAGACTCATTTTACAATGACTTGGACGATCTGATGGGATCTATACCCGAACACGATGTTAGAATGGTAATTGGGGACTTTAATGCTAGAGCTGGCAGAAATCAGGCCGACTTGTGTGAAAACATAGGTCCGTACTCCCGACACGAAACTGCGACCGATAATGGTGAGAGAATGATGTACTTTGCAATTGCTCATGATCTTAGAGTAGCAAGCACATTCTTCCCTCACAAACAGATACACCTAGAGACATGGACACATCCTCGCAAAACATCCCGGAGCCAAAATGACCACGGGTTAATTTCAAAAGGGCGAGCTCGGGTTGTGCAGGATGTGAGAACTTATCGGTCAGCAACCAAATACGTAGGCAGCGATCATTATTTGGTCGCTGCAAAGCTACGGTGGAAGTTTTCGTACAGGTCGGGGAACACAGCGAAACGGATGGAACGTTTCGACTGTGAAGGTCTGATAAATGAAGATCAAAAGAAACGATATCAGGATCTTGTCAGCGACAACATTGAAGGAGCTAATTACCAGTCTGACTGCGTGAACTCTGTCTGGGAGGTACTGAAAACTTCGGTTGTCAGTGCTGCTCAACAGACTTTAGGTATAGTGAAAGTCAGACCCAAGAATGATTGGTTTGATGACGAGTGTCGTCTTGCAGTTGAGCAACAAAATATAGCCCATAATGAAGTGCAACAACGTCTCACAATCGCAAGGAAAAACAAGGCAGCTCTTGCAAGAAGGGCAGCTAAGCGGATTTGTAGACGGAAGAAGCGAGAATGGTGGAAGGCCGAGGTTCTGAAAGTACAACAACTCAGCAATGAGCGTAGTTCACGTAATTTCTTTAAAGGAATTACTGGATTGCACCATACTTTCAGGCCTTCGTCAACCGCCATTCGGGACCGGGATGGAAACCTCTGTGTCAACATCGACGCAGTACTTGACGCATGGAGTGGACACTTTACTGAGCTGCTTGATGTTCATCATGCATCACAGACTGTTGTTGAGCCACCTCTAGAACAGTCTGCGGAGATTTGCACTGAGGAGCCATCCCATGAGGAATTCACTAAGGCCATGCAGAGAATGAAACGAAACCGCTCACCTGGAGTGGACTGCATTAATTCGGAGCTCTTGATATTCGGAGGGGATACTTTGTGGAACTGTCTTTTCGACCTTATTCGATTAGTATGGCGAACCGAAGTTATGCCTGATGAATGGAAAGTGGCCGCGATATGCCCCATCTTCAAGAAGGGAGACCGCTTGAAGTGTGAGAATTATCGCGGGATAGCTCTCCTTTGCACAGCATACAAGTTACTGTCATACATTTTATTGGATAGAATCACTCCTCTGGCGGAAGGCTTGGTTGGTGACTATCAGGGAGGATTTCGTCCGAATCGATCAGTCACTGATCAGGTCTTTTCGCTGCGGATGATTCTATCTAAATATTATGAGACATCCATCTCCGTACATCAGGTTTTCCTGGATTTCCGGCAGGCCTACGACTCGATCAATCGAGAGAGTTTGTGGTCTGCCCTGGAATACCTAGGAATGCCAACAAAATTGGTACGACTGTGTAGGATGACAGTGACGCAGTCTCAATGCTGTGTTAAAGTTGAGAACAGGCTATCGACAATTTTTGCAGTTAACTCGGGTGTTCGGCAGGGAGATGCTCTGTCCCCGATACTCTTTAATCTCATGTTGGAGTACATCTTTCGTAAAACTGAAACACCTCAGCGTAACATCTTATATCGCCAGTCCAATCAAGTGCTTGCATATGCAGATGACATATGCGTGATTGGACTGAATAACAACGGAGTGAAAGAAATACTTGATCCGCTTGTAGAGTTTTCAGCTTCTGTTGGACTCCAGATCAATGAGTCCAAAACGAAATACCTGATCTCTGGTTTTAGAGACAATGGCACACCAGATTTTAGTAGTGGCCACCACACGTTTGAGGGAGTGAGGAGGTTCAAATATTTGGGCTCTCTTATCACTCACGATAACAGTGTGGGTGAGGATATTAAAGTGCGGCTGGCAGCTGGCAGTCGTTCTTTGTATCCTCTAAGGCCACTGCTAAAATCTAAACACTTATCAAGTGCCGTGAAGCTGAAGCTTTACAAAGCGTTGATCAGGCCCGTTGTTATGTTTGGATGTGAAAGTTGGGCGCTGACGGATGAGTACGAGAGATGGCTCCTTACATTTGAGAGAAGAATCGTGTGATTTACGGCCCTAAACGCGAAATAGATGGTACATACCGAACTCTGTACAATTTCGAGATCAGAGATCTGATGAAGATCCCCGATATTGTACATGAAGTTAGATCTCAGCGAGTACGCTGGCTCGGTCACGTTCTGCGTGCTGATCCGGAACGAATTGTGCAGCGATCTCTGAAAGGAGAGCCACCATATGGTAGGCGCAGAGGTCGTTGCAGGCGACGATGGCTCCACGATGTAGAGAACGACTTGGCCTCTTCAGATTGTCTAAGACAGTATGAAGACCAAGCTCAGGATCGAAACCGTTGGAGCCAGATTGTTGATTCAGTAAGGGGCCAGTAATGGCCTTTAACACTGTTATTATTATTATTATCGTTATTAAAAATTAAAATTCGAGTAGCTAAATAAAAATATTCTTACACCAGGCGCGTAAACATATTGAGTTTTCGATAAATTCTCCAATCAACTCGTTATGATTATTGAAGGTTTTAGGAGCCAAAATTATAAAAACAAGCTTAGAAAATTGGCTATTGTAAATCCTTAAAGCCTTTTAGCTGATTATTTCTTAAATTATAAATGACAATGACATTAGAATGATGTTTAATGATGATGAAAATTACTTTGAACATAATTTAACGTTTAAGAGAATAAATCTCTAAGGCCACGATTCAGCAAATATGAGGGATTCGATTGACACTATTAGACATATGCATTGGGCAAGAAATAATTTTTTTTTTTGAAATTTATCAAGTAGTCTATGACAATTTAGTCATGGAATCGTTAACAATTGAACAGCGCATATTCAAACTTACTACGAAAATGATCGTTCTATAAAATGTATATTATATTCCGTAGAATTCGTGATTACAAATCTTTAAATTAATTTAGATAATTATTTTTTGTTGAGCTACATTTTAACGTGGAAGAAGTGTAATTGATATGTAAATCAAAATTGTTAATTAATACTTTGGTGATTGTCTTAGAAATAAGTAAACTAAGCAAGTTGAATTATTATTTAAAATACGCGTTGGCATACTGAATAATGCCTGGAGACCATGAGATCCCATCATAAATGATGATATACAAATCCTATAGATAAAACATTATTCGTGGATGCTTGAACTGGATTTAAAAACCCGTCATAAAGCTAAGTAAGGACTCTGCATTTCTTTTGATTAGTATTAATTGTTAATTATAAAATTAGTTTTTCTAGCCATAAAAGTTCGGCTCAGCCACCGATGCTCACCATATGAATTGGTTTCACCAAACTATAGTCAAATTTCTATTATTTAATTACAGAGCTTTTCCGTTTAAACGGTTCTGACTAACCATAGGGTATTTATGAATTTTATTCAAAATATTAACCACAATGTATATTAAACCAATCAATCGATTTAACTAAAATTCAATCATTATAAATTTTGTAAAAAAAACACACTTTACCTACTTTATTTTATAGTTTTAAGTCATTTATAGTAGTTCTAAGTAAATTTTCTATTTTCAAATGTAACATAATTAGTTATTTGAATTTATGATAAGTAATTTAATAAGAAAGTTTTCAACATTTTTGATAAAATTGTATTGTTTTGATTTTCATTCAAAAGCTTTCCAATTACAAAACATTCTAAAGAAAAGTTTCAATATGATTTTATAACGTTCGAATTTGTTTCACCAAACTATTGTTTGAATTTGTTTCACCAAACTTTTGTCAAATTTCTATTACTTTCTTAATTTGGTAACAAACGGCTTTTCCGGTTAAGCGCCTCTTACTAACCATAGGGTTTTTATGAATTTTATTCATAGCATTAACTACAATTTATATTAAACCAATCGATCGATTTAGATAAAATTCTATTAAAACAAATTTTGTAAAAAAAGCTCGCCTTTCCTGCTCTATTTTATAGTTTTAAGTCATTTATAGTAGTTCTAAGTAAATTTGTCTATTTTCAAATATAACATAAGTAGTTATTTGAATTTATGATAATTAATTTAATCAGAAAGCTTTCAGCATTTTTGATAAAATTGTAATGTTTTGATTTTCATTCAAAAGCTTTCAATGTGATTTTATAATTAAATACCAACTATTATAATGTTCGAGGGCAATAATTTTTTAATATACTTAACAAATTTTAAAATAAAAGCTTTTTCTATTAGTATACAGATTTTACTAATTTAAATTTTGAATTGATAGCTTTTTCGGAATTGTTTTCACAATTTTAAAAGCTTTTTAAAATCTTTTTTACTACAACGAATGTGGTTTCGCCAATTTGTTAAAAAAAATGTTTAATATCAAATCGATCGAATTAGTTAAAATTAAATTAAAAATAAAGCATTCTTGTAATGAATTCTCTACTTTATATAGTATACGTATGTTTTCAAATGTTTAACGTAATTTTGAATAGATGTTAGGTAATTTATTAAGAAAGCTTTTCAAATTTGATAAAAATTTAATATAATAAAAAAGCTATCAAGTTTCAAAGTATTTTTAGAAAGCTTTCAATATAATAAGTTGCTCCTTGCATTAAATATAAGACCCTAGTTCGAATGCAATAGTTATATTAAATTTTGAATTGAATTCTTCTATTTGTAAGTAAGGCTTTTTCCTAATTTAATTTAAAATGAATTTATTTTAAATTAATTAAAACTCTATTAGTGTTCAAGTCATTTTCTACCTCCAACTGTCTAACGTAATTTTAACATTATCATAGGTGATTCAAATGTAATGGCATAATTTTAATTCAAAGGCTTTCAAGTTTCAAAATATTTCTTAAAAAGCTTTATGTTACGCCTTGCATTATATGTATATCAATTCCTCATGCGTAATAATATTATTAGTATGCAATGGTTTTCTCAATTTCATTAAATTCATTTCTTTTGTAACTCTAAAACGTTGGTATTATTCATCTATAATTTTTCGTGGCAAACCTTACTGTATTCACAAGTATCTTTTGTATCTGAATTCATTAATTTTCCAAACTGCGAGTCTAAAATTGATAAAAGATGAAAATTAATAAAATGTCCAAATTTATGTTTCTTCTATACCTTTTCAGTATACTAATTTGCATAAGCTAAAAGGTTCATTATTTCATATTTAGTCGAAAGGCCTTGTGCTTGTACTTTCTGGCAGAAAATTAGACCAACATGGAAAAAAAATTCTTTAAATTCAGTATCTGGAAAATCGTTACAATAAAGACGCAGAGTTCGCAGAATGGTAAGAAAAGCATTTTTAATTAAATGCAAAAAAATCTGAAGTAACTGCTACCACTTTAGCTTAGAACAATTATGGGATTTCTGATTGCATAGGCCCATTGAAGTGTTTTAACATTTTCTTTATAAACCGCATCTACAACTAGTTTTGGTTTACCTTTATTTGACTGTATATAATAATACTCTTTATCTTATTTAAGAATTTAATACTTTCATAAAATTGAAACAGTAGCGGTCCTTGCGTCTTAAACAAAAGTGGGCAACATTTTTAATTTTAGTGGCGGAGATCAAAAATGTGTATGTAAATAGTATTGTCTGAGTAGAAAGAATATAGTAGCTAACCCAAAACAATATATACGAAACTAGAATCAGTAGAATACTAATAAAGAAACAATTCAAAATTTTCGATATCAAATTTTACTCGACCTTTCAAGCATTTATATAGTAAACCAAATAAAAATTTATCGTGCATCGGTACCAGACAACTTTTCGTGTATTTTTCTGTATTCTTTGCTCAGCAAAATTTTTAATTTTTATTTTTTTTTTTTGAAAATTCCATTTATAATAATTTATAAATAAACCTAAAAATAAAAATGTTAGTCGAGCTTGCCAAGTACCACATTAATAAAACACACGACAGATTATCTCGCATTATAGTACTGGACAATTTTTCGTGTGTTTTACTGACGACAAAAATTTTCTTGAATGGTGAAATGAACGACATAGTACGCACACCCAGTTTAACCCACATGGCGGGCCGCACTTGGTTTTAAACGGGACATAAAGTTCGGGGAATACAACAAATAGTATAATTTAGGAATATACTCACATATTACGAACCTCACAAATAACATTACAATATACATCCACTAAAATCCATTTTATTATAGAATAGTTTTAATTAGTTAAGTAAGTTTAAAATGTAATTATTTAGTAATGTTATTGTTTAGTTAACTTTTTCCTTTCTAATAAATGTTAAAATAAATAAATTTTTAAGAATAGAAGAAAATAGAATAGAAATTAATTATGTTGTTTTCGCTACGAAAACTATAATAAATTTATACGTATTCACTCGTGCGGTTGATAATTTTATTTATTTTGTATTCCAGAAATAAACTACGAAACATTGGTTTATGTTGCAACCCTAATAAAATGGTCAACATAAAAAGCATATTTTTTTTTTTTAGTATATAATTTATGATTTAAAACGGGCATACACCCACACACACCATTGAAATCTTAATAGCACAGTAATTATCAAAACACTGGTTCTTAATTTTTACTTTTAGCCATTAAAACCATAATTTTATTTTATATTAAAAAAAATTTGTATATTATCTTTAATCTTTTATGTTAATCTTAAATTTTACAACTTTAAGTAACACTTTTATATAGATAATACATATCATAGGTATGTACGAGCACAGGTACGAAATATAGAAAATTCATCGAGTTGAAAACTGGGTTAATATGTATATTATAAAACATAGCACAATATGGAAATAATTTACAATCAATTAAATATTGATGTATTTGAGCGCTCTAAAATTGTAAATATTTTATGATACAAAAACAAAAATCTTATTTTATTTATTAAAAGTTGAAGACAATAAAATATATATATTTTTTATTTTCTTTATAGGTCAAGTATATACTTGATGTTCGTTTCCTTCCTAATATGAATATATGTATATATATACATATGTATGACTGACTACATATGTAAAGTTATAACGATATATATTCGTCGTCTTCAGGGACTTCTTTCAATTTCAATTCAAAAGGGATTATATTTAAATAATAACTCTCGTTTTGTTATTCGTTTTGAATCTTAGATACTTGTATTAATATTTTATTGATATTTATGTATGTACCTACTCTAAAAAATAAATATATTCTAAATGACATAATCATGTTGTAGCTTTTGTTTGTTATAAAAACTAATTAAAAATCTGTACTAATAAAATTAATCTTAATTTTCATCTTACCGTACATACTCGTACATACATATACGGTATAAAAATATAGTTATTCCTTAGTTTAAAACATATTGATTTGTTCGTCATGTTTATTACATTACTGTGTGATTGTTAGACAAATTCGTCAGTTATTCAATTATTATAATTATTTTTATTTTGATCTAGTTAAAGATTAAAAAGTAAAAAAAAAAATTTGGTAAATGTAAAAAAAATTATGAATGAAAGGCTGTTGTTAGAAAATTGATTATTTAATATAAAATACGTATATAACAAAATTAATGAAATAAACGGAAGATGGATAATGTCTTATGCGATCTTTACGATTTAAAATATTTGTTTTTGCTATTTTGCTTCCTTTATCAGATTAGTGATTGTGGTGATAATAAAGTAAAAATTGACAGGATTTTTTTTTCTTCTTAAAGTAGAGAAACACTCGTGTAATATATAAAATCATGTCAAGCAACAAAATTTAGATGATTACAATTTGAATCAAATTAATAAATTATATATGTACGACTTTTGTTCGACGAAAAGAGATAAATCGGATAAGATTATAAAAAAATAATCTTATTAAATTACTTAATGCAAATATATGTATATATATTATAGGTTAATCAAAACTTTATTCCATATTATAAAGTTTAAATATAAAGCAAAAGCTTTCAGAATTTAAATAAAAAAAAAACAATCAATTTCATAATTAAATAATTAATAAAGTAAACTTTGATCTAATTTTATATATATAGAAAATCTCAAATTTTGGTAAATCAATATTTTTCCATTACGCTTTTAAAATTATATAACTTTATTAATTAATATAATTTTTTTTTAAATAATAATTAAAACTTTTAAAAATTCTAGCGAATATCTAAATTTAATAAAAAAAATGATTTACAAATTCGTAAAGCTCATCAACCAGATGTATCAAAGGAACAATACCAAAATTATTTAAAATATCAAAAAAATTTGAGAAGATAGAGGGTGTGTTCGAAATATTTTATAGTAAATGTGTCATTATAGTGTCATGTTCAACCATCTAATATAAGTGTAGTGTTTTCTATTTTTGTTGCATTTATGCTATAGTAACATATTTTAATAAAATTTAATCATAACATATAAACATGTGGATTCGAAAAAATGTTTTTATTCACCATTTTTTATTAATTATATTTATGCATATATTTTGTTAATTATTTCAGTTATTTTTACATTTAAATTGATTGTAGATTATAATAACTGATTAGCTCGTTTTAACAAGATTTTTATCATTTTTAGCCTATTTTGTCAAAAAAAAAAAACGAAATTATGTCGAAAAATGGCTCTTTTCTTTGAATTACAAAGTCAGTTTTTTGTTGGTGACCCTCCAAAACCGCTCATCATTCATACTTGGGTCGCAAATGTTTCGATTAAGGGATCAGCTTCTTTTGTTGCTTGCTACATCGCATACAGATCTATGCTTAATTCAGGAACTCTATCTTTATGATGGTTATGTTTCTGGACTCAACACCTCTAGTGAGAGAATTATTTCTAAAGATTCTGCCGCGAAAACCAGAGCGTGCATTTATATTGATTGTTTTACGAACTACTATTGCTTGTTTTAACTCCCACACTGAACTGATGATTGCATCAATTTATTTGCATCAGGTGATTGCATCAGTTTATCCTCCTCCTGAGGAATTTACATACCTTGTAACATGGTGTAAGAATAAAAGTATTCCTCTATTAATGGGTGTGATGCTAACGCCCATCACACTATGGGGAATTACAAATGTTAACAATAGCAATTCTGCTCTGTTTATCTATATAAGTTCCCCGGATCTTGATATTCTCAATGCTGGGTATCAGCCAACTTTTGTTAACTCAGCTCGTAGTAAAGTGATTGGCATCAGTTTGTACTCCATGTCCATTACTGAGTTAAGCAATTTCAACTGCATTCGAGATTTCGTGTCCACTTATCATTAATCATAAAACTCGGAACAAACCTTTTTGGTGTTCTGATCTTAAAAGGTTAACAAAAACCAATAGGAGGCTGAAGAATAAAGCCAGGAGATCTAAAATTCAGGTTGAGTGGGGGAGCTTCCTAGATGCACAAAAGGCATTTAAAAAAGCGTTAAGATCGGCAAAGAGATCATCTTGGATTAGTTTGTGTGAGGAAATTGATAGCTTACCTGCGGTAGCTAGATTAAACAAAAACCTTGAGTAGAAATAATACGTGTAGACTCGATTCACTTCGACTAGCACTCTAAATTCCGACAATATTGTCGAAACCACTAACGTTATATTGTTGAAACTCGTGATTGGAATTTAGCTTGCAGATTAATAAATCATGAGGTTTTGCATTGGAGTATATTCTCCTTCGCACCTTATAAATTTGCCGGCCCTGATGGTATTTAGTGTTCCTTTATAAGGGAACATTTGCTGCATCTGTTCCAGGCTTGCATTGCATTTAGCTTTGTTCCACAATCTTGGAGCAAGAGTAGAGTTATTTTTATTCTGAAAATTGGCAAGTGAGACAAGTCTCTTCGGCCTATTTGCCTGTCATCAACTTTCTCAAATCTTTAGAAAGGATTGTTGATAGATTCATCAGAGATCACCATTTAACTACCGCTCCGCTCAGTTACATGCAACATGCTTACAGGGTTGGCAAATTCTGTGAAACTGCAACATGAACTTGTAACTAGGATTGAAAGATCACTGTGTAATAGTGAGTTTCTTGTGACACGCATCACGCTCTTCTTATTGTAGAACAGTGGTGCCTTGATAAGCGTTTACTTGAAACTGGCTTACTTGTATTCTCTAGAAGTAAGAATACTGATGCGTTTTCTGTGCCATCTCTTTTTGGGTGTAAGATTAATAGCTCTGCCTACGTCAAACAGCTTGGTATAATTTTAGATAATAAACTCTCTTGGAAGGATCATCTGGATTATAAACTACAAAAATCCACAACGATTTTTTGGCAATGCAGAAGAACTTTTGGTAACTCTTGGGGCTTGTTACCCAAAATGGTCTTTATTTTATATACAAATCACTGGTTCTACCTACCAATGCTAACATATGCATCTGTGGTTTAGTGGCCAGTAGTCAACTTTAAATCAGCACTTGCCAAACTCAGCAGTTTGCAAAATATCGGATGTATATGGCTGTTACTAGAGCCATGACTTCGGCTCTGCTTCTAGCTATGGAGTCTATTTCATCTCTGCTCTAGCTATAGTCATTCATTCTTAGCACAGCTTGCTCCGCGGCGTTTCGCTTGAAATGTGTTGGGGCGTGGAACGCGTTCGGTACTATATCGGGACATAGGTTAATTCTTAGTGTTTTTAAACCAGCTGTGCCGGAAATTGACATGTTTAATGACAGGCTGTTGTCTGAATTTAACTTTTACAAATCATTCGAGGTGGTTTATCCATCGAGAGATATGTGGTTCTCATCAAAATTTCGGAAGTTAATATCTGAATCGCTAGCATTTATTTCAGATGGCTCGCTTTCTGACAGGGTGCTGGCTTCGGTATCTGCTGCCCATCGCTGGGTCTGAGGGCTTCTGACAGTTTAGGTACTTACTGTAACATTTCTCAAGCGGAAATAATCGCGGTTACTCGTTGTGCCATTACAGCTATTAATTTCGCGGTTAATGGTGAAGATATCCGTACTTACAGTAAATCTGCCCTCAACTCCCTAAATAATCCTTTGACCAACTCAAAACTGGTGAAGGATTGTAAGAATTTTTTGAATGTTCTCTGTCGTAATAACAAAGATCCCTGCGCATTGTAACATTGAAAGTAATAAAATAGCAGACAGTTTGGCAAAAATTGGCTCACGTTCATGTTTCATTGGACCTGAACCAACCTGCTGCTTCGTAGATGGTAGTATACACTTCATCGGCAGCCGCCCTGCTTTTGATTGTATTAGGTCATGTTTTTAATTCTAGGACAATTCCAATTTAGTTCATAATAGAGCGGATTTTACGATTTTCATATTTTACGACACAAAAATTCATAATAGGTCAACCGCGGCGGATCGAATTTTATGAAATCGAACAAAATTTATAATATATTTAAAAGTCGTATTTAAAATTATTTTCTTTAAAAATTACAAATGCAATATGAAGCTAATTAAAGCCTGGGTTTATATAGTGAAAAATGTCGTGACAGTAAATAGTCTCGCTATAGTGATATATTTTTGAACTGAGAGTAAATAATATCATGACAGTTATAGTTTAGTATTATCGTCGTCTTGGAAACGTATATACATGGATTGGAAAAGTTTCTAGGATTACAGATTAAATATGGATCCAACGCAATAATTTAAGATCAAGCACCTACTTTACATATAGATTTGATCTAATTATAAAAGTTTTAAGATTTTTAATTGTTCTACAATTTTTTTTAAATTTTTCAGAATTCTATATGAATTGCGGAATATTTTAAAATTTGCGATGCCTATATTATTTTACAGAAATTCGAACTCTTATAGTTTTAAACATAAAGAAGTAAAAAAAAATAGAGAAATTAGTTTCTTAAAAATAATGAACACTAAGTACACTATCGGCCATTATGAGGCGTATTTTCTTACAAATGTTGAATAACCGCAACAAATCTTTTCTATTTAGTTTAAGATAAAGTTCGACACTGAATGATTTCGAAACCCATAAAACCCGAAATTCGCAAACATCATAAAATTTTATATATGAATTTTCAAACTGATTGGAAACATTATAATAATTTTGACAGAAAATTTATTTTTCAAAGTTAATTTATGTAATTTTGAAATTTTTTTGTTTTGTATTGACTGTAATTTTTTGATTGTGCCTACAATATTTAAAAAATTACCGCTAAATCAATTTTAGTGATCTCGTGAGTGCTGATAATTTTAATACTGAACGTTAAATGAAAAATGTATGTATTGCTTCATTTCTCGATTGTAACATCCAATATAAAAATGTGGCTCACTCTGGTGTAAGACCCACGTGCTGCTACTGACTCCGTATTCGAACTTTAATATTTGAGAAAACCCAAAATTTTCCAAATTGCGATTATTAAAATTAAAGTTTAGAATTCAGAATTAAAAAAATTCGGTTTCCAAAAATTTAATTTAAATTCCTGAATTTTTGCCGTATTCCATTTTAAATTTAGAATTATTTAATATCCATATTAAGAAATGATCCGGAACGAATTGTTCAGCGATCTCTGAAAGGAGAGCCACCATATGGTAGGCGCAGAGGTTGTTGCAGGCGACGATGGCTCCACGATGTAGAGAACGACTTGGCCTCTTCAGATTGTCTTAGACAGTATGAAGACAGTAATGGCCTTTAAAACTGTTTATTATTAAGAAATTCAACATTGCAAACGAATTATGATTTCTAAAATTCAAATTGAATTTTGTACGTAAGAGTTTATAAATCAAAAATCACTATTCAAAATTTGATTTAATATTTGGAAAGGCCCACCAATTTTAAAAAAGTTGAATACCGATAAAATGTATTATTCTAAATTGTTTAAAGTGCCCATAGTTGCAATTTTCAAAATTTAATAATTAAAATTAAAATGTAGAATTCAGAATTGTAACATTCGGTTTCAAAAATTCAAAATTCAATAAACTCAAATTTTTTGCTCAGAATTTCAATAGTTTGAGTTTAAGTCTGAACAAAACTCGTAAAGGTCGTAAAATCCGTGTACAAAATTCGTGAAATTGGTAGAAACAGTCGATCATTTTAAATACTCAATAATAAGTAATTAAAACTTTTAAAAATATACACGCTCCGATTTTCCATACTAGAGACTATGTTTAAGGGTCTTTAGTTTCAGAATAGCTGCTTTCATCTACTTTTTGTACTTAGACATTAAATTAAATCAATTTGGGTGGCAACTCAATTTTGAGTTGTAATAATTCGTAGAATAATACAATTCAATTCAATATTATTGGTCGACTTAGCAAGTAAATGCATATTAAATAATGATTAAAGCATAAATTAAAAAATAAAATGAAAAGTTTCTCGCAATACAGATAAATTAAATTGTTTGGGGGCTATATCCAAACGCTCTAGGATAATACGAATTAGTAGCATAAAGCCAAATATAATTTCAAGCCTACACAGAACATTCATTCAATTCCAAAAGCGTGTTTTAATATACAGAGGGCGGCACTACCGAAAAAATGGAATTCATTTTTTTTTAGATCAAAAAAACTTGGTCCTCTCGAACTGTACCTCAACAATTTTGAAAGTTTGAATTGACACGCTTAAATCTTGAATACGAAAAATGTTATTCGAGTTTATTATCGTTAGTTTCTCTTTCCCCACCCCGAACTATCCGATTTTTTTTGTATCCCACTCATAAAACATTGGTCTGCAAACAATATAATGCACTTCAACATATATGAAATGAAAAATTAAATTTTCAAAACACATTTTATTAAGTTTATATACAAGTCGTATTACATGCAAGTTTAGAAAATTTACAAGTTTTGTATTTTAAATTTTTTGCGTCGGTGGCAATATGTACATAGATATGTATATGAAACATTTCTTGGATTATCCAAATTCAATATCCATTTAGCTCTTCATTTTATATAAATTGCGCTGGTTGCGATATTCCCCAAATCTCCCTAAATTTTTTATACAAACATAATATATAACATAATATTGTAGGTACGAGACTACGACTATAAAATGATACACTGATTTGACTATGTCATAGAAGTATACGGTTGGTTTATCATTTCAGGATAAATTTCAAAAATACTAAAATGGCATTCATGTCAAAGACGATAGTACATATATAATTGTATGTACATATATGTATATAATTCTGTCTGTATTTTAATCACGTTTTACTTATAGCGTGTAGATTTTTGTAATTTTACTTCTGTGATCAAAGACATGCCAATTTCATATCTTAACGTTTCTCCCCGCCCCCATTCCACAAGTTGTGAAAAAATAAAAATAAAAACGAACAAAAAAAACTAATTTTAATTTTCTATATATACAGTATATATGTACATATGTATATACATAATGGAAGATGATAAGAAAATTGTTTAAGTTGTATCAAAATTAAAAAGTTTCTCCTTCAAAGTTTATTTTATGTCAAATGGTGAATATATTCTTAGAACGAAAAAAAAACCAAATTAATTTATTTGCGTAGTTGTGTGACAAAAGAAAAATGAGAATTTCCACGTACCTAGCTATATATGTAGTTTGTTTGCTTTATTTTAAATGTCCGCACGATGCTAAAACAAGTAATGGTACGAAAAAAAATTCCGGAAATGAACAGAAACGTGTTATTGTATATGACATGTGAACTCCGCAGCCTCCTCAATTTGGCCCCGTTTTCAGAGGAATGAACATTTGTATTTTTTTTATTATTATATAAATAATATTAAAGCACGATTACGAAATAATAGTTTAGTTTAGTTTTTATTTTCACTAAGTGATTGACTTGTTAAAATTGATTAATGCCGCAATAAAATCAAGTTACATAACATAACACACGTTTTGTAGAATTTATGTAAGTTTTATCTTTTCACATTTTTTTATTCCTATATTTTTATTATTTCGTTGATAGTCATCTCGGTTGGTTTTCACAAAGGGTGTTATGTATTTCCGATTCCATGATTAATTTTGAGCAAAAAACTGTTCCTGCCGGATACGTACATTGTTATTTTTTATTGATGCCTTACATCAGAGCCATCTATATGAACGAGAGCCGTAAGGATCAGGTGGAAAATATCTAAACTATAGGAAAATATCTAAACTAAAACATATATTAGAACTCAATAGGGAATTTATCATATTATATTTAAAATTTAATTTAAATTTGCATATGGACCTTACTAACAAATGAATAAATAGTTAACATCTTCAATGAAAATAATAAAACTGAAATAAAACTGAAGCCCATCAGTACCATCAAAATTAAATTTATTAACTTCAGTATGTAATTGTATTACCGGTATCTGAACAAGACTGTATCATCAACATCGGTCAACACCTTCGTGGTAAATTTCAAACAAATGTGAAAATTTTGAAAACAACGCAACTTTGTTGTTGTAACAAACAATAAACAATTAACGCCTTCTATGTATGTTTGTATTGTGTACAAATGAAAAATGTATTGGTTAAATCCAGGATAAATCTATATTTTTGGTATTGTTTTATTAGCGCATAGCGACGTCGGTAGGGCAACTAATACCTATGTACTACATTTATAATATGCACATACGAGGCATTATACTAAAACCCAGTTTGATTGACAATAAAAATAAAATCTTTTATGCAGAATCAAAATTAAATTGAAAGGTGTCCTATGAAAGAATTTTTAAACCTCACCATTTCAGCTGATTTTTGGTAATTTCATGTGGAATCCCAAACCGTAAAAGCTAGAAGTAGAAATTTTAAAGTTATGCATATTATGTGGTAAAATCGCGCTTTACGAAAAGATTATCTCGTACAATATAATGCCGTTTAGTACAGGTGGTAGCAAGCAACGTGTAATAACAAGAGCGTTCGATTTTTTTTTTTCATTTTGACGTATAGAAAATGTCTCTTTGCAACCCCGCACTACGCCTTAACAAAACAGGATACTTCGAATACGGTATGCAATCATAACCAGTATGCTTAAGTACTTGGTGGTTCTGAAATACTTAACTTTGCAGAAAATTACACTCATTGGTCACCTAAGCTTCCAGGGACATCTATAGTTAGACGCTGATTCTAGTGGTCGGTTTCACTCATATTTGCAATATCTATAACAATATCAATACAATATACAATATACTAACACTTAGTGATGATTTAAGCAAATTGGATCATACTATCGATCATTCTTAACTGCTGGTAAGCAAAATTTCCAGTTTGATATCTATCGAAGTGTTTATATTTTGCATACTAGCGTAACCATAATTTATACAGTTCACGTCTACATAAACTTTAGTCGTATATTATTGAAATTTAATAAATCAACAATTAATTTCAATAATAAATTTAAAACAACATAACCGCACTCTCACCGACATTCGTGAAAATGCAATTTGTATTTTATTGGTTATTGTCATTCACAGTAATCCTCCTTTTGAGCAATTGTTTTTCTTTGTTCGTGAGCGTGGTTACAACAATGGAGTAAGTAAAGTTTCGAGCCCAGTACGCAACTCAAAAAAAATTCTGACTGAATCTTGAAGCCTCTACACCCTTCAGCCGTTCTTCCCACATTACAGATTTGTGCCCTGCTTAGTTACGCCACTGTTTTTGTCAGTTTTTGAGCACTTCTGGAAAAATGCTCAAATTTCCAGGAATATAAATTAGTGTACACCACAAGATGGTAGAAAATAGTTTGTGTTATATGAGCCTTATAATATAATTAACCACAACACAAAAAAGGATCAAAACTAGTACATAAAACACATATGGTGAAATGTGTAATGCTCTTGAAAACGGAATAGTAAATAGGATTGTATGTGGATTATAAGTGATTTTTTGTTGTTGTATGTATATACTGTTGTATTTTACATGCGTCGTAAAGGTTGGAAAGGCATTTTTGTTTGGGTCACATATCCTTGGAAAATAAAAATTGCTTTAATTCGTAAACATGTTGGGTTTAATTACGAAACTGCACGTATTTAACGAAAATTATAATTCTTTTTATAAATATACATATAACATTGTGTGCGTGTGTGTGTGTATGAAATAAGATGATTTGTTTTAAGTCTAAAATGTCAGAAAATTATTTAACAAAAGGGTATAAGCCTTATATATTTTGTGGTCCATTTAGATGAAGAGAAATATGGTGAATATATATTTAAGACAAAGGGACAACAACGAATAATTATTTATGATTGAGGTTGAATCCCCAATTTAAAATCTATATTTTTCTTTTTCAAGAATAAATAATGAAACGAGGTGGCAGACGAACCCACACCATATGTATGTACGCCGCTGCCATAACAGATATACTGTAATGATAATAAGCGATACCAATTTTCCAGGATGAAAAACTTGAGTGAACGCGGTTAATTGGAAATCATCAATTCAGTTTTTTTTTGCGCTTCTGTAGATATTGGATTGAATTTCTTTCTATAATATGTATGAACATATGTACATACATAATCTCGTATGGATAAAAAAAATGATTTAAAAACATTAATCACACTCCTATAATATAAACAGGAAGCAAGTAAATTGATGGCATCACACAATAAAAATAAACTCTTTAGATTTTGATCCTTTAGAAAAAATAAACCTGAAAGTTTATATAATGTTGCTGTTATTATAACAACGAAATCATTAAATTGTTACATCCTTGTGGCAACGTAAACCAAATGTGTGTGTGTTTGTGTAATAGAATCTGTTGAAACAGGAACTTGTTAGGCATATAAATTTTGATAAATATCTATTGTCGTATTATATACCAAACAAGCACAAATCATTTTTTTTAAGGTGATAAGCGTTCTAATTGAGGTTAATATTTAAAAAAAATTGAGAAAACGACGTTTTATCCGACGTTCGCTTAAATAAATCATAATTTTCAATTAAATTTGTGTACGATTGAAAAAGCACAAATTAAAAATATATGCTTTAATATATTGTATACGTATCTTCATTTAAGCAAAATAAAATGTGGATCGTTAACCAAATCCTTGTTTTAAGCGAGAATTTATATATAAACATTTTCCTTGTTTTAGTTTTTTCCCATTTAATGGAAAACCCATTTAGGATAATACACATACATTATTATTAACAAAGAATTCCATCCTCCAAATACATTTTATCCACAGCAATTTTTTTTTTTACCTCAAATTTTAATTTCCTTTTCTTTTTTTTTATTCCTATGTCCTTAATACAGTTAACCCTCTTAAATTTATTACAATAATAACTATTTTTTATATAAGGTTTTATATACGTAAAACTTGTGATTAAGTTAGATAAAACGACAAAAACAAAATCCTGTTTATAGTGGTTTGCAATTTATAGTGTATATATGGGTTTAACCGATACCAATGTACATAAGTACATGGAGCATACATATACATATATATATATTTATATATTTTATGCTAGTCTGTCAAGTATGTAGTTTTATATAGAATAATATTAAATTTAAAATTAAAAACTTTGAAGTTTTAGTTTCAAGGGGTTATATCAATTTTGTGAAAAAAAAATTACAATTGACCTGTGTTCTGTAACAATAGATGATATTGATAACAACAAAAGCAGCAACAGAAAAGTGGAATGATCAAAACAAGAATAAATATAAAGTAGTTTTTAGTTGTATCATGTACTCGTATACGTAGTTTTCGGCTGATTATTATTTTAAAAAAATGAAAAACCATAACATGATGATAACAAAGTATAATTAATTAAATTAAAAAACAAAGTTTGTTTGTACCAAAACACAAATTGTTGTTATTATAACTTTATTATTATTTTATGAATATCTGGTTAGTGTGTTTTTGTTCAGTGTACATACCGAATGTACATAGTTAGATTTCAATTATTTACCACTCAACACAAAACTTTTACTTTAGTTGAAAACACAAAAAAAAAATGATTAATAATATGTTGACATTTTGTTTGTTTGTATATGGCGTAACTTGGATGGGATTGCTGCTTAGTTACTTCTTAATACATATATGTATATGTATTATCTTGTGCGGCTATTGAATTATCTACAATTTTATTTTTATTACCCCTAAAACGTGTGGTTTTTTGTATTTACGTATTATTTTACCTTTATTCATCTGGTACTTCAATAGATAGTAAGATCTGAGCTGAATTTGTTCGTTGGGCGTTAATACAATACTTAGGCGTGAAGCATTTATTATTGTTTTGCCTATATATTTGATTAATGTATATTAATAAAACTATTTTTTATTTCTTATTTTATTTTAATTTTATTTTTCTTCCTTTTTGTGATAATATTTTTGTTTTTATATTTTAATTTTAAATATCGATTTCGGATGTCTCCTTCTTCAGTTTTTTAAAATTACTCGTTTTGATTTTATTGTGGATTCATATTCTAATTGGTGTAACTGTTTTGATATTAATAATTGTAAATTGTATACTTCTATTGTTATTTTGTTGATTTTTGTGTAATAAAAAATGGATATCCATAACCCAAACTATATATTTGTTACTTTTCGTTATGTCAAACTTACGTAGTGGAATATTTAAGGTGGAATTGGTCCTTGAGAATTTTAAATGTCCTATTTAAATTGGTATCTCTATGTTATTTTACTCTTCACAAATCAAACTCAGCCAGACTTACCTTAAGTGCATATTTGGTAATCTCCTTCTTTGAAACCATTTTGATGGCGCCTTTCCAGTTCTCAAACGTATGATAAATTTTTTTAATTTGTGTTCACTTGGAACGTGGTGGAATTTAGTTAATGAATTTTTTGAATATTTACCCCGGCAATTATTCAAAGTTTTTATTCACACAATTGAACAGGATTGAACAAAACTTATATTTGCTTATATTGCTTATGTTCAAACGTCAAAGTATATCCTTCCTACGCTATTGCCACCTACGATCAAAAGCGAATTAATCGATGACTATCCGACAAACAATCTGTAAATTCAGAACTGAAAAATAACCGATGTGGGACTGAAAATAATAAACCGCGTACTATACAAAATGAAATTCAGCCGTGATATTTTCATTTTGTTTTTCGTTTGTCTAATTTTTGTATGAAAAATTTATTTTTGCACGAACTGAATAAAGGTATAAAACGCACTCTACACCGTGTTCCAAAATTGAAGCCAAAAACAACGAATACAAAGATATATAATAAAAATGTCATTCATCTCATACAGTCATTAACAACTAAATAATTTTATATTTAAAATGTGAATTTTATTTCTGTACTGTATCATACTGTATCATAATTGACACGACTAAAAAATAATTAAATTTACTTTCGGACCTGACCGGGAACTTTGACTTGATCTTTGTGGCAATGAATTTTTCTATAGAATGGCACATCATATGATTGCAATATTATAAAATATAAAATTATTTTTTTATTTTGATTTTAACTTTTTTATAACTTTAAATCAAAATGGCGAGCGCGGTTTCTTGATCAAGTTTCTTGATTCATTACTGTTTACGTACAATCCAAATTATTCTCGTTTATTTTATTATTTCAGTATTTTTGTTTAACTATCAAATTTAGTTTGAATTTTGTTTGGTTTTCCACTTTAGAAAACTAAACATTTATTATTATTTACTTCCTGTTACTCATTTCCGTTGCATTCACAAAATTAGTCCCATACCGAGAGTTAAGATGTTACACATCAATATGTCTTTTTTTCAATACACAATTGAAATTGTGGTTAAAAATCTTCTAAAAAGGACAAATCTTGCAATCTGGCAACACTGCTTACAAATAAACGTAATTTAGTACGGTCTCAGAGACTGACAAATTTTGTTGATAATTTGGTTTTGTTCAGTATTATTGATTAGTATTGGGCAGACAAAATAACTTCTCAATAATCGGTCGGCGTGCTGTCAAAAAGCATCGTTTAATTTCTTACAAATCAAGACTTTCGAACCCATGCTAATTAGATGAATTTTACACTCAATGTTATGAAGAGCCCACAATACTTATGTATACATTGATAACATCCAACCGCGGAATTTTTGGTCACCGCACTAATTATGCCAGCCATAAATGTCAATGGATTAGTTTTAAAAGTAATAGAGGTGTATTATATTTGTATGTACCAATTACATTTTGGTGGCAATTTTTCGACATCTATTCCAATTTTTAAATGATGCCACTACGATGGTCAAGGAGCCTCCCACAGACACATTTTGAAGACAATTGCTTTGCCTGCAAGTTAGTATTTTGGTGTATCTTTTGGTCTATTGAAATTTTAAAGCAATTCAACCTCTGGAACACGGAGCTCTCATGTTCTTCTTTTAAATAAGAACACTTTTTACTAAATACCACAGATCTTATAGCGTAATCATTGTAGTGCACCGGCTATCTGATTATAAAACGTAACAATCAAAATATTTAGGTACATTTCTCACTATATTATTATCGAATCCGAACGGTAAATCTTTGTGGCGCGGCCCTTAGTACATATTTTTATTAATTACCACCGCCTCAAACGATAATCACGTATATGAAAGCATATTACAGCATAAATATAAAAGCATTATGTTTCAAAAATAAATAATAAAATTATTTATAAAAATTCGACCATATCTCCTTTGCCGTTTTTTGACGGACAAAATTTGTTTGAACAAAAAATTCCACCGAAAACTTATATACCGCAAAAAAATTACAGTGGAAATAATTTCGAAAATGTTTCCACTCCATTGGAAGTCATAATACGGGTGCTATTTTTAAATCTGGTTCTCGGTGTGATGTTAAAAATTAAAGAGGATTTATTTGTTACTTTTCCATTTTACTCCTATAAGTACAAAAAATAAAAATTTTTATAAAAAATCTCCTATAAAAAATTTTTGGGAACATGATAATGAGTTCAGAGTCACACTAAAAGCGTTGCTCCGGGACAAGCAAAATGGATTATTCTGGCAGATCGACAATTCTGTAGTTTTTTTTCACAAACTAGTTAACTCAATTTTTAACATATGAAGCTCTAAAATTAGGTATATTTTCAAATAAATCTTCCAAACTAAAAATTATAAATAAATAAGTTCTGTAATATTTAAATATAGTGTACACTGATATTAGTAAAGCAATATATGTACGATCCGATAATATTGATAATGACTTACTGTTTCAGAAACTAGTTGATTGTAATTTTTTACCTATGCAGAGTGGTTTAAATCCTCCTACTTTACTAAATTTGCGAAAACCTGTGTATCGTACAAATCGTTTTATGGCCACATAAATTTAGGTATTGTCTTAATTTTTTTTTATAGCAAAGTTAAATATATTTGCAAGTGAGTAATACACGTTTTTTTTAAAATTCGCTATCGTTTTCTCGTAATTACGTCTCAAATTTGATGAATTTTTGATAAAAATCATTTACTCACAAACCAAATTAAATACTTTTCCACAAAACTGTAAAAGTTTTATATATGGGCACGTTCAGGAAGATATTATCTAGCGATTAATACACGTTTTTATAAAAATTCGTTCTAATAAGCGAGAAAATTGAAAATTTAATTGAAAACTATTTTATATCGATAAGATGACAAATCAATTTATTCCAAAAAATATGTCTTGATACAAAAATGATTTAGGATTCCACTAGATATCGTGTATTTTTTAGTTCACCCCTTTTTGATTAGATGACATAAGTGGAAAAAAAAATCATTTTTCATGGAATATTTTGTAACTTTCGGAGATTTACACTATTTGATATTTAATTTTAGACGTATTTTTTTGATATTTAAATATCGTCATCAATTTTGATTTTTGTTCTAGGTAAAGTAGAGCCTTAAATGCAAAATGTGTAGAAGGGTTTGTTTCAGTTTATCGTGGGTCGTATTATAGAATCGGTTTTTAGAGTATTATAGAATCGGTTTTTAAACTCCCACCGCTGGATTCTCTGGTATTTCCGCAAATTTCGGCAACTCAACAGACTAACTATGAAAAATCAAATATTCAACAAATTATGTACGTTTAATATGAAAAGCTAAAAATTTGACAAATTATTTATTTTTATGAAAGCTTTTGTGCCAACATAATTTTTATATTATGTTATTTGTATATTATGACGTAAACATTGAATGCATACTTGTGAAATTCAAGTGAGCTTTTACTTATATACGGGTACAAATAATTAACATACTTTTTTATTAATTTAACGTATTCATACTTAAGATTTATGTATTTTACTAATTAGTTTTATTATATTTTTTACCATTTCAGGTGAGTTCATTAACATCGTGCGATGGTGGTTGTAAGTTATATTTTAGATGAACGGGATTAAAAAAAAAATAGAGCAACAACTGTTATATAAATCTATTAGACATTTTAATTTGAACTTATTTATACATATAAGTGTAAGAGGTATATCAAGAATCCCCTTTAGATATTTTCTTCAATTTTATTTTTATTACATGTATTATTATTATTATTATTATTTTTTATCATCTGGCAATTTTCAATTTTTATCATGATCGTCATCATCATTATATATATTATAAGATATATTATTTTCCCTCATTCATTTATCCGTAATAAAAATAAAAATGATTAAATACGTGCAAAAATTCAGTTTCGAAAATAAAATATTATGGTTTTGTACTTTTCGTTTTTCTAACTGTTCGAAATCTATTGAAGTGGATGAATTTTCAAAGAAAATTGACGGTGGCGATGGTATACGCATACAAATATACATGAATAGAAAATACATATACATATATAACATCGCAAAACAACATTTATGTATTCTTTTAATTAGTCTGGGGTTTTCGGAATACATATTATTTTTAACCTTCATGTTTCATCTAATATTCGGTTTAAATCAAATCATGAGTTTGCATAAAAAACAAAACAAAAAAATAATTATAATTGTTGGGAAACAATTCGATTTTATATTATTCATAATAAACAACAATACGTAAGTATGTATGTATATACAAAGGCAAAATTCCAATATGTTGTGTACGCGCGCGCTTGGCAGTTTATTGTTCGTTCGAAATTATTCTGTTGTGATCCCCGATAACAATTACACATCATTAATAATGTTTAATGATGTGACAGGTAATTAAAATTTAAAGATGAGCGAAAACAGCTCATAAAATTTAACTTCGGTTATATAATGTTTTTGGGTTAGTAGGGTTATATTGTTTAGGTTAAGTATGATGGTGGCATGATAATAAGCTTTCGTCTAATCCCAAAATTTTAAGCGATATAAATCAGTTTAATTGTCCTTGTTATTAAGGCGTTAAAATTATGATAGACATTGGATAGTCTCCGATATATAATAAATTTGCTATAAAAATTGAATCATATACTGTTGCTTCGTTTTAACGTACTTTGAAATGTGAATAAAACAGTATAGGTACCATTGATCGATAATACACAAAACCGTTTCTAGATTTTTATTATGCCCAAACACACAGAAGAAATATTTCATGTCTTTACCATAAAACAACTATAAATCAAAATATCTGTGTTTTTTGAGGAACTAGTTAACTGCAACAACATAATTTTTGGGAAATCGCATTTAAAACAATAATAACTGTATAATTCATATAATTTAGAAACTTTAATTAATTGTATTCGTTTTCTCTCTTTAAGAAGATGACACTATGTCAGAGATAATCTTATTATTCGGCATTGTGCAAATATGTCAGATTCCCTGTTTTGATGTATCAGAATTTAGATCACATAAAGTTGATATGCAGATTTTTAATTTTTGAGTAAATTTAACTAGTTTTAACAAGACGACATATTTTGCATAACATACATATTTATTTTTGATGAAATAGAAGATTTTCAAAAACACATTTATTGTTTTATCGAAACAATATAACTTTCAATATAAGCAGTTATTGAATTTCAAACTGTTTTACGTTTAAATGAAAGGAAATTTGGGAAATTTATCTAAACATATGTATAATTTTAGGGTTATTTTTATTCATAATTTGAAAATAGTCAAAAATTTATAACTGTTAAAATTGCTGGATTTGTAACATGTGGCTACTTTAAAATACTTTATAATTCATTTTCATTGAATTTAATCTGAATAATTAAGGTTCTCGTATAGTTTTTAATTATTTGCGGTACCTTTTATAGGTACATCTGTGAATTTTATTTCATACACAAGCTTTCTATGCATTCTATAATAGATAATAAAAAATAAGAAATTGTGAAAAGCTATTAACCATAATTTAATAGGAATTTTTAATATAAATTTCGCAGATAATGGTTTATAGTTGATGAATCGCTTTAAAAACGTTTCTTTTCCAAACCACGTTTATATCAGGATTTTATCATTTTTATATTTTCCCGATATTAATTAAAAATGATTCAATTTTAATTTATTTTTAAGGGTATAGGTAATAAAATTACTCGTCCTACTTGCTATTATATTGGGTATTATATTGATATAAAATTGTGTTTTCTTCATTAAATATTTAAAAAATACCCGGAAATTTAAGATATGACTTAAAAAATTAAAATACATGAATAAAATATATTTTCACTCAAAATTGATAAATTTAAAACAATAGATTTGCTAGCGTACGGAAGAGCCACACAAATGAGAAGTGCCCACATTTATATATCGGTTAGCAATTTCGAATTTAAGTGCATTTCAAATGAGTGAGCACTACATCAGATATAGAAAAAGAATAACAGATTCCTAATTTAATTTCTATATAATTAATTAATTTAACTCATTTACAGTAGCATAATTATAAAGTTAATTCACTTTTATTGCACTTCTGTCTTTAATTTTATTGTAGCTACAGATACAGAACGAATTAGGAGAAATGAGAGGGAGCAGAAATAAAACAAAAATTGTTTTATCAATTTGAAAGGATGACATAGATAATCCTATTTTTGTAAATGCTCTAAAATAAGTTTTGGTTTTAAGGAGTTCAATTGTATCAATAAAAGGACTCTGTGATTAACTGAATTAGTATGGTTAAAGTAGCTGAACGAATTTGTACGATCTAATATTTAATTCTGAAATGACATTAAATTCTGCGATGAGTCTGTTCCACGTTCTAAATCGCGGACAAATTTCGTTGGAATGTTTCATTAAAACTATTATGTGAAAAGTAAAACTTACTTTGTATAGTATATTGAGCCTTTATTCCTGAATACGAATGCACATGTGAATATTAATAAAAATAAAATCAAGCAACAAGTTGGTCTCTGAAATTGAAAGCGATAAGCATTGGTAAACTAATTATTAATAGAAACTAAAATGGATTAAAATGGATTTGTTTAAAAACAAAGAAATATATTATTTAATATCAATGAAACGGGCTTTATTGGATAGAAAATTTTATGACATTAATGTTTAAATATGGTTTAGGCCATGTGGCCGCGACGGCTGGCGCGTACAAGGCGCAATCTGGAACACCAATTTTGAATGTTGATTTCCAGGTGTTCAATGGTCGCTGGTTTATCGTCGTAGAGAAGTGTCGTAGACAAGTGACTATACATAAATCCAAAGAAAATAATCTTGGTGGCCAATTGGATCATTTAGCGAAATTATTCTTTCATCAAAAGTTTCTTCCGGCACATGTTGAATCATAAAAGCTTTTAAGCCAAGATCCTTTCGTAAAACCTTCCAACGGCGACGAATTGATTGATTTGGATCTTCTTCAATGCTTTCCTGTACAGCGGCTACAGCTTCTTCAGTGCGCACTGTTCGGCGTCTCACGGGATGTACATTATCATTAAGAGTAAACGTGGTCCGAAAACGATCTATTGTTATTAGAATTAGCCGGTCTGAAGGACGATTATGTACGCCATAAAACAGACGAAGTGCACGATGATAAAACGATGATGAAAAAATTCAACAATTTGCAAGCGTTGCTCTGATGTAAGTCTATCCATAATGAAATGCCAAACCAAACTAAACAAAGAGCAACTATCAGCTGTTAAATGGTTTATCAAATAAAGCGGTGTTGCCAACTCAAAGTTGTGAACCTCTAAAAAAAACACCCTTTATTTGATTAAAGCAAATAAAATTAATTATTTCAAAGTCCGCTTGCTGATATTATTTTGATCCAACGCTATTTTCCTGTGAGATGTTAACATGGTTAATGTTTACAGATGTTGCCATCACTACTTTATACTATCTCATTTTTACGTATCTGATACCACAAACATTTTCGATTAATATTTCTTCAATACTACATAAATACATATATATATTTATGTGTGGTATAAATTACGAACGAACTAACCTCAAATAAGCAGTCATTTGTTATACTTCATGGGTGTTTCGTATATTCGATATTAATAACACCACATTTGTTGCTCGTCATTTTGGATAAATGTAATAATAACAATAATAATAATAATAATAATATAGAATATATAGCAAACTTAAAGTAACGAAAAACTAATTTTATTTTATCACACATCCGAAAAACTAAACTCAAAGTGAAAATTCAATATGTAGTTTTTCATAGAGTTTTCTTCTCGTGCTTTTAGTTTTTTCTCTATTCACAATGAATACATTCATATATGTATGTGTTCATTGTGAATAGAGAAAGAATATATTATATAGATCGAAGTTTTTCGATTATAATGTGACGTGATTTGAGTATATTTTCTATTTTATTTTAAAAAAAAAAACTAACAAAAATTATTTGTTGTTAAAACTAAATTTTTGTGTGCTTTCGTCTATTGTGTGTGTACAAGCGTCATACCGAGTGACAATGAAAACAAAATTGTATTATGTTACCATTTTGATCGTCATATCTATACGTGTACGTATATGGAAGCTGAATAGAACGAATAACGAAACATCTCAGTTCGATGGCTTTGTTTGTAAAAACGCTTTTGAAGAGTAAAGTCTCATCGATATAGATGATATTCAAACCTTAATAATGTCTACGAAAATGTACTGTATTATGCAAAATATAATTTGTTTCAGAGTTTTTCTTTCAGATATCTATATCGTATTAGTATTTTGATACATATATAGTATAAATCTTTTCTTCAAGCAGGTTGAATTAGTAAAGATTTATCGCACATGATACAACAAAAGTTTTTTTTTTATTAAATTTAATATATTGGTGTAAGATTGAGAACTTCAGTAATCATGCTACGTAATTAATCGCACAAACTTGATAAATTTGAGTATTTAAAAAATAAAAAACACTAAATATATAACGTTGGTAACTTTCTTTGGTCTTTTTGAGAAACTAATTAATTGATGTTTTGACGATTTTGTGTTATGAATGAAAATAACTAAAATTATACGTATTTTCAGATAAAATTCCCAAATTTCCAAAATTTCCAATTTTAGAAAATAAAAAATGTACAATTATTTATCAGTAATTTACTTTTGATTTTTATAGGAACTTTTTAATTTATACAAACATTTTTGTTTTGTTAAAACTAATTATCTTTACTTAAAAATTAAAGAAGAGTCTCTTGTATGTTAATAAAACAATCTATCTGCAGATAACAACTTTATGTAAATTAAATTCTGATACACCAAATCAGGCATAATTTCAAATAACAGCATATTAAAACTGTTTTAATGTAATATGTAATGTAAAGCAATTTCTGCCATCATCTTAGGACTGTGTCCGAAACCTGTAAAAAATATATTTTAGTACAGAATTTTGACATTTATATGCAAAAACCTCATACACCCAAATTATTATAGTCCAGATCCGTGTAAATAAATTATATCATTGTGTTGTGGACCGAGCAATAGGAAAAAATGTGTTACATATAAAATGGCGGATGGATCGGAATTTTATGATGCTTTTGGCGGGATGATACTATATACATATCTATATGAACCCACATGAATGACACACACGACACACACTGATTTAATATAAAATGATATAATTAGAAGATAAATAAAAATACAAAAAATATAAAAAAGTACGAATTTAAACTTAAACCTAATTTTTTTATTTAACTTTTCATAAACTATCCCACACTCTGCCTATAGGAACAGGCATTTTCCTCAATAACTTCGTTTTGATGTTAATGAATTTCTGGTTCCGATTCTTTCAGTGTTAACCAATCTATGGTGATATTATCGTTTGCAGTAATACAATAATACATACATTGTGGAACACACAGCATGCAACCACGGTCTTTACGCAATTTTCAATTTGACGTTTCAACAAAAAACATATAACGTGGGGAAAAGGCATTTGAGGTGGGGAGATTTATTACACATTTCAGACGGAATAATAAAAAATTGTGAATGTAGGGGAATAATTCTCAAATAATGTCAAAATCATGTACTAAAAAATATTTATTACAGGTTTCGGACACAGTCTTAAATTAAGAATAAGAATAAAATCCATACATATTTCTGAATTATTTGAATTTGGTTATTTTTGTTTTAAATACGACCTTCTCACGTTTCAACACTTGTACGCATTATATCATAATTTTGTATCACGACGATCGGTAAAATATTTTATAGGTCACATGACTTGTATGAATTTGAACGGTTTACCACACGCATTATATAGTATAACTTTCACAAAAACGCACGACTTTTTAGTTTTTTCTCGTTCAATTATTTTCTATTTTTATCCGAACCTCAGTTTTCACCAATTACTCATTCTTACTTCATAGTTCTGCTACTTAAATCTCAAATAATGTAAATAGTATCGGATGATACATCACATTGTTATGACACAACTTGACCAACTTCAATGTAACCACCTCTCATTTGTTCATTCTCAGTTTCAAAACACAAACAAATTTACTATGAGACAACAATTTTTAATTTCACCAAAAAGTTGAGATATATACATTTTTTAACTGGGATATCTTGAGGCACGTTGAAGCATTTAGGGCGTCACAGAAATTATGCAGTAATACGGAAAACAAACTAAAAACTAATTTAGGAAGATAAAGAAGTCGATAAAAAGTCCTGTACAAAATTAACGCATATTTTTTTGTGTTGATTATAAAGTTCCATTGGTGTCAAGTGTAATTAGTTTTGTTACAACTGTTTAAGGTTAATTAAGTAAAGGGTATTTTCTTATCGTGGCTTCTCTTTCTCTGGGCATACTAGGCAGACTCGAGAATCATTTCTTGCGGAATGAGAATCCACTCATATTGTATCGATTGTACAGCGAGATTTGGAGCTCTAATACAGTGTTAGAATGTTCCAGATATATGCTCGATGTGCATAACGTTCTCCAACTCTTCTGTTAGCAACGCAGTAACTCTAAACATACATATAAGGATTTGCGGTGAAGTAAAAATTCATATAACTGTTACGAGCTGTTTTGGTGTTCATTTAACGTTTTTTTTTCATTTTACTGACTAAGTTGAGGTGAGTTGGAATACGCTTCAAATTTACAGATATATTACTATTTTTTCAAACTTTCAATAAATTCTAAGACATTGTTGCACATATGTAAATTCAGGAGTGTTCCAATTAAATCGTAACACTACATAAATAATAACAATTTTAGAGACTCCGTTCCATCCAGAGGGTTGAGGTCAGTTTTTTAAATAAAAAAGTGGGCCAAGTACTAACAACGGTATACATATATATGCATATGCTTTAGGTTTATTCCATCTGTTTCTCAAATTTGATAATTTAAATTGTTAATCAATTTTTAACCATTTCCGTTTGGCCTTAAATTTACATACATTTTTAATATTCAATTTAGTATTTCTCTTCATTTGAAACGATTTTTCTAGAACTGTTAAAACTCTTCCAAAGTTGTTAATACAATGTGGTTGCCTGCTTATTTATTATTATAGAATGGAATGGATCAGGGAGACCAGATTATGTTACAAAAAACATATTTTACGATTTTGATTTAAAATTCTTCTTAAAACAAAACAATTTGAAAGTTTCGAAAGAATATCAAAACTTTCCAACTATGTAAATAGTAAAAACAATTTTGTTAATTGTGCTGAAAAATCTGGCCATTTTTAATCCATCCGAACATTTTTCGATTGAGATAGAGTATATAGGCAGTTGTGCGACATACTTTTTCATATGCAATAAATTAAAATACTCGTTCATAAATATATGTTTAAAATTTTTTTTTATCGAATATAAAGTCTTAGGACTGTCGATTCTATATCTATAAATCGTTTTACCGAAATTTAACATCTAAAACTATAATATATCAACTTTAAAAAGCTCCCATCACCATTGTCTGCCGCACACCACACATAAATCTACATTATTATAGTCACACATAATTTACAAACAAGAGATCATCTTACATTACCTGTGAGAATAAACCGATTGCAATACAAAAAAAGTATATAATGTAAAGAGATATCTCAGACACATGCATTCTATATTATATGTACGTATAAAGTAACATGACATTTACAACAATTCACATAGCTAAGCTATACGTAATGTACAGAAAATTCAATTTTCTTTTTAAATTCTTGGTTTTTGTGCAGGCAAGAGTTAGATTTATATTCAATTTCAGTGAAATATGCAGTAGATATATTATTTGAGAAAAAGATTTTATATTTGTTATACAGGGTGGTTAAAAAAGACAAACGAAACTTCAATATTTTTTATGACCGCACAGTTAACTGTAATCGATTTGCTATAAAATAAAGCAAAGGTCTAAATGCAAACAATTTCGTTTTGTTAAAACTAGTTATCTTAACTTAAGAATTAAAAAAGTGTCTCTTGTTTGTTAATAAAACTAATTATCTGGAGATATCAACTTTATTCGAATTAAATTACAGCATAATAACATAATTTTTATATAATATGTTTATGCAAGATGTTTCTGTATAAGATGTCCATCATCTTAAATTGAGAATACGAATAAAATTAATAAATATTCTAAATTATTTGAACTACCCTGTGACTCGAAGTAACCAAGTTAACTGTAAGATATTTTATGTTTTGGGAAATGAGTAAACAAATTATTTATATAGGAACATAATTTATTGTGGTTGATGTTGCTTCATAAGGGAACGTATCACATATTTATAATTTGCTGACCTGAAATTAAATGCATTATTCAATTTTTTGCGGCATTTTATTGATGAAGTTGGGATGGTATAAATTACCTAAAGCAACAAAAGTAAAAGCATGAAATGCTAGTAATGATTACAAATATTAAGTTCACAATGTTCATTTAAAAATTTAGTATCTATGTTTATATGTTGGATTATTATTAAACGCCTTTCCCACTTTCATCCACTTATTAAAATAATAATGAGAATATTTGTATCCACAGCATTTATGTTCACATTTTTGGTGTGCTTAGCTTGATACCTTCTAATGTTTTGCTATAGTCTTCTAAATCATTTTAAATCATTTCGGTCATTGACTCAATGAAATTCTATTTACTCCGCTAATCAAATATCTTTATTATTCACGAAATCGTGCACATAATTTGCGTTTTTTCTTGTTTCCACTCCAGCCAATCACATTTGTTCGAATCTGTTTTGGTTTTGGCTATAAAACGAAAATTTACAACTCGCACAAAAACATAATTTATTTAGTGTCTTGAAGCTGCACCAGCCAAATCAGCAGCACCGCAACGAAACCTAGCCCACAATTTATTACAATTTTATTAAAACTGATAACACCGCATATATTCTAATTTTATTACACTTGCCGTTCGCGAGAAAACCATTGTTTACACTATACGACAATACCTTGTAAAGTGCAAGTGTAATTTAATTATTTTGTGAAAAAATCAACTTTGGTTTAATATAGAAACATACTAAAATTCAATGAAAAATACCAAATAGTGTTACCAATGGACTGTAATTAATTTGTAATAGATTCTGGCCCAAGTCAGATCTTGATGTCACAATTACATCAAAAGTTATAAAGTCGCGGTGTAGGTTCAATTTGAAGTTACACCACTCACGGTTTTCTCGCGAACGGCAAGTGTAATAAAATTGAGATCTGGTGTAATGAATTTGTAATTAATTATGGACTAGGTATCGTTGTGCCGCGCTGATTTGGCTGGTGTAGCTTCAAGGCACTAATTTACTTACTGTTACACCTTACTAGTACCATAAATTTGTGACAAATTATGAAAATGCTTTATATTTTGTAGACACTTTCTTATCTATGGCAAGTTTGGTGGATTGACAAAATTATTAATGGGTTTGGTGCCTGCTGCAATGATTCCTTTAGTTTTTCATATACATATTTCAAACAATTAGTTTATGGATAAAAAAAATTGATTACCACTCTTGCACTAAAACTAAATTAGTTGAGACTATAACCAACGCTTATCCAATGAAGATGATATTTCATTTTCATTATTCGAAATAGATTCAAACGGTATAATTCGCAGCGGTTCGTGTGTCTTAAACCACAGGGGACAATATCTTAATATTGAATTTTAAAATCGAAAAATAAATGCACATATATGGGCGGACGCAAATTTAAATAACTTAATATTTTTCAAAAATATATTGTACGCCGTTCGATAGGATAAACAGTTTCAATCGATATGAATAAATTCTTCCAGTTATTAGATTGTATCGCTATAAATAAACCTCATAATCGTCGACTATTAGGCTAATTGACATCTTGAAATATGTATTAACATTTGTTGTTGTTGCGTAGAACAATATTTTCATATTTAAGATTGAACTGATTTTCCAATTCCCGGGTTTTTGTGTTGATATACCGCAATCTAATTTACTTATCTTTGTCATCTCGGCTGAAATTTGTATTAAACCACGAATCGACACAATTGCGCAACTGTGTTCGAATTAACGCGCGTTGTATAGATAATTTTCTTTTCGTGACAAGAAATTGCACAGCAATCTTGGATGAGATCTAATAAAAGGATAAAACAAATTTTTCTAACCTAACTAAAAATATAAAACAAAAAAAACTCATAGCCCACTTTTCTCAGCCAAACAAATTAAATAACATATTTATAATCCATTAGTAGAATAAATCGTTGGCATACTCGTATATGAATATAATTAAGTTATTGATAAGAATGAAACGCGATTAGAGTATAGTGTAATAAATCCATATTTGAATACTAGACGTACGTAGAAAAAACTTCTGTTCCCATATACATACGTGTACATATGTATACTGTGTCATCCAACTTCCATAACGATGTAATAACTCGACACAAAACCAAATTTGATAAAAACGAAAACTTGTAATGAAGTGCAAAATGAGATAGTTAATGGATTTTTAATGTATATTATTATGTTTAGAGACTATAATTTAAAAAAAAAAAAATCATAATAAAAAGTTCTAGTAACTTCTTTCATATATGCACACTAAAAAAAAGAAAACAGTTTACATCAACTTCAAGTTTATTTATAAGAATTGCATTTGCATAAGTGCATACATTTTTACGTGTGACTAATTTGATAAATAATTCATGCGCTGCATGCACCTAGCACATGCACTCATGATATGTAAATATGTAACTATATACACATAATTTAATGAAATGTGTCACTTTTAATTTTAATGACAGAATTATAATAGATTGCATATTTATCTACTCGTATATAATATATGTAGGTTACAATTAAATGTAATCAGACGGTTGGTTTTAAGTTGTGTCGTAAAAATAATTTAATAAATAAACTGAAATATAATACTGAGATTTTAGTTTAAATAAAGGTTTGAAGCGCACATCGAATCGTATATTCACACAACATTTACAATTTTCGAATTTTGCCACATGCAATGAATACCAACACCAGAGTATCACTAGAATTTTGTATATTAAAAATTAATTGAAATACAGACGCGTAATGACTTTTGTGATGTGTGTGGTGTTGACTGTGTAAGAAATACTAAATATTTTTACATAAATTTATGCACAATCAGATTTAAATTTCAATCCAAAAAACGTACTGTGCTTAAATTTCTCACTGATCTGTTTTTTTTTCTTCTTAAAATAAATCATAAATGTCAAACTACGTATAAATTGTGTATCAATATTTGTCCGCTACGTGGGATTTGTGATCCTCCAATCGTCAATACTTATAACTTGCTTTTAGGATGTAAACGAAGCCACTTAAAATATTCCGGATCGATTCGAATTTTAATAATCACCGAATAATAATTTCTAAATACAATTATTTATTTTAGTTTGTTTCAAAAAGTCATATCGTATTTATTCCGTATCGTATTTTTCCGGAAGTAAATAATTTCATGATTCTTGTTTCACACAGTGCTGCTGGAATTAAATTCAATATAAACTTTCCCTATGGGCAAGGAAAATAAAATTTTAAGTACATAACATCGGGAGAATTTACCATAGTATTGAGTTGATGTTAGACACTTATATTTTTGCTCAAAATTCAGTCTATTTTGTTGGGCATTATAGACTTGCCAAATTTTTCATTATCATTGTATTCATTATTATAGTAACATTTGCATGTTTATATAGCTGTTCTTGTCATTCAAACGTAAATTGTAAATGGAAAACATTTTTCTACATCTAAATCGGACTTTACAGCCATAATCTAGAAAAAAATATCTTTTAGTTGGTAACCCTGCGATACATTTTGCTCAAAGGTAGAATTTTTTTAATTCGAGTATGGCACAAGTAGGAGGGGCTTATATACCATTTTAATTGATTGATCGAAAAATCGAAAAAAGGAGAAAACTGTACTATAGTAAATTCTCCCGATGTTACGTACGCAGATTGAATGATAATTTTTACCTTTGAAAGCCTCAAATATGAATACAATTTAATTCAATTTCACTTAAAGAAGAATTTATTATAACCTTGTGTCTGGTTTAAGTAATATAGTTGTGTTTAAGTTGTTGTTAAACTATTCATATAAGCAGCATGACCCGTGCATAGGTATAGATAAAGGTATATGGTATAAGCTAGGTTATAGATAAAGGTATAAGGCAATTAGAGGATTGAGAAGAATTTACGAAGCTCTTCGAAAATTGTGGGAATCAGACTTATTTAAACCGATATTTTTGACTAAATTGCCGACAAATTGATAATTAATTACCCTATTAACCACCAAATTTTATCATTTAGACTCATCGTAATGTTACTTGAGCTTTTTATGTTGTGTGCTTCACGCCAATAGTTTCGGCTAAATCGTCGCCTTTTCTGTATGGTTGATTAGTTTAGTCAGTCATTCATAGGCAACACGTATCAATCAAATAAATTGTGGTTCTATTTATGATTCTTATTTGTAAAATACGTAAACATTGTAGTTTTTGTTGTCCAACCCAAACAAAATGATGACTAAAACGAAAAGCAACTTTACATAGAGGCTAAATTAATTAAGTAATTGGTAACCATTAACCACTAGGTGATTAATGGCATAACTAATTTTTAATTTTGAAAAGTTGATGATTTAACCGTAAATATTGGTAGTGACACTCAGCATAACTCGCCGATTAAACTTAATTGATGACTGGTTATGCTATTGGCCACCGGCTCTATTATTTAGACTCATCGTGAGGTTGATACACTTGAAACAAGTGTTTCTCATTTTTAATTTTTAATTCAAGCTATATTACTAACTTTAAAAGTTTTATTGACTAATGTGTTCATTAATTTTATATGTAATTATTATGATTGAACTCATAATATATTGATTTTTGAATATTTAAATAAATAAAACCAATAGGAAATAATTAATTATCTATTTAGTTTAGTCAGCAATTTAGATATAAAATCTGAGTTACACGGAGAAAAACGGAGAACAAAATTATGGCATCGTTCTATTTATGCATAATCAGTATAAGTGTTCGTTCATAGATTGTACAAATCTAAAATCATTAAAATATTATTTGAAAATGATTTGGAGTGAAACGAAAACGTTTCTTAGCAGGAAGAAAATCCTAATCTTATTTCACAGATATGTGTATGGAAATTGAATGTCCTGGCCTTGTTATGAAAAATTATGTATTGAAATTGAAATTGACCTGCAATGAGTGCAGTAAATATATATATATATATATATATATATATATATATATATATATATATATATATATATATATATATATATATATATATATTTATATATATATATATATATATATATATATATATATATATATATATATATATATATATATATATATATATATATATATATATATATGCGATTATTACACTAAAACGAAAACCATTTTTTAAAAATTCAATTCTTCCTCGCAATTTTCATGACATTTACGCGATATTAATGCACTTTATTGAGATTTTTGGTGGCTTTATCCATTGCGAAGATGGCGATCACCCTCAAAAATTATAAACCGATCATGTTTAATTTTGATACTTGAACTTAACGGTCTCATATTTTCCTAGAAAATTTATAAAATTTTAAATTAATTCGAATCAGTTTAAATTTATGAACTGTGACCAATTTTTAACGAAATTGTGTAAACGGTATATAATCATTTTCAAATAACTTTGATTTGATGGCATAGAAATTACAACTGGAAATTAGACCATAATGCAGAAATTAATAAAATCACTGAATATGTTATTTTTGTAATATTTTGGTAATAATATCCAAACATTAAAGTTCAATAATTTAAGTTAAATTAAATTTACAATTTTTCTTCAAATTGCGTATCCATCGAAAAGTATAACAATGAGAAACGGAAGAAAGACAGCGACAAAACAGCCAGAATCCCATAACACGGCCTAATCTGAAGGGAGCAAGGTAAATCTATTTCCCAAATAAACATAAAATAAACCTATTTCGAAATGCTTTCTAACTCTGATTTGCCTTCTATCTCTTGATATTTCTCTCACAGTTCATGGCATATATGGTTTGGCATCACGAACTATAGGCTGAAAAATTCCATGTAGTTTTGTTCACTAAATCGCTAAAATGTATTCTCGACGATTGGGAATGTAGTGCTGGTAATGGTTTTATTCAATACTATTGTTGTAAATCATATACACATCCAAATTGTTTTTTTGTTTTATTTTCCATCCCACTAATTTTGTGATGTATGCCTATTTCCACTCGAAAATTTTCAATTTTTCATTTTAATTCAACGTAAAGTGGAAATCTAAAAAAAATCGACCTTTACAAGATTTCGATGCTAAATAAAATTACTTGAAAGTGCAATCATCAGTCGGTTTCTATAATACTCGATTAAATATTTATCTCGTTCGTGCTACCAAAAAATAAATATAAATTAAATATCTGTTATGAATACAAAATTAAAGCTTTTTCATCTATATATACATACATATGTATGTATATATTATAAGTGGCAAATTAAAAAGTTTGGTATTGCAAAACAAGAAAATCCCGCACGTTCTTATAAAATTAATTGCACTCGACATTGTTGTTGTATATAGTTTTGTGTATTACATTAGTGTTCTATTTACGTAATACGAGTATATAAAGTGAGACATAATTTGAAATGTAATTTAATTTTTATTGTGTTTTAACAACAAACTATAATAGCACTATACACATAATATAGTATAATTGGAATTGTCTAAATAAAATAAAAATATAAAGTTTTTCCGTGATTTTTCGAGTTTTGGTTCTTGCTTTTGAAAATCACGTTTGTTTTTCCAACGCAATTTATTACAAATTGTGAAACATTTATCTAAAGTTAAATCCACTATGATTGGGATATGCTACTTGAATAATAAAATAAAATATTTTGCAAGTGAATAATTTTTCAAATTTGCTAGAAAACTTATATTGATAAAATTGTTGCCAACATAAATAGTTTTTTTTTGTTGCATGTCTCTCGATAAGAATATATACGTATGTACATATATATAAATAGTAACTGATCGTATCTTAGACAACAAACAATTAATCCATATTTTTTGTATACTAATCATTTTGGTTTTGTCTTTGATGATGTATGTTCACATATAAATCACACACATCATCAGCACAAAAAAAGTCGTACCGAAGAAAGGAAAACTAGATCAAAGTGAAAAGCTCCCCTCGAGGTGATTTATTAAATTTTTCTGTTTTTTTAATTCACAAAAAAATAAAAAACAAAAGTTTTTATTATAGAAAGTGAAAATACGCAATTTGCATTTTGGAAAGCTTTGAATGACACAATTTTTTTGTTGTTTTGGTGTTTCAGAAAACCTCTATAAAATTGCCATAAGCAAAAGTATATAGAATGATTTATAAAAGTGGTCTTGATGAGTCAACCTTAATATATTATCCAGTGTCAAATAAGTTCAAATTGTAATCGAAGAAAATCTGTTTTGTTCGAGCTTTTATAAACGCACCCAGGATAAAACTACAATAGGGTCATTCTAATAAGGAACATTGGAGTTTTTCTAATTTTTTTAGCTAGTGGATTATTTGTCCTTGGAAAGCTGGCCATTCGCTTAGAACACTTACAATTAAAGTAAAATATAAACATATATAGGCTTGTCTTACTTATTCAAATTAACTATATATAATAATAGCACAAATCACAGATAATCTTCAACAGATGCTGCCAAATGAGTTTTAAGTAATTTTTTAAATTTGAAAACATTTTCAGAAGTTTTTATTGCAGTTGGTAGTTTATTATAGACATGGGGTTCAATCAAAGTTATTGATTTCATACTTCGTTCTATGAGTAGTGTATTTATGATTTACATACTGAAATTGAATATTAGATAGTTTAGATGTTACGTTCAGACACTTGTACATGTGTAAAGATACGTGAAGTTCAATTAATACTTTTATTGGAAAAATACCAACGGCAACATTCCTATATAACTCAACGGAAGGAAATAAATGTGGAAGTTTAAAAATAGCTTTGCAACTTCTATTTTGCATAATTTGCAATTTGTTTATTTTGGATTTTGCTGCAGTTCCAAAAGTTGAGATGGCGTAGATGAAACACGAATAAATAAATGAAAAGTAAATCGTTTTTAAGACTTGCGTTGGAACAAAGGGAACGAATTTTCTAATCAAAACGATAAACGGACATATTTTCATGCTCAACATACAAATGTGTTTATCCCAAGACATGTCCTTATCAAGCATTATTCCAAGATACTTGAACTCGTCCACACGTTCAATGACAACATTAGAAACAGTGCCAGACCCCTTGATGCCAGTCAAAAAATTTCTATTATTAAGATATTCTATCATGCGATTTGCAATTAACTTTTCCATTATTTTGTCAAACTCGGATAAGACAGAAATTGGGCGATAGTTGTTAATATCATTTGAGTTTCCAGATTTGAAAATTGGTGAATCTTTTGCAATTTTCAGGCAATTAAGATAAATCTCGGTTACGAACACTACATTAAATATATCAGCCAATAGGTGTGAAAAACTATAATAGCCGTGTTTCTTGACGTATGATCTGATCCGGATCAGATCATATCTGCTTTTCTTTCATTTGTATAGCCGCTTTTCATTAAATAAACATAAAAATTGTACTAATTTTTGTTTTTGTATCAAAATGTTGAACCAAAATGCTACTAGGATCAATACAATTTTTGTGTTGATTTCATGAAACGCGGCTATACAAATGAAAGGGAAGTAGATATGATCTGATCCGGATCAGATCATACGTCAAAAAACTCGGCTATTATTAAAAATTTCAGTGTCCCTGTGGCCCTATTCTGGTTTTCTGGAATTGGGAATTTTTGACTTTTTTCTAGTAGTTTGGAATTATTTTTTCCCAAAGTGAATTCTGGCGATTGGGAATTTTTTTCAATGGGGAAATAATAATTCCATATTACTGCGGTTTTGACGTTTATTTTTCCCTGCATATTTTTTGGGGAATTAGATGGAAATTTTGATTTTTATGTTTCAAAATCGAAATAAAAAGTAATTTCAATGATTTGAAGATGATATGAAGCATTAACATTTAAATTTTTTAAATTAGAATCGAAAATCTATAAATAATTTGAATCTTGAATACTCGTATATAACAAATAATTTACGTAATGAAACCTGTGTTATTACGAATTGGACATTCTTCAAAGAATGAATGATAGGCATGCCGAATATGGTATACATGTTCGACTCTAGTTGCTCGTTTGAACAGCGAGACGTGGGTACAATTGATACAGCCGATTACGCCGGCAAGATTGAACTTTTCATAAAATCTGAAATGGAAAAATTATTAGAGTTCAAAAAAACTTACTTATTCAGAAGTTAAAACAAACACTTACTGTTTTTGACTTATGTGGAATGTGCATAGGGAAATACTCAGGGAATTGGATGGGGAATTTTGTCAGATGTCCACACGGGGAAATTGATGTGGAACTCAAGAGTACGGTCCCTGAACTAGAGACAAAAAAATGGAATTCAAGTCAGTGTTTATAGTTTGCAAGAATTATTCAAGTTATTGTTCATAATCACAGAGGTCGAAGATGTATCAACATTTACAAAAAAATTATTGAATTCGTCAACAATATTACTCGGCTCTTTATATTCAATATCATTAAATACAAAGATTGGACTTTAGCACTGGTACATACTTCATAAACTGATTAATTATCTTCCAGACTTCTTTTTGGTTTAACTTATTGAATAAATTTGCGAAATAATTTTTTTTGGCATGATATTTGAACGATTTGATATTCTCTTAAGGAATTCCAGTCTGCCTTTTAACACATGATTGTTTGTATTTTGCTTGATTCGTTTAAGAATGCGATTTTTTTTGTTTGATTAGAGTTATTGGATTTTCAAATATTTGGAAAGCGTGATGACAATCTTATAGGTAATAAATACCGTTAAAGCTCAATAATGGTTAAATGTGGACAATATATATCTTGGCGTTTGAATTTGCTTAATTACTTCAAATTCTGACTTAACTTCTCTTCGTCTCAAGACAGCTTAGCTAGTCAATGAGGCTGCTGGCTTACCATATGTCACCGTTTTAGATAGTTCACTTGAGGGTGTTTCAGAAAACCTCTATAAAATTGCCATAAGCAAAAGTATATAGAATGATTTATAAAAGTGGTCTTGATGAGTCAACCTTAATATATTATCCAGTGTCAAATAAGTTCAAATTGTAATCGAAGAAAATCTGTTTTGTTCGAGCTTTTATAAACGCACCCAGGATAAAACTACAATAGGGTCATTCTAATAAGGAACATTGGAGTTTTTCTAATTTTTTTAGCTAGTGGATTATTTGTCCTTGGAAAGCTGGCCATTCGCTTAGAACACTTACAATTAAAGTAAAATATAAACATATATAGGCTTGTCTTACTTATTCAAATTAACTATATATAATAATAGCACAAATCACAGATAATCTTCAACAGATGCTGCCAAATGAGTTTTAAGTAATTTTTTAAATTTGAAAACATTTTCAGAAGTTTTTATTGCAGTTGGTAGTTTATTATAGACATGGGGTTCAATCAAAGTTATTGATTTCATACTTCGTTCTATGAGTAGTGTATTTATGATTTACATACTGAAATTGAATATTAGATAGTTTAGATGTTACGTTCAGACACTTGTACATGTGTAAAGATACGTGAAGTTCAATTAATACTTTTATTGGAAAAATACCAACGGCAACATTCCTATATAACTCAACGGAAGGAAATAAATGTGGAAGTTTAAAAATAGCTTTGCAACTTCTATTTTGCATAATTTGCAATTTGTTTATTTTGGATTTTGCTGCAGTTCCAAAAGTTGAGATGGCGTAGATGAAACACGAATAAATAAATGAAAAGTAAATCGTTTTTAAGACTTGCGTTGGAACAAAGGGAACGAATTTTCTAATCAAAACGATAAACGGACATATTTTCATGCTCAACATACAAATGTGTTTATCCCAAGACATGTCCTTATCAAGCATTATTCCAAGATACTTGAACTCGTCCACACGTTCAATGACAACATTAGAAACAGTGCCAGACCCCTTGATGCCAGTCAAAAAATTTCTATTATTAAGATATTCTATCATGCGATTTGCAATTAACTTTTCCATTATTTTGTCAAACTCGGATAAGACAGAAATTGGGCGATAGTTGTTAATATCATTTGAGTTTCCAGATTTGAAAATTGGTGAATCTTTTGCAATTTTCAGGCAATTAAGATAAATCTCGGTTACGAACACTACATTAAATATATCAGCCAATAGGTGTGAAAAACTATAATAGCCGTGTTTCTTGACGTATGATCTGATCCGGATCAGATCATATCTGCTTTTCTTTCATTTGTATAGCCGCTTTTCATTAAATAAACATAAAAATTGTACTAATTTTTGTTTTTGTATCAAAATGTTGAACCAAAATGCTACTAGGATCAATACAATTTTTGTGTTGATTTCATGAAACGCGGCTATACAAATGAAAGGGAAGTAGATATGATCTGATCCGGATCAGATCATACGTCAAAAAACTCGGCTATTATTAAAAATTTCAGTGTCCCTGTGGCCCTATTCTGGTTTTCTGGAATTGGGAATTTTTGACTTTTTTCTAGTAGTTTGGAATTATTTTTTCCCAAAGTGAATTCTGGCGATTGGGAATTTTTTTCAATGGGGAAATAATAATTCCATATTACTGCGGTTTTGACGTTTATTTTTCCCTGCATATTTTTTGGGGAATTAGATGGAAATTTTGATTTTTATGTTTCAAAATCGAAATAAAAAGTAATTTCAATGATTTGAAGATGATATGAAGCATTAACATTTAAATTTTTTAAATTAGAATCGAAAATCTATAAATAATTTGAATCTTGAATACTCGTATATAACAAATAATTTACGTAATGAAACCTGTGTTATTACGAATTGGACATTCTTCAAAGAATGAATGATAGGCATGCCGAATATGGTATACATGTTCGACTCTAGTTGCTCGTTTGAACAGCGAGACGTGGGTACAATTGATACAGCCGATTACGCCGGCAAGATTGAACTTTTCATAAAATCTGAAATGGAAAAATTATTAGAGTTCAAAAAAACTTACTTATTCAGAAGTTAAAACAAACACTTACTGTTTTTGACTTATGTGGAATGTGCATAGGGAAATACTCAGGGAATTGGATGGGGAATTTTGTCAGATGTCCACACGGGGAAATTGATGTGGAACTCAAGAGTACGGTCCCTGAACTAGAGACAAAAAAATGGAATTCAAGTCAGTGTTTATAGTTTGCAAGAATTATTCAAGTTATTGTTCATAATCACAGAGGTCGAAGATGTATCAACATTTACAAAAAAATTATTGAATTCGTCAACAATATTACTCGGCTCTTTATATTCAATATCATTAAATACAAAGATTGGACTTTAGCACTGGTACATACTTCATAAACTGATTAATTATCTTCCAGACTTCTTTTTGGTTTAACTTATTGAATAAATTTGCGAAATAATTTTTTTTGGCATGATATTTGAACGATTTGATATTCTCTTAAGGAATTCCAGTCTGCCTTTTAACACATGATTGTTTGTATTTTGCTTGATTCGTTTAAGAATGCGATTTTTTTTGTTTGATTAGAGTTATTGGATTTTCAAATATTTGGAAAGCGTGATGACAATCTTATAGGTAATAAATACCGTTAAAGCTCAATAATGGTTAAATGTGGACAATATATATCTTGGCGTTTGAATTTGCTTAATTACTTCAAATTCTGACTTAACTTCTCTTCGTCTCAAGACAGCTTAGCTAGTCAATGAGGCTGCTGGCTTACCATATGTCACCGTTTTAGATAGTTCACCGGACCCCTTAAACACAATCCTTAACATTATCACCCTGCTTTGGAACACCATCGTTAAATGGAAGTATTACGTTTTATTGTAATCTTAAAACGTTGGGCACATTTAAGTTCATCTTCGTTCCACAAAACATTTTTTTTTTTTTTTGGAAGGTGTATGGGTGAATTGTAAACAAAACATGTTTTTATGTTATGTTCAGGTTATGTTTACTGTGTCATTCACTGTTAGATTGTTTAATTCAAAACGAAGAACATAACAAAAAATAATCTCATTCATTATTTTTTGGACAACTTAAATGTACACAATTAATTAAAATTAATTAATTATTTATTTTTAATATTTTCGCTAATAAAACGCACTTTAAACACTAAACACACAACATACAGAATGCTAAATTCATCAGTTAAAATGGACTGTTTTGTTTATATTTTTGTGGCTTATATGTCGCTTTGGTATAATATGTGTTAAATTGAAATTCAAAAATTAGTAATTTAGAAATCTGGGAATTTAGATGTTTAGAAATAGAGAAATTTATAAATTGAAAATTTAATTTAAATATTTAAAATTGAAATTTAGAAAACATTATGAGAAATTTCAAAATTCGAAAATTTGAAATTTATAGAATTTATACATTTTCTCAATTTAGAAATAAAGAAAATTAGATTTGCATTTGGTTGCTTAAGTATTTTTATGAAATTAAAAACTTGAAATTTGGTAATTTAAGGAAATTTTTAGGAAATTTGAAACTCGTTATTATAAAAGATTTAAATTTAAATTGGAAATTTATAAATTATAATGTCGAGAATTTAGCAATTTAGAAATTTTTGGAATTATAATTTAGTTATTTAAATAATTAGTAAATTAGGAATTTAACATTTCATTAATTTGATAATTTTGATGATATGAAATTCTGAATATAAAATTATAAGTTTAGAAACGTAAGAATTTAGAAATTTAGGAAATGAGTTTTAAGCTGTTTACATATTTAAGAAATTGGACACATTCAGAATTTAAAAAGAATTAAAACTTACGAAGTATATATAACAATTTATGTTCTTAGGGCTTTAGGAAATCAGTTATTTCGATAATTTAGTATGTATTTAGGAAATTATTTTATTACTATTTTAACAAAATTCACATTAATTTGAAAATTTAGATATATAGAAATATGAAAAAAAAATTGAAATTTGTATATATGATTATACTAAATTCAGAACTTTCAACTTATAAATGTATAACCTTATTAGGATGTTGGGAATTTCTCAATTCAGAAGTTAATTTTAGGATACTATGATTTGGGGCATTTAATAATAGAAATATGCGTGAGTGGCTAATTTATATTAGTTTTTAACAAAACTTCATGAGACAATTTGACATTTGATAGCTTTTCTGGCATTTCTTTTGATTTTATAAAAATGATCTAGATTAAGTAATTGTGTTGAGCTGACTGCCGCTTCTGATAGAAAAGAACGGATTAACGTTTCACATAACTATAATTAATCATATTGAAACTGAGAGATGATACAAGTAATTGGGATTTAAATTTATAAATTTGAGCCATGATCTCCATAAATACATAGCTATAATTGAAAAGCTCGTTGAATAAAACTAGCAAGCATCAACAAATAATTCAATCATATGTTTTATAGCACGTATGTACATAATCATATTTAATGTTAATACACAGTATTTAACTTTTATTATGTATATGTACAGATACATGTATAGATAACGTACATAGGCAACAGATTGCCTTTGAAACGAACGATATTTGGTTGAGATAAAATGAAAAATCTATAATCGAGTCGAAAATTTGTCTTGTTCTGGTGTTCATTCTCTTATATAGGTTTACATACTTGTTTATATGTACATAGAATTGATTTTTTACGACACAAATACTATACATGATGATTATATTCACAGTATCACTAAATAAAAAAAAAATTAAAATAAAAAAAAAAGCTTTCATTTCATTTTCATTACTGTCTGCGTATACTTATTTCATGTACTATATACAAACATATATATGTACATACAGGGCTAATCAACAGGTTGTTATAAATTATGTTTAAATTATGTATATATAGGATTTCAGGCTTAATTTAACCACAGCGAACGATTTTTAATTAGGCAAATTGGTGCGGTAATTTTTAAACACTGTGTGTAAACACAAATTTAATATGAACAGAAATTTTAACTCAATGTTGAAGCTTTTTAAAAAATTAATCGCCTGCAAAATACGTTCATATACTACATACATGTACATGATTCTTATATGGCAAGTTAATTGATTTAAAGGTGTTTGTGTATTATTTGCAGGGATATATATATATATATATATATATATATATATATATATATATATATATATATATATATATATATATATATATATATATATATATATATATATATATATATATATACATATATATATATATATATATATATATATATATATATATATATATATATATATATATATACATATATATATATATATATATATATATATATATATATATATATATATATATACAATAACAATGTCGCGGTACAAAATTCATCATTTTGATTTGTAAAAAAATGTAAGTATGCGTGAGATTCGAAATAACTTTTCGGTTTGGATTGCTCTGGCGCATGTCTTTCCATCCATTCAACACAATATTCCGTGTATACATATATACGAGGAGCGTATATTATCTTGGTTGTTTGTTAAATTTGAATTTAGAGAAAAAAAAGACATAAAATTGAGTGTCAGATAAACAGAAAAGAAACAACTAAAGCACAGATATATACATACAAATCAACAAAAAAGCTCTCTCTGGTTGTTATACGAGTAAATTTCACTGGAACACACCAACACACAAGCATACACACACATATACACACAAAATATTGGTTTTATCGATTTTCTTTTTTCGTTGATGCTTTTCTTGAATGGGAGAGTATACAAAAAGAAATAAAAAGTATTCTTCTCAGGATTATATGTATGTACCAATTTTGCTTTTTTCAGCTTTTTTATGTGTGTGTGTCTGCTTTATATTTCTTTTTGGAAAATTAAATCTGGAAATATTTTTGGATTTCATATCCATATTCACATCGTTTATTTCGTGCTGTATTTGCGCAGGTAGTATTATTGCTCGTTCGTCGTACATACAATCAGATGCTCGGCAATTTTCTATTACATTTTCATTCAGCGCTGCTCGGATTTTTTTTTTTGTTTGCTTGTCATCAAAAACAAAAAACAAAAAATGATGAGTGAAGTATAAATTTATCAACTTTAAAATTATTGAGATATTTTATTTGTGTGTGTGTGCGTTTGTTGTATTTATATGTGTATGTATTAGTATGCGTGTTTGTCCTTGAAAGGATTAATGACGATGATGATTTGCGGAGGAATGAAATGGATGATTTTCTTACAAGATTATACTTATACACACAATCATATACATATGTACTTGTATATGTATATTTGAAACTTAAAACAATTTTATTTCATTTACATTATTGTGCTTTAAAAGCTTATAACAACAATTACTTGGTATACAAGGAAAAATAAAAAACTATTACAAAAATGAGAAATGGAAAATAAATTAAAATTAATTTCCATTTTAAACAAAGAATACGAGAAAAAATATGTTATATTTTTAACTTAAGTTTTAGTTTTTAAAACTTTAAATACAAGCATTATATTATTATATTTATATTTGTTGCTTGTTGAATGTAAGACAAAATAATTTGTTTCATATTATTTTTTTCAAGTTTTCTATACTGTATACCGTATGCGGCAGCTATATACGAGATAAAACTTATTGCATATTTTGGATTAACAGCAACTCGTTAACCAAAGTTGTGTACATATGTATGTACATATTAGGATTAAGGCAACGGTGTTGATGTTTAGTTTCATTTTCAGTTTCGGGCTTTATTGAATTAAACCTACTTTACTGTAAAATTCATGTAATTACGGTTTGTTTGTTTAGGCAGAGTAATTATCTAAGTCAGATGGGACTTTGTTGTGATTACATACTTCTAATTCCTTTAATAATTTCCCTGAACCATGTTCATTGATATATTTTTACCGTTTATCCATAAATTAATATGATGTCCCGCCATATGGATTCTTTATTAATTTTAAATCTAGTTTCCTATTAAAAAGTATACCGCATACGTTTTGAAATGGTTTGCGAAATGTTTCGGTGTGGATGAATTTTTCTTGGTAGTCATTTTTTCCCAACATGTCAATTTAGCAGTTGTTTTCTATAAAAAAAAACTATGCTATCGATTGTCAAGCAAAGTTTTAGAAATTATTTATGCTCTGTGCTTGCATAATACATATATAGTTCTTCAATATTAACGTTTCCTTTGAACGTTTATTTGGTGGTTAGTAAAATAGACTTTAGTGTGAATTTATAGTGATACTTATGTATATCAGGTTGGTGGCAACCGATGAAATATGACACAATTATCCGTGGCATATAAAGTTCGTCTAATAATTTGAGCTGCTTCCTGACAGTATCCAATTCCACGACAATAGCCCATGTTAACTAATGCAACCAAAATTCATGAAAACAAATATGTAAGATGTATGGTGTCAACCAACCCATATACATATATGTCGTCTTTACTTGTACCGTACTGCTTTTAATTAACAAAGTAAAATAAAATGTATTTTTACGTTTAGCGAAATTGATTAAAACACACTGTGACACACCGGGGAACAGTAAGATGAACACATATACATATTGTTTGTTTTCCTACGTTCTGCCATGCGAATGCTACCTGGCATTATCATTTGTTTGTCTACGTTTTCTAGACGAATTATAAAACTGAGTTGATCTTGCCTTTGGGTAGTTTTCAAAATACATATTAACAAGGCCAAACCAACCATAAAATATATAAATCCATGCCAACATTTGGCAGAACGTCTAGCGACTAGCCCGATCCTGAGAATCCATCTTTGTTTTTTCGATTTGGTGGCAAATAAATATTTATTTTTATTCAACTTATCGCTTCGTCAGGCAAGCCTTTCATGGTCGTTCAAACTGTGCCACATATGTGTGTACATATATATGCTTGATGTAATCAACTTTTACATAATCTACCGCTGAAACATATCATAGTTTCATCTATTGAATGTATACTTGAATTGGAGCCGGATTGTTCCATATCTGATTCATTTTATTATCGTAATTTTTCAATTGAAGCATTGTACCTTGAATTCTTTAGACGTTAAACGTTCATAATGGTTGGTCTCCGAAACGATAAGTCAAACTTAGAATACTGCATATATATACTCATCGAGTCACTATCAAAATGTTTGGGTTATTCATCATCGAAATCATTGTTCCCACTTCCCGCTCAAATAATTAGACGTCAAATCAACGCACTGTTACTATGAATTCAAACGTTTTGAAATAATATTTTTATTATTGCTGAATGCAGAGCATAATTGTACAGTTGTAATATTATGTAAACGACTATCAAACTGGCAATTACAGCTTATATATGGATTGAAACGTTTGCGAAATGTTTCGCAAAATTTCGAAATGTTTACTCAGCCATATTTCAATTTTAAAAATTTATCGTTTAACAATTTTTATTGTTTATCGTAAAATTACATTAGTATTTAGAGATGTATATTTGTAGGTATATGCTTTTCTGAATGCTTCTTGAAAATTTTCAAATATTCCTAAATTATTACAATCATTATTTAAATTTTTGTTGTGCAGCAGCTTTGTTACTAATTGTCGATTTTCAAAAATTCCAGCACTCCCAGATTCATTTAATCATTATTCATTACTTGAGATTATAATTTGTGAGTCTCTATGCGTAAATATATTTATAATTACGAGCTTGACACACTATTGTATGCTTTACCAACTCACCCAAGCCACCATTAATTGATCTACCTGAATAATTTTGATAAACTTAAATTGATTTATGATTTAATTAATAATATTTTATTAAAATTTAAAATAAATAACTGAATTAAATTATAACTGTTCTTAATTTGTTGTCATCTGTAAATAAACAAAATAAAAAAAATAAAAAAACAAAATGATTATATGTAGTAACAATTACGATGAAAAAATTCAAAATCGAGTTCTAATGTTTAACAACAGATGTCAGAGAGTTTTAAATTTAAAATAAAACGGTTAAATTTGATTGATTCCAATAAAATCAGATGTTTACAAATAAAATAAAGATTCTCGAGAATTTTCGACTTGTTAACACTACTATTCAATGTTTGTTACAATTTTTCACGTATGCATGTTAAATCGAAAAAATAGAATCTACGTTTCAATATTTAAATAACTACCTTTTAAATCGATCTCTCTATAAATATATATGTATATATTTATATATATATATATACATATATATATATATATATATATATATATATATATATATATATATATATATATATATATATATATATATATATATATATATATATATATATTTATATATATGTGTGTATATGTAACCACCCACTAAAAAAGTTCATATCAGTTTTCATCACAATAAATCAAATTTAAGAAATACGATTTTCCTATCATCCTTTAGGATTCTTATTCTCTATAATACGTACATATACATACTTTATATCTACTTCATGTTAAATAAACCTAAAATTATATAGATTTGTATATATGTTTGTATAGTTCTGTGTATGACCAGGGACTATATATAATAGTAGTTAAGTTACGTATCTCTAAATATAAGAGATAAGATGAGAGAAAAAAACGTGTAAATGACCTAAAAGTATCTTAAAAAATATTTTCATTTTGTTTATCTTATGTGGTACGATAATTTTTTTTTACTTCTGTTTAACTTATTTTCTTAGTTTTCCAAATGAATTCCCAATTCAATACAACCTAATTCGTTTTGGATATGTTTATTTTTTTTATATTACGGATAATATGTGGTGTACGTATACAAAAGATGGAATATATCGGATAGTTTTCTATTTGCAATTTTTTTATTTTGGAAAAAGTTTGGTTGAGGTTGTAAATATATATAGTATATATATATATATATATATATATATATATATATATATATATATATATATATATATATACATATATAACTTACCACCAATCGCAATACTTTACTTCTTCAATTAAACCAATTCAACCACAGAGAGTTTTTCGATTCTTGATAAATTTAATAGATACAAGTAGATGATTAAAATTCGATTGAAACCCAATTAAAAATTTTGTTTTTTGTTAGGTTAGACGGGTTGACATAAAATATATGAACTAAATAAAATGCACATACCTAATTATCTATACTCATATAAGCAACATAAATTAAAGCTCAACTAATTAAAGTTTTCTTGTTAACCCCAAAAAATAAAAAATACTTATAAAAAAAACTTGTTTAGTTTAATAAACTTCCTAAAACTTGTTTTGCTATGTACATAATGTAACGTATATGCTATATACATACATACATTATATATATGGATTTGACGTGTGTATTAAATTTATTGATTTTCAATTAATATTTTAATATATCCACACCACACACACACACACCCCATAAAATATACTAAATTAATTAATTATGTACATACGAGTATAACATATGTGGTATAAGACCACATATTAATGTCCTGTATAAATATCTAACATGTAAAATATATGAGTCCGCACCATTCAGACGAATGACCTTAAAAAAATATCATAAATTAATAAATGTTCCAATTAAACAGGGTTTGGGTGTTTTGTTCTAACAAAATGTTTAGAAAGGATTAATTTCTGAGGGTTAAAAAAATAATTTAAAGGTTTACTTACTTCCGGGCCAATTCACAAACCATAAGGTTTTTTTTTTAATATTCTCGTTATGAATGAAAGTAAAAAAAAAAATACCTTTTAGTCACTTGTATATGAAAATCATTTCGCAACCAAAAACGAAAAACAAAAAAATAAAACTTAATCGAGATAAAATGATAAAGTAAATTAATTTGATGTGAGCTTTTCAACGTATTTTTTTTTTCGATTAGGTAAAAGTTTGACAGAAAATCTATATGACAGATTAGATCTAAAAATAGAGTTTTATTTTCGGTACACATCAAATACACACAAGCTGGGTGTATATATACAAAGTGTTGTGTACACCGATCTTTTGAAATTAGAAATGATATCATCATAGAAATTAACAGAATGAAGGAAATCAGTCATATGTGATGTGACTAGAAAGTTTGTGTAGAAGTTTGTTTGTAGGTGAAACGTGGGAGAACAGTTTTCAAACTAATTGCTATATAACAATCTGATTTGTTATAAAAATAATATTCTATTTTGGGATCCAAATTTAATTTTTAATTGGAACGATTTGGAAAATGTTCGTAACTTAAAAGCTTGACGATTATTATAATTAATTAGATATTGAGAGTGAAAACTGATGAGAAACCTTCCAGTCACGTCAGCACGATTTATGGTATAACAGCAAGTTAGGGAATTTGTTCTCAAAGCCATTTTAATGAATAAAGCTTAGTAATGAGCTTTAAATAAACGGTTCGTTCGAATCTAAATTTACATTTCAAACGTGAGTAATTTTCAAAAATAAAGGTGGACTATCCGACTTGTATAGCTTAGACCGACTGCCACCTTAGTGGCTATGTGTGTTAATATTAATAAACTATGATGAGCTGCTACGTTTGTAATAGTGTTGGAATAGAGTGTTCATCAATCCAATGCTACCGGAAAAACACGCCAAACAATTACCTTTTGGAGGTGTAGTGATCATGATTTATGGAGTTCCCAAAGGTTTTCCGTACTCCAAAATCTTTGATTTTGTTTTTCGGTGTTTCAAAAAGCGCAGTATCAAAACGATTCACTTTATACTCGTATATAGTTGTTTCTGTATACCCTCTTGAACTTCTTGAATTTTATATGGATAATAATTTGAATTCCGAATGATTTTGTGTGTACTTATGCGCGAGAAACTTAAGCCTTTCCTTTGTAATATTCAATATTATAAATTATTCACTCTTGCTTTTAAAAATTTTATTGATGCAAATTCACCTCGATGTTGCTTTTTAGCTGTCTCGAATTATTAAAAATTGTTTACCAACCGAATAAATTAAATTAAAAATGAATCGGGTTTTGAAAAGGACATTGATACTTCTCCGTAATTCTGTTAACACAGTCACGCACAACTTTTACACAATTTTTAACTTTACTGTTGATTGTGTATACAGGTGTGTACATAGTTACGGATTGCTTTATGCACAAAAAATTCGATAAACTAAAAAATCCCGTATCACGTTTAGTTGTAATTTTGACATTCCGTGCGCATAAATAATATCGAGGAATAACATGGCGGATTTAAAATCTACTGTTTCTGTTCAAATTATTTTATAAAGAAAAAGTATTTTATAAAGTATGCCGATTAAGCATTATGTTGCATATGTAGGTGCAACGTGCTATTGGCGTCGTTATAGTGGACGCAACATAATGCCCTTGTTTTTATACGGCGCATGTTAACTGTGGCGTGTGTTAACTTATATAAGTAGGCTTTTAATTTGTTATGGCAACTTAGGCAATAATATGATATAATGGCAAAATGTTACATTTAAATATTCTCATTAGCATCCTAAAGACATATAGCAGCGGCGACGTCTTTGGAGACATCATCGACAGCATCTTTAGAGACATCATTATATACGGGATTGGACGTGGTGAGAAAAGAACCCCGTTTTTCATCCAATACGCCTAAAAGGTTTAACTCTTCATAACGTATGTGAAATTTGTCCTAAATCTATCCTAAAAGCAACAACAACAAATTATTATGCATGTGTGTGAGTGTGAAGGTAAAATAAAAGTTTCGTTATAACGAATTTTTATATTTTTATTGTGAATTATTAAATTAATAGAAATGAATAAATTTACTAACTTACCGGATTCATTTTTAAATTAAATGTAATGTAAATTAGAGATCTACTGATATCTATAAACAAAATAAGTAGAATACCTCGAAACATGGCAAACATATAAGGAACTCTATATAATTATCGGTAGTATTTGAATTTAAAAATATTCGATTAAAGCACACTTAAAAAAATGTAGGAAGTTTTAATAAGAGATTGTTCGTGCCCACTCCAAATGATCACATTTTAGAAAAACTCGAGAAAATTCGGACAGTTCCACATATGTATTTCAGTTTTGTTACTATGAAACAAAGTTGTCCAATCGTAAGTATACCTGAAAGCCTATATTTTTGAATAGGTGTGGGTCTGGTCTAATGAAAAACCACTCAGGTTTTCCAAAATATAGGCTTTCAGGTACTTAGGAGTAGACAATATTGGTTCATAGTAACAAAACTGAAATACATATATCGAAGTGTCTGCATTGTTTCAAGTGTTTCTAAGAAGGGGCCATCATATCCGAAAAACGTTTGAATAGGTGTGGGTCTGGTCTAATGGAAAATTGATCAGATTTACCGAAATATAGGCTTTTAGTTACTTTTGGTACTTTTGACTGGACATGTTTGGCTCATAATACCAAGTCTGAAATACATAAATCGAAGTGTCCGAATATAAATATATATAGATAATTCGTTACTTGTTTACCTTACTTGTTTAAATTTTGAGCAGATCTCTAATTAAATGTGAATCCGTATAGATATTTAAAAAATATCTCTAATTTAAATAATTCACAATAAAAATTTAAAAATTCATTATATCGAGAATTTTATTATATATATATACACTCACTCATATAAATATTTATTTGTTATTGTTGCTTTTAGGACAAGTTTAGCATAAATTTCATGTGAATCTCTTCATACTAAAAAATGCTTAGACGTTTAAAATAATTTAATTCAAAAACTATATAACGACACATGTAATTCACTTAAAAAGTTCAAATTATGAATAAATACCACTTGACATTTAAATGTGATATATGTACATACATACATATATGCTCATCTCGCTCGCGTTATATAGCAAAGATTTACCGTAGTTTAATGAATATTGTGTGAAGATCGCGTACTCGAAGCACCGAATTATATTTCCATAAATTTTTGACGAAATAGGTAAGGTAAAGGTATTATACATAAAATAAAGTTATATAAAGTAATAAATTCATAAATTTTTTTATATCATATATTATTCCCATATACGAGTACATATAAGATATGATTTCTCTTGTCTGTATGATTATAATTTATATTAAAAAAAAGAAGCATCGGATTGGCGTAGGTGTTACACTTTTCGTATATTAGTACACATACTCTTATGTAAATGTAATATTCATCTGCAGAATTATGTTTGAAAAATATTATAATATGGGCATATACGGATATATACGTATATATATTATAGTATAGGATAGTGAAACTAAACTGAAAAGAATTTCCTTTTTAAATATTTTTTTTAGTTTTTTCTCCCCTTTCGAACAACACCGAACTAAAGCCATGTAACGCTAAGAAGAGAACAACAAAGAAGAAAATCTTTTGATGTTTTTTTCCATTAAAGACAACACAAAAAACATAATTCTTGATCATATCTGTAAAAACATTAAATTATAATATATACGTATAACGTATAAACGAATACATGCCTGTGGATGATGATAAAACAGAAAAACTGACTTGTTGCATTAAAATCAAGTGAAAAAATAAAATATGTTTTTTGTGGTTGTGGGAAATTAAAGAAAATTGAGAATAGCCAACATTATATTGTAACACAACATAATATGTACATACATATCTTTTTTTGTCGAATGGACGAAATCGTATATACATATATGTATGTACGTATACATATACACAGATCAGTGCCTAACAGTCTACATTTAAGTTCAAATAATTTGAAATTAAATTTACAAAAGTCTAATTACCAATTCGTATCGCAAATAGTATAATTTTATATGCTGTTGTGGCGTGTACATACTCTCGTTTATCTTTCTCATCCCTCGTCTACCAACGCTGTACTTGAAGTTTATTTTATTCAAATTGAATGGATTATTTACTTTTTTGATTGTTGAGTAATAATCGTAATAATAATAATAACAACCATAATAAGAAAATTTACTGGCCTTCATCCATTATTCATCTGGATTTTTTTGTTTTGTTTTCCATTTCGACTGGGTGTGTATATGTGTGTTTGCGATAAAAACAATAAGAAAGTATCTATATATAAAAAAAGACTTGGGTGCTAATGAATGAATGATGGTTTTGGGAGGTTACAATAATAAAACTATATATTCATACATTATGTATGTACATTGTACATATAGTATAAAGACGAAATAGTAAAAATAATAAAATTTTAATTAGTGTTCATTAAATAAGAGAGATGCCATGGCATTATCATCATCATCATCGCGCATTGTTATATTAATAATGATGATAATTATGAACATTTTTATTGGTTTTTCATTTTAATTGTGTACGCGATTACAAAAAAAAAATTTAAAACTATAGGTAATTCCCTTGAAATTATCATTGAATAATTAATTTGGTTTTTATGTTATATTATTTAAATTACAATGAACAAACGAAAACGATTTTTCTCGTTATATGTTTCGTTTCACTTATCGTTATATTGTAATTGCCGTAAGATAAACTACAGTATTTCAAAAGATTATCATTGTACATATAGATCTTAAGCGAAAAAAGTACTTTAAAATAATGTTAAATAAGCCACATTAAATTTTAATTTTTTAATAATGCGATAATAGAGGGAATTTATGAACCCTTAATTGAAAATAGTTAACCATTGTTAACAGGATAACCATGTATATAATTTAACTCACAAAATATTAAATCAAATAATCGAAAAATAAAAAAAAAACTTAAAAGCTAAGGAATGAAATATACGTATATGCTGATCTCAAAACCATGTACCTGCAATATGATAATTTAGCCTCGTCTGCAACGGCATTTTAATCCAATAAATTTTTTGTTCCGACATTTTGAATTTTTTTAGTGTATACTTTAGTCCCGGCGACTTCAAGTTTTTAAGCACAGAGTAGATATATTGAGGGTCTTTGTTACCTAGAAAAAAAATAAAAATTGATGTCGAAATTTAAATACTCTAAAATCAATGGATGCGGTATTTTATTGAACTTGCAATCTCGTAAGGCTTACTGTGCAACATTCGCCTTATGAACTGGTGCATTGTTATGTAAAAGCAATAAGTTTTGTTTGATTTGGCCGCGTCGTTTTTCCATGATAGCATTTATCAATTTATTCAACAGCCCCGCATAATAAGCGCCTGTTATTGTGGTGCTATGAGGTAAGTAGTCAATCATCGAAAGTCCATCAGCGTCCCAGAAAAGTGTTAACACTGCCAATAGATATGTTTAATATTATACTTAATTTTAAATTAATCATCTTCCAGTGACTCTCAACCTTCTTTGAATAGACGGACCCACTTCGTTATTGTTTTATAAAACGAACTAGATTCTCCGTAAACATTTTTCATTCTTTTTTCGGTATCCTTAGAAGTATGATTTTCCTTTACAAGAAATTTAATCACAGCACGATCTTCAATATTTTCCATATTATTAAATTTTCAAAACAAGTGTGTGTTAAATCACTCACAGAAACTAAATGAAACAATTGATTTGCATGAAATTTTGTTTTTGTCGGTGGAATAAACAGAGTGAATAAGAAAACAAAATAAAGGATGTTTAATTCCGTTATTCCTTATAGATTTACCGAATTTATTGAAGTGTCCTCGTAAGTTTACCCAGGATCAGTTAAAATATTTTTTTGGATTAATTCGTTACCGCAACGAAAATTCAACCTGTTCATAGTTCATAATAGACGGTTAATAATATATAAATCAATTAAAGCTCGCGCGCGGGTTGGCAATTTTAAATATACTGGAAATATTTATTATCTCATTCAGCTGGAATGAGAATAAAACAAATTTCGAAATCAAAGAAATACAAGTAGGTGTCTTTGGATTTAATTAAAGTCGAGTTAGCTGATGTGATACAATGCGACATAATCATTTATATTGAAGCATACAACTACCTAAATACATATTTATAGTCTTGTAGCGTTAAATATAAGTAAACCCTTTGAAACCATTTCAGACTTGTTTATTTGAGGTTAACTAAAATAATTTAACTAAACATAATTTATTATTAATTAAATTAAAAATTAATAAAAATAAAATTTAAAATATAAGTAAATAATTAACAAATTATAAACAAATTTCCACTTTGCAACCGATTGCAACCGAGTTGTCATTTTGTTTTTGTTTTACATATTTTTTGTTTACGTTTTTGATATTTTTTTTTTCGTTGAATAAAAAATAATTCGTTGGACAAAATGTAAACATTGGGTTAAGTTGCCAGTGGTGTCATCTAGGTAGCGGCAATACGCTAGTCACTATATGACTGTGATATCATGATACGATTTTTTGAAGCGATTTCCTTTAAAGTAAAGAAAGTTTTTTTTTCTGAAAATGAATTTTACGGAAATGATCAATTAGCCATATTGTTCCGTTAGTTATTATTTAGAAGATTTCTGTGTACTACAAATATATTTATATGCAATATATTGGGAAACCATTCATAATTGTATATTTCAAGACTACATTTTTCAAAACAATCGAACTGAGATATTTCAAAATGAGATAAACTACAAAACAGTATGGAAGGGAACTAGGCTTTTGCTTAATCGAGTATAATGATATTCGACAAGTTGGATGAAAACGAGAATAATGTAAATAAATTCAATAATGGCTTTTAGCTAAAGATTTAAAATATACCGGAACGGAACTTGGCAATGTCATAACCGTTTATGATGAAATTTGTAAAGTTCGGTGTAAATGGGGTGGTAAAACTGTTTTTGAGCTAAGTCTTGTATATACAGCCAACTAAAATGGAACTATAATCAATTTGATGTTTTAACCGATCGATAAAATACGAAATGTTGAATGTAAATACGTTTTTTAAATGGATTTTGGGTAACGTTTTGGAATACCAGCAACTGGAAGCGGACTAGGGCATTTCTTAACCGTTGGTACTAATATTCTAAAACTGTGTTTACAATTTTTCAATAGTTTTTTTATTTTCCTACAAATTTGTATATTCATATGGTAGTGTGAAAGAGGGATGCGATTTTTATTTATTGGTTTGATGTTTATTCTAATACAACTTCGTCAATTTTTATTTCAATTTAAAAAAAAAGTAATTTTGTTGTGCCAGAAATATTTTTTGCGCGAGGTCAAAATACGGCAATATCATAATAGTTAAAGTGCTAATAATGTGTCTTGACTAAATAGTCGATTAGAACACACACAAAATAATAATTAATTAATGAATCCACCAAGCGGTCAAATTTTACGTAACTGCTTCTAGCGACTCATGATAAAACGGTAGGGCAGCTATGAGTAGTTAATTTAGCAAAGAAAAAACCATAAGTGGTTATAAATTGCGGTGTTCGATTGGAAAGCAACTATTAAATTAGAACTCTTATTACAGTAGATTTGTTCATAGAGTTTGTTTTAACGATGCTAATTTCCTGACTAGCCCAAACATTCGTTTGACTAGATCAGTTGAAAGTACTCTTTGGATACTTTTATCGTTTCATTTTTGGCCACATGACAAACACCTACATAAATGTATCTATGATCAAAATAAAATTTATCATTATTTCATTAATTTTAGGTATACCAATATATATTATGTACACGTATGTTTTATGTCAGTAATTTCACCAATGACACTGGAATTATATTAGTGTCGGCCATACTCACAATCGCCACTTAAAAGTTATAATTTATAATTTCGTTACAGTCATCATCGCGAAAACGAGGCTTGAGAGTAGAAAGAATATCGAGGTTGAAAGCAGGAAATATCATGATAGCTCCTTTTATTGTTACAGATTAAAACTCCAACTGACGTGGATTCTACAAGAGTGTTATTATTAGTGTCTTCGGTAGAATTTACAAAAATACAAAAAATACATTTTGTTGTCTTTGACTATCGTGTCGAGTTTATATTTTCCAGATTTTTTGAGGTTTGAGGTAAATTTTGATTTTTCGCATTGAATTTTGTACAGATATCGAAAGGATATTGGATTTCATTTTTTAACTTTTAATTTAAAAAAAATTTTTTTTTTAACTTTTAAAGGGTATCGACACTGTACGTTTCGACTTTCATTTTATTTTGAGTCTTTATCAATTGTTTGAGTATTTTCACTAATAACAGTTTCAATTTGTTGCCAAATTCCAGAGAAATAAAACAATTTAGACATTTATCGAATATTTAGCATTTCGAAATATAACGGAGACCTCATTTCGAAATGAATACCAATTTGAGTTTGGTGAAATAAAATGCGCCTAATACTATTTTGCTCCAAAAAACAATATCTCCTTGCAACAATTGAAATGGTTATTAGAATGTGAGCCAAAATGATATAATCAATCATAAGAGTGTATTTAGAATAATTAAGAAATAAAGAACAAAGAATTATTTAATTTTGCCGGCTAATTTATCTTGATTGTAGGCCTGAACAAACAGGCCAAATCGCCTGTAAAGAAGCCCATAACAAATCAATATTCTGAACAAAAAATTGTTTATATTAAAGCTCGGTCAAAATACCAATAAAGTTTTATTGGGCGCCTTAATTAAGTAATTTAATAATAAATTTAAATTACTATTATTGGAGGAATTTTAGGGATAAAAAATTCAATTGACCTAACTCTAATGAATGTGAACCAGCAAATAGCATTGGATTTTCAAAATCGCACGTACACGGTGGGCATTGATGAATTCTATCCAATACTTAAACGATATTTCCTCTTAATTTTAGTGTAGGCCCATTTTATTTGGCCAAACTGAAATTGGTATTCATTTTGAAATCGCATTTACGCTATATTTCTTAACGAGGACGGCGCATATGAAATTATGATTTGTTATATTAACTATACGCTTTATTCTCCATTGATAATTTAATTAATTTTAATAGTAGTGAGAATGAACTAGCGGTATCATGACTGTATTATACTAGAATTTGTAACATATAGTGTTATGTTTTGAAATAAATATGTTTTCTAACAAATGGCAATGCACAAGTGCTTAAAGTTTTACCTTGACAGTGCAATATGATCTATTGAGTGTTTCAAAATGATTTTTGTTTTATTTTATTGAATTTTTACTGTCATCTTGTGGCGAACATTGAAAGTAGTTCGTTTTACATTTTGTTTTGTTTCATGGGGTCGATTATGTAAGCATTACGAGTTACGAGTTTCTCGAAATTACGACCAAACGCGATTATGTAAGAGATTTCGAGTTCTTGTAATTGCGACATGTTGTTGTTGTTTTACTCGTACAAGTTTTTGAGTACGACAAGCAACTCGTAATGGTTGAAATGATTGTTTTTAAGGAAAATTTCTCAAAATTCTCGTAACTAACCAAATAAGTTTTGTATGGATTTTAAGGATTGTTAGTAGGCAATAATGTAGGATTCATTTATGAATTATTAAAAATTTAATAGTTTAATCTGTTAGTATGTTCATTCCATTTTGATAAAACAGCGACACTTGTTAGTGTGGTGCTTTTGCGAATTTATTAATAAATATGAAACATGATTAGCTATAGGTAATATTTATTTAGTATTTGATAATACTTTTTCTTTTTTTATATATATTATTATTAATTAAATTTTTATACCGTATATTAATTGCGAGATTAATTTATATATTTTGTATTGCATGCAATTAAATAATAAAATAAAATTATTGTAATTTTAGTTTTTGGATTTTATTTGAAATTTAATTATATTTGTTTAAAACACAAACAACTTCGATTTAAAACACAAAAACAATTCTATCGAACGCTATACTTTTGAAATTGCAATATAAATTACAACAAAATTGCTCAAAACAAAATAAAAACAACAACAAAATATGTGTACGAAAATGAAGCAATCGTGCAATCGTTTTATCAAAATACGTTTTGGTCCTATTTGCTTACATAATTGCGTTACTAATTCGGGTTGCTGGGACTTATAAATTGTCGTATTATCTGCCTATTAGTTTGGGTTACCATCCTAATAGAGAACTTCTATTTTTCCTATCAGGATATATTTTATGTGGGATCAGGTTCACCATCTATATTAGGATGGTAGCCCAATCAAACACGACAAATCAAAAGTGCCAGCTACCCATATTTTTTAATATGGGCCATTTCATACGAATAAAAGATGGGTGGGGATTTTGATAATTTTGAACCTAATCCCACATAAAATATGACTTAATACGAAGCATAGATGTTCTCTATTAGGATAGCAATTTAAACTAATAGCCAGGTAACACGAAAAATCAAAAGTGCCAGCTACCCGAATTTTTGAATATGGACCATTTCACATGAATAAAAGATGGGTGCGGAGATTTTAACTGATCCCACATAAATTACCTGATATGCGGCATGAACATTTTTCCATATGCATCATGGAACATCTCAACCTATGCCTTAATCTAAATTGGATTCCCGCTTACACGGCAAATTATAAATGGGTGGATTGTGTAATTCCATAAATTAATTTTAATGACACCAGAAAATCACAAACAAATTTTTATGAAAAAACTAATTTTAGTATCTAAGTTAATTGCAATTTCAAACAAATAAATATATAATTATGAATTATGTCGAAAATGTATATTTTTTTGTGCTGGAAAGTTTCTACTGAAATTTTAATAATGAACCATAATATATTTCGATAATGCAGATTTTTTTGCTGATACTATTCTGCTAACCAGCGATCATTATTTGGTCGCTGCAAAGCTACGGTGGAAGTTTTCGTACAGGTCGGGGAACACAGCGAAACGGATGGAACGTTTCGACTGTGAAGGTCTGATAAATGAAGATCAAAAGAAACGATATCAGGATCTTGTCAGCGACAACATTGAGGGAGCTAATTACCAGTCTGACTGCGTGAACTCTGTCTGGGAGGTACTGAAAACTTCGGTTGTCAGTGCCGCTCAACAGACTTTAGGTATAGTGAAAGTCAGACCCAAGAATGATTGGTTTGATGACGAGTGTCATCTTGCAGTTGAGCAACAAAATATAGCCCATAATGAAGTGCAACAACGTCTCACCATCGCAAGGAAAAACAAGGCAGCTCTTGCAAGAAGGGCAGCTAAGCGGATTTGTAGACGGAAGAAGCGAGAATGGTGGAAGGCCGAGGTTCTGAAAGTACAACAACTCAGCAATGAGCGTAGTTCACGTAATTTCTTTAAAGGAATTACTGGATTGCACCATACTTTCAGGCCTTCGTCAACCGCCATTCGGGACCGGGATGGAAACCTCTGTGTCAACATCGACGCAGTACTTGACGCATGGAGTGGACACTTTACTGAGCTGCTTGATGTTCATCATGCGTCACAGACTGTTGTTGAGCCACCTCTAAAACAGTCTGCGGAGATTTGCACTGAGGAGCCATCCCATGAGGAATTCACTAAAGCCATGCAGAGAATGAAACGAAACCGCTCACCTGGAGTGGACTGCATTAATTCGGAGCTCTTGATATTCGGAGGGGATACTTTGTGGAACTGTCTTTTCGACCTTATTCGATTAGTATGGCGAACCGAAGTTATGCCTGATGAATGGAAAGTGGCCGCGATATGCCCCATCCGCAAGAAGGGAGACCGCTTGAAGTGTGAGAATTATCGCGGTATAGCTCTCCTTTGCACAGCATACAAGTTACTGTCATACATTTTATTGGATAGAATCACTCCTCTGGCGGAGGGCTTGGTTGGTGACTATCAGGGAGGATTTCGTCCGAATCGATCAGTCACCGATCAGGTCTTTTCGCTGCGGATGATTCTATCTAAATATTATGAGACATCCATCTCCGTACATCAGGTTTTCCTGGATTTCCGGCAGGCCTACGACTCGATCAATCGAGAGAGTTTGTGGTCTGCCCTGGAATACCTAGGAATGCCAACAAAATTGGTACGACTGTGTAGGATGACAGTGACGCAGTCTCAATGCTGTGTTAAAGTTGAGAACAGGCTATCGACAATTTTTGCAGTTAGCTCGGGTGTTCGGCAGGGAGATGCTCTATCCCCGATACTCTTTAATCTCATGTTGGAGTACATCTTTCGTAAAACTGAAACACCTCAGCGCAACATCTTATATCGCCAGTCCAATCAAGTGCTTGCATATGCAGATGACATATGCGTGATTGGACTGAATAGCAACGGAGTGAAAGAAATACTTGATCCGCTTGTAGAGTTTTCAGCTTCTGTTGGACTCCAGATCAATGAGTCCAAAACGAAATACCTGATCTCTGGTTTTAGAGACAATGGCACACCAGATTTTAGCAGTGGCCACCACACGTTTGAAGGAGTGAGGAGGTTCAAATATTTGGGCTCTCTTATCACTCACGATAACAGTGTGGGTGAGGATATTAAAGTGCGGCTGGCAGCTGGCAGTCGTTCTTTATATCCTCTAAGGCCACTGCTAAAATCTAAACACTTATCAAGTGCCGTGAAGCTGAAGCTTTACAAAGCGTTGATGTGGCCCGTTGTTATGTTTGGATGTGAAAGTTGGGCGCTGACGGATGAGTACGAGAGATGGCTCCTTACATTTGAGAGAAGAATCATGCGTGTGATTTACGGCCCTAAACGCGAAATAGATGGTACATACCGAGCTCTGTACAATTTCGAGATCAGAGATCTAATGAAGATCCCCGATTTTGTACATGAAGTTAGATCTCAGCGAGTACGCTGGCTCGGTCACGTTCTGCGTGCTGATCCGGAACGAATTGTGCAGCGATCTCTGAAAGGAGAGCCACCATATGGTAGGCGCAGAGGTCGTTGCAGGCGACGATGGCTCCACGATGTAGAGAACGACTTGGCCTCTTCAGATTGTCTAAGACAGTATGAAGACCAAGCTCAGGATCGAAACCGTTGGAGCCAGATTGTTGATTCAGTAAGGGGCCAGTAATGGCCTTTAACCTTGTTATTATTATTCTGCTAACTTCAGTAGTATTTGAAAAATATCTAATTTATGTTTTAAATTAAAACATTTATTTATTAAAACAAATTAAAATATTATTCTTAAACGATGCTCATGTATATGTTAAATATCAAAGATTAATAAAATATTTTATTAGGTTGTAACTAAAACTTTGATGATTTCATTTAAAAATCTGAAAAAATGAGTTCACTTTTTTACATTATTGCTTTGTGTAATGTATATGGTGGATCTGAAAAAAGTAATTTTTATTAGGAAGGCTTGAACAAATTTTTTTTTGGAAATTATAGCTAGGACGTTGTACCTCATTACATTATCCGCCTCAGATAATTTTTTTTCAAATTACAAATAATTATTTTATTATGTAATGGCACTTATATAATTTCTAAACAAAAAATTGACGTAAATAAAATAAATGTAAATATGTTCGTGTATACATATGTACCAATAAAAAAAGCTTATTATGAACAACGGACAAAACGTAAAACAAAAAAAAACATGGGTTCCTAGCAACGCAATCTTCATAGTTACTTTTTTAGAGTATTGCCGCCATCTTTAAAACATGTGATTTATATGTTATTTGATTTTTAAAGTATAAACAGAACCAAGGTGGAACCACAATTAAATATACCTCATTATAGGTGATTTGACAATTTATTTGCTTTCGAGTGTATAATATACAAATTAGCTTATGTTTGATGATTTGTGTGGCACATTAAACACATAAATTGCGAAACATATTTATTGTGTATATACTCTTGAAACAATACAACAGACAAACAAAACCGTTTAATAATATTAACACGTCATCAGAGCGAAACGTCATTTTTCAACAATTTCAGTCGCTTTGTCAAGTGATACTCGTATGTACACGTACATATTATGAATTAAATACAACACAAAAAAAAATTCTTTGTGCATTTTCCATTTTTAAGTTTTTCCTTAAACAGTTTTCATTTTATATTTAACAGAACTAAAGTAGGAAATATGTATAGATACAGATACAAATAAACAACCATTTACACATCTATGTACGTACATATAAAGCTTACAATGGTTGAGAAGAAGATGAGATGGCGAGGGGTTGCGATATGAAAATGTATTTAATCAACTTAATTCCGTGGTTGGGATTAAAGAGGTTTTAAAGTTTTGAAAAAAAAAATTAAAGTTTCCCAACCATGTACACACAAGGAAACAAAAAAAAACAAAAGAAATTAATTATAATAAATTAAGGAATTATGAAAATGACGAAAGATAAGAGTGAAGTGATTTAATTTTGTTTTCTCATTAAATATAGATTTTGTGTGCTTGTGTATTATGTATGATCATTATTAATGGAACATAATTTTCCAAAGCATTATTATTATTATTATTATTATAGGTCATGTACTCATGTGTACTTCAGACAAAAATAAATAATACATATTATCTAGATACATTATATCATATCCAGCTAAGATATGTTGACACTAAAAAACAAAATTTAATGTCTTTTATGCGAAACAAAAAATGTTGGAAAGTAGTTTTAGAACTATACAACGGTATACAGATTGTGAGAAAATAATGATAAATGATGTTGAGAATTTTTCAAAACCATATAATGTACATACACATAACTACAATCCAACTACATATAATTTATATTATATTTAAATGGTGTTCGACTAAACTGAACTGAGTTATAATGATGTATGATGTCTAATCTCATTCCAATTGTGTATAAAACATAGTAGGATTTAATACAATTTTTTGTTACTTGAAAATTTAAAAATATATATACTAAAATTAGGCACTATATTATATATGTATGTATATATAGTTTTATAAGATAATATAAGCTTTTAAATTAAGTTTGATATGGGTCTATCTAATAATAATACATATTTGCAATTTGAATATAATAAATTTCGAAATGCTGTGCGGGAGGATTCAAATATTATGTTATAAATTTGCTAAAAATAAATAAATTTAAAAATTTTTTTTATTATTTTATAATATGTTAAATAAAACCGAATGCTTTCACCATAAATTTATTTAAATTTAATCAATAATCTCTGTGGCTTCTCAAGTATTAATGTTAATCTACAATATATAAAAACTAAATAATTTTTAACCGAGCTAAGATTAAAAGCGCTTACTTTAGAATTTTAAATTTTGTTAAGTTCTAATAAAAATTTCTATTAACCATAATATGATTATTGAGAATTTTCTGATAAATATAAGATTTTTTGTTGATTCAGGTGAGTGTGTTTATATGTTGCGTAACAAAAATATACAATGAGCAATTTTTTTTAACGGTTAATTATTTTTTGATAAATAAGACAATATTAATGTGAAAGCGATTCTATATAATTATGAAATAAATATTCTAATTATCATTCTTATGGTCAATTATTTAATATCGTATTTTACTCTGAAACTGCTTCAACTGAACCATTGACTGTCGAGGGGAGGTTTAGTTATAATCTTGAAAGACCATGAAATTCATTAGTTTCGGAGATATAGACAATAGACTATATCTTTAATCCTTTGTATGTTATGTTTTGCAGTGGTAGATCGATTAAAATAAGTCCTTTCAGTTGGCCGCATAAATAAAATTCATTTTTAACTCGTAACCTTGCGAAGAGCAACAAATAACTAAAATCAAAATAACACACATTAAAATCGTATTAAAATAAGTTAAAGCCTAAGACATTAACAATGGATAAGTGCTTAGCTAATTAACTTAAATTTTAGCAAACTTAATAAAAAACACATTACTTATTATGTCTTATAAACTTCACAGCTATAAGAACTAAGAAGGCGTGTAAAATGTTTCCTAAACAATTTTTTATGCCTGGTAAGCCGTACTCTCGTTGGCAGAGTAAGTATATAGCTTCCTTGTGTTCTTACTTTGGTATTCGAGCGTCTCGAGTTCGATTCCCTCAATGTCATTTTAAAGACGTGATAATACATAGATGTAGATGAACTCGTATTTAAATTTGGTATAGTTTTGATGCATTATATGCATTTTCAAAATCAGATTTGTATCTCGTAAATGTGAAACGTAGTTGCGGTTATGTATAATATGGAACTCGTTTTGATTAGATTGTGCCGTCCTTTTACGATCACCAAGAGAACCGATCACTATCCACCGGACTTCATTTGTTGTTTAATTTATCCACAAAATATAAATTTTTCTCTTCTTCTAACAATGTTGCACTCTGTGGCCACTTAAAGTCTTAACCATAGGTTTTAAATGAATTCTACGTTTTACACCGTTATTTATTGTTTTCTCGCAAAATTTATTTAAATATGATTCAGGTCACCCTTGTTATATGTATGTCAAAATCGCCCTTGTATGTGATAATAAACTTTCATAAAAATCTCCATTAACGGTTTCGATCAGCATGCGGAACGTGACCGAGTTGCACTTTATTATGCTCAACAGAGCCGAAATATTTGCTCCTCCTCACTGCCTCAAACGTGTAGTGGCCATTACTAAATTTTGGTGGGTCATTGTGCCTTGGTTTCGTTTTAATTTATACTTGGCCCCAAATTGCTTCCGTCTACAAATCCGCTTAGCTGCCCTCCTAGCAAGAGTTGTCTTGTATTTCCTCGCGATTGTGAGACGTTGTTACACTTCAGTATGGACTATACTTTGATGCTCCTCAACAAAACGACACTCGTCATCAAATCAATCATTGTTGGGTCTGACTTTAATTATACGTTCAGCACGTACCTTAAGCTGTGCAGCACTAATAGCCGATGTTTGTCTCAGACAGAGGTCACACAATCAGACTTGTAATTAGATTCTGCAATGATATCGTCTCTTTTGATCTTCATTTATCAGACCTTCACAGTCGAAACGTTTTATGGATTGCTGTGACAATCTTTGCTACGACAAGCAAAGGATACTGTGGGGGTATTTCTGGAAAAAAAGTTCGTGCAATTTTGATTAACGGGCAGGGATGGGCGCTTACGCGTCATCTACTATTTTCTACATTGCCTTATCGACAACCCGTAGATAACGTCAGCAACGTAGACAATTTCGATAATGTAGACAATTCCTAGAGTGATTTTGTCAATTAGTTCTAAACTAAAGGGTGACCAAATTTCTTTAGGAACAATGCGTTATTGGTGATAGTTTTACGGAATGTCTGTCAATGCATTTAAATCTCTTTTCAAAAAGCCCGAAATTTAAAACTAATCGTGCTCAAATACCATGCATCTGCTTCAGCGTCATGTTTATCCATTACAAAATTATTAAATTGATGCAAAACAACGATATATAGCGTTTTATAGAGTGGGGTCCTCTTTATAACGGTGGAACAGTATAAAACAGCTAAAAAATCAAACAAAAAGGTTATAACAAAGAGGAACTTTAACTGTGACCGTGCCATAAAATTTAACATACCCCACTGCAGGGTAAAATGAATTCGAGTTCAGGAAGGCTATAAGTGCTACCGAGTTATTGAAAAGCCAAGTCGTTCAGATAACCAACACTTCATGTATATCATGTATATAATAAAAACCAACAACTTTCTTATTATTATGGCAGGATTGTACTGTCCACCAAGACATTCTATTAAAAACAAACAATACTCAAAGTTCTTCAAGCGTCTGTGAAAAAGGTTCATAATAGGTGGTGACTTCAATGCGAAGAATACTCACTGGGGTTCTAGATTAACTTCAACTAAAGGAAAATAATTACTGATTGCCATTAAAGAAAATGGATGTGAATCCATTTCAACTGGAAAATCAACATGTTGGCCAACTGACCCAAGAAAAATACCAGACCTGATAGATTTTTTTATAACCAAGAGTATTTCTGGACTCTGCTTATTTGACCATCGCCATACATTTTCATTGCTGCTACATTCCTCTTTTATACTTGGCAATTAATTGGAAAAATTTGAGCTGAGTTGAACTAATTTGTAAGATGAAATTAAATAAAAAAAAACCTTAGCCCGAATGCCGCTTGGATTCACGTCCACTAATCAAACGCCCATTACTTTCTTGACCACTGCCGTACAATTTCATTGCTGATAAAGCCATCTTTTATACTCACCATTTGAATGGAGAAAAATGAAAATTTAACAGACTCTGAATTAAATTGATTTGTAAGAAATTAAATTAAATTTGTTTTTAGTTTTAATTGAGACTTAAACTCAGCTATATCTATTTGTTATGCTTTCAGTTTGTATGTATAAAGGGAAATTTTTTATTTGGACGTTATTCATGTTCTGACTTAAACTTAAAGCTTTTATGATAAGTGGTCAATATTGTGGCCCGCCAAGAAAATCGCCTCAAGCATCATTGACTGGAACGGAAGTTTTATAATTTTTAAGAACATAAGGAGGAATAGCTTGTCAGATTTCTATCTTCTTCGAAATACACTGCTTGGAATGTCATCGCATTAAATGTTGCACCTAGCACTATGCAGTTCAGTTAAGTTTCAAACGATAATAATGTTGGGACATTTTTGGTTCAACTCAGCTTCTGTTAAAAATGTTCCTAAGTTTCTCAATTCAATTGAAAAGTATAAAAGATTTGCATAACATCAAAAAGATATGCAGTGGTGGGCGAGGTAGTAGAGTGATTGACTTTGGATTCGTGGACCAAGGTTCGAGTTCAATTAAAGACGGTATTTTTTCAATTTAATTTCTACTGTACTCAAATTGGTTCAACACAATGATTCTGTGTTAAAAATTTTCATATTTTTCAAGTAGTGCCATGTATACAAGATCCATACGGGTATATAGCGATGGTGAAATAAATTTCAGTGACTTTGGATTTATGGATCTAAGTTCGATTCTCGATCGAGCCAAACATTTTTTGATTTAATTTCTCCTGTCAAATTTGGTGATGGTGAAATAAAATTACTAAATCCAACTCAGCTTCTGTTGAAAACTTCAATAATCTCCATGTAAAAGTGGCAAGTATAAAAGATGAGTCTGGGTATAGAGCGATAATGAAATTGTACTGCGATGGTCAAATAAGCAGAGTCCATTGCCGTTGCTACAATTTTCAATTTTTTTATTCAAACGGCAGCTATAAACGATAGGAATATCACTATTTTTATGTATGGCCGGTGGCTCGGTGGTAAAAGAAGATGTGTAATTGAATTGTAAATCTTGACTAGTTCAAGCCTCAATATATATTTTTAATTTAATTGCAAATTGGTCATTTTTAATTCAAAAAGCGATTTTTTTTAATTTAATGAGAAATGTGTGGATGCTCGCTAAATTTTTTTATCCTTAATGGAGGTTCGAACTCTGCAAAACTTCCACGATTCCAAATCCTATATGACACCACTTAGCTTACCACCTCACCATTTCCATTTATAGATTTGCCGCTATACTCATCCTTTATATTTGCCAATTGAAGGGAGAAATTAAATATATTAAATTAAAAATTATTTAATGCCAAACCGAGGCTGGAACTCAAGTTCACAATTCCAAATGCAACGACTCTGCTTACTTGACCACCGGGGTATATAAATTTTCTGCTGTACAAATCTATTATATTTGCCAATTCAATAGAGAAAATTGAAAATTGAATGAATCAAAGTCCAATTTTTGATGTCGCGTTCGAAAATATCGAATGGTATTTGGCGAATGACACGAGTAATGTTGGCTTTTAATGCCTCAAATCTAGCTGGTTTATTTACATAGACTTTGGACTTTGCGTAATCCCAAAGGAAAGCGTCTAGATGTATCACACGATCTAAATAGCCAGTTTAACGATCCGAACCGTGAAATTAATTGCTCGCCAACAAGATTTTTCAATAAGTACATTGCTTCGCTCGCTATATGGGACATAGCGCCGACTTCTTGGAACGAAATGTCGTCGAGATCTTGCTTCAATTTGAGGCAGCAAATATTCCGTTATATTGGGGCAAAAACGAGCACTATTCACAGGTGCGTCCTGGCCGTCTTTTTTTGAAGAAATATGGACGAACCATTTCACAGGCGCATAAACCACACAAAACCGTCTTAATAGTCGCGTATCATCCAATACTGTAAGCTGGGATTCAAACTTTTCGATGGTATTCCAAATAATAGTCTCGACAGGCCGATTATTTCAACCGTAACTTGGTCTAAGCGCATGAATCACATTCCTCACAGAACGCTGATTTTCGTAATAAAGCTGAACAATTTGTAGACGCTATGCCGGGCTCAGTCTTTCCCTGATGAAATGGCAAACAATACTCAATAAATAAAAACACGATGACAGTTTGAAATTATTCATGCGTCATTTGTCAAAAAGAAACAAATGAAAAAATCACCTCTAGATAAACGCTTTTACAAAATACTCCCGTGAACTGGCGCATTCGTTTTCAAATCGCTAAAATATCGTAGGTTGTTGACATTATTTTAATTGTCGACGTTGACAAAAAACTCTGCCAAGTAATTTTAATCCTCAATAGTGAACTGATAATTGACGGTGTTGGAGGAAAGTTTTAAAAACCCACATTATGATAAGTGTGTTACAGTGTCTCAGTTCATTGAAAATTATTGTAGATTTTACTTGAACTATATACCTAGGTTAATTGTAATGTGATATTCCTTAATACTTATACAAATATATTCTGAAATCTGATTAAAAGAATTGTGGTTTTTCTGGAATTCTTTTCATATATACAAATGTGTTGAAAATTAAGTTTGGCGTAGTTTTGCATGACACAAAACTATTGTTGTAGTTATTAAGATGATTATTGATCATGTACATATACATGACACATGCACTTCATAATAATGCTATTATAAACATTTTTCCTCCCACTGCGAAATTAATTGACAGCTTTGATGATGGTGTTAAATTAAGTATTTTAACTAATATTTATACTTTATTGGACTATATAGGTGCTCTCCATCTGTACGTATATATACATATATTATTTTAATATGACTTGACAAACTGTGAATCATAAATTTTTGCCAGCTTTTCATAAACAAAAAGGTGTATGTATATATGATGACTATCAATTACAGCTTAAATACATTTTCTTTAAATTCCCTGCTACATATATACGTATACAGCACGTCATACACACCAAATTCCGTATTTAACATAAATAAAAGACCAAACGAAACAAAACACTGTGTGTAACGGTTATATTACATTTTCTTCTCACATAATTTTCATTTTTCTTCTTAATTCTTTTTGGTTATGTTTTTTCATGATAATTTTCCTCGTTTGTATTTTCCACATTTTTTTTTTTTGTGTTTTGTTCATCTTGTTGTTATTATTATTATTATTATTTAAACTAAAAAGAACAATAAGAAATGTTGAAAATTTATTATAATTTGTCTTTCATTTACTTTTCGCGTACTTTTAACCGCACACATACACACACACACACACATAGGCCACACCACACAAATATCTTTACGTATACATAAAATATTTTCGAATCCATATCGTGGCGTTATATTTTGGATAAATGCAAAATTATCGTTTTATACAATTTTCCTTCATTTCTTCTATACGGAACAAAATGATTAGCATATTTTCTTGTTATGCTCTTCGTTATTATTGTTATTTCTATTTGTTATTTTTTTTAAAACATTAGAAAAAAATTGACAAAATTTAATTTAAAATATTTAAATTAAATTAAAAATTTTTATTCTATACACAATAGACAAACACACACACACAAAAAAAACAGAATAAAAAAGCAAAAAACAAGAAGAAAATGGAAAAAATATTCCCATTTTTCAATAATATTTCAATTTGGATAAAATTATTTTTATTTAATTTTTTTTTTTGTTTAGGTATGAAAATTGCGATTACATTAAGCTTTAAAAGCTTAATGTTTGTGAGGCAATTTTTGTTTGTTTTTTCATTTACATTTTTATTGTTGTTGGTGTACTATATTTATGGGTGGTTCGAGTATTTTTCCATTTGCATGCCTTAAATACATATAAAAAAAAAATTCAACAAGATTCCTATATTTTCATGTTTGGTTGTTAAGGTCTGATATGGGTTTTGTGTGGTCTTTTTGATGCGAAATTATATGTTAATGGGTGTGGTACCTTTTTTACACGACATGCACAAGTGGAAATGCATTATAAATTATTGTGACATGAAAAAAATTAAAAATATTTCCAATTCAATAGAAAGTCGAAAGCTGTTCTTAATCATCGGCTTTGTTCTAGCGTTTACATAAGCCTCATTTTTATATTTAATTATATTTACAAAATTTTTATTTACGATGTTACGATTTCTGATCGTTTAATAGTTTCCCATACATAGCATATGTATAAATTAATATGCACTGTATATGTAGACTTTTATCGGTGAGGGCCCATATTTTTGGCGTTTTGGCGTTGACGTTTTGTTTTATACAGAAATAAATTTTGAATTTATAATTTTCAAAGTATGTATATATGAATTGAGATTAATCTCATCTTATGGAGTACATCTTTCGTAAAACTGAAACACCTCAGCGCAACATCTTATATCGCCAGTCCAATCAGGTGCTTGCATATGCAGATGACATATGCGTGATTGGACTGAATAGCAACGGAGTGAAAGAAATACTTGATCCGCTTGTAGAGTCCAAAACGAAATACCTGATCTCTGGTTTTAGGGACAATGGCACACCAGATTTTAGTAGTGGCCACCGCACATTTGGGGGAGTGAGGAGGTTCAAATATTATATAATTGGGTTCTCTTATCACTCACGATAACAGTGTGGGTGAGGATATTAAAGTGCTGCTGGCCGCTGTTAGTCGTTGTCTGTATCCTCTAAGACCACTGCTAAAATCTAAACACTTATCAAGTGCCATTAAGCTGAAGCTTTACAAAGCGTTGATCAGGCCCGTTGTTATGTTTGGATGTGTAAGTTGGGCACTGACGGATGAGTATACGGGAGATGGCTGTTTTTTATTATTATATGAATTGAGAAAAGCTATATACTGCAATTATAAAATTTTCAGAATTTTGAAAGCCCATTTAGCTAAGAACAATAATATCGATTTATAAAATTGTCAAATTTTTTTTTCATCGAAACTAAAATAATTTTAAGAAAATACGAATTAAAAAAATCACTTGAAATCTTACCAATTTCTTAAAAACTTTGTAGAGAAAGCTTTTATTTTGATACAAATAAAACAACTATTTTAAAAGCTCTGTGCTTTGCAACGTTCAAATCACAAAAGCTTTAATTAAAATATTTGCATATTTTACATAAACTATGTGATTCACTTTAAAATATTGAAATACAATACTTTTTAAATACGGAAACTGATATGGCACGGTTTAGGACAGTGTGTAAAATGAAGTTTTCAGCTTTAATATATATAAATTCGGAAACCATGAAGCCTTTACTGAAACCCGTAAAAGCTCTGTTGTTGGTGAAAAGCTCCTTCGAGGTTCACCCTCATATAATATTAATAATAGTTGGAACATGTAAAAATAGAATTCAATAAATATAGAAAAAGCTCCATACACGATGAGCCGGTTCTCTGGCCAAAAAATTCTACCTTAGTGAGAAATTAGGAATTTATATAACGAACTGACCAAAAAGTCATAATTGAGATATAAAAGTTTATTTAGTTTAGCCCAAACTAAAACTGTTTCTAATTTTATTATCGATAAATTCGAGACATGAATAAAAATCATTTGTACGTAAAAGCTTTCAGCTATAAAATATACAAATACAAAAAATTGAAAGTCTAAACTTTTATACTCCTATAGATTTGTGATATTTTACGTAAAAAACTCGAAAACTCCCAAAAGCTGCTTCGAAATTGTACAAAAAAGTTGATTTATATACTAATATGTAGAAAATCATACATATAAATTGAAAGTGTGAAATTAGGTGTTTTTATATCGAACTGATCAAACATATTATACATATGGATGAATAAGAGCCCAAATAATAAAATTTATAAATCATTAAAATAAGATAGATTTGTAAATAATAGAAGTGATAAAAGTAATAAATCATTTCTAATTTTGTGTATATGCATGGTTGACGAATCCTTATCTATCATAGGGCTCTAGCTCAAAGTTGCCCCAAATTTAGGACACCACAAAATTTGCTTACCAATATTAATTTTTCAATATAATTTCCACCCACGCTTTACACTTATTACACCTGTCAATTAATTGGTATGGACCATAAAAATAAAATGATTTCTCTTGTTCTTCAAAATATTCTTCTACAGCGGACATTACCTCACTATCATTTGAAAACCGTAGCCCCCTTAATTTTTTCTTCGAATTTGTAAAACGGAAATAATTACTTGAGGCCAGATCTGGATTATAAGGGTGGAAGCGGTATACAACATTCGCCTTTTGAACTGGTGCATTGTCAAGTAAAAGCAATATTTTTTTTTGTTTTGATCCCGTTGTTTTTCACCAATTTTCTTTTTGATTTTCAAAATAAGTCTCTTTCAATCACTCACAGAAACTAAATGAAACAATTGATTTGCTGAAAATTTGTTTTTGTCGGTAGAGTAAACCGAGTAATAAAAAAAACAAACTAAGAAAATTTTAATACATGAACAAATATTATCTATTGCGATCGCAGCATGCTCGAGTAAAACATCATTCTATTTCCTTTTCTACATTCCAAAATATATCACAACATATTTCTGTTTCGAGAATATATAACAAAATGAGGAAAACGGAATATTGTACAAAATTATTCTAGTAGTAGGCTGAGATCGCAATAGTAAAATGTTAAATACTTGAAAAACAGAGACATAAACATTGTTCGAAACGATGACAATATTATGTTACAACTTAAATGTTACCCATAGGGAGTTCCAATAAGAGATGCGCTATTTGTTGCCAATCATAATTATGCAAAAATGTGAAGCAAAACTTTGCTAAACAAACAAAATCGTATACTAGAAGAACCGAGATGGTGTTCCAATTATAATTTAAAATTCAAATTTAATGTTGGAATTGAAATGAAAAATTATTATGTGACGCTTATTCATGAAAACATAAAGGCTGATTTCCAGACGAATGATTTACTGGCAAACGAGTAAAGTTTGCCTTAATTTATGATATACTTAATAGATTACCACGGGTGGAGTCTATTTAGTGAGCGAAAATAAACACCTTGTATTAATTGGCGATACATCTTTTCTATGTCTGCTGTCATTACGATTTTGTGTTTTCGCCATCGTAATAAAATATCTTCTAAATCTTGCTGTAATTTTGCACCATTCATCATGCAATCGTTTAGAGATACTCCAGTTGTTGTTTTGGATGAGGCATCAAACACTACTAATATTTCTTGAATCGTTTTTCTAATTGTATCAGTCTGGCAGCAGCTTTTTTCCTGGATTCCCCTAGTTTGGCTTGGTTATCCTTATAGGGAATTCTTACTATATATTTGCCGGCTGGGCCTTGTTCTACATTCAACGCAAAAAATTTTTCTATCATGATTTCTTCTTCAGTGGTATCTCTCTCTTCAGATATTAAGTCGTTTTCTACCAGTAATCTCAGCTGAATCCAACCGAATTCCGTTTGTTGTGCCATCGGCTCTAGTGGACCTCCCTTGATGATGTTGTTGATCGGTATTGATGGATAGTTTGTTTACTGAAAAATGGAAAATTCCATTAGAGCGACAAACACAAACGTTTAATATAATTTTTTATTATGGCAACATTTTATGGATAAATTTTGACAAGTGTTTTGTAACATAACCAATAAATTTCTATCCAAGTTAACAAAATTTAAATAGAAATTTATTTATTTATTTTACTAAATTTTACACCAACAATTGTTCGCATTTAAATTTTCTTTAAACGATATTTTTCTTTATAAAAATGGCGAACTACTTAAACTACCTCAGTGTGCGTGAAACTTACTTATTCATACACAATCTCTATGTAGATAAATTGCTATAAAAAATACTTGAATTCACCTATTTGTTTTCAGTAAATTATGGCAGTAGGTATTACTACCGCATATACACAATTATTTTTGCAGTATTTTTTACTGAAAATGTTTTTGCTTTCTTTCACACATCAAGCGATTCTGCAATTTTGTCCCATTCTGATTTTACTATCAGTAAATTTTTCGTAATGGAAAGTCAGCTTAATTCAAACGAAATATTTTTATTTTATTTATCTGTTCGTTTGCAGTTCAATCTTATTGATTTGGTATTTGTGTGTACATATTAAAGAGAAATGCCTTTTGCAAAATTTTATTAATAAATATGACAACTATTAAACAACTTCCTTGGTTATTGTAGATTCTATTTCAATGCTAAAACACTAAATTCACCGACGTTTTCATTGAAAAATTTAGCTTAACAAAATATTTTGTATGGGAAAAGAGTTTTTTTTTGTCAATATTAGTTCATCTAGATAAAGCTCTATTTTACACCTGTGGCTCTGATAATATTCATGATTTAAATTGTATTTTCCTTTTCCAATTATTTTAAAAATAATACTTTTGTGTCTGAGAACATTTTATTTGAACCAAATGCTTTTAATTTTAATATTCAATAATCTTAAAGCTTAATCAGAATGGTTTTATTAAGTCTGCATAATAAATTAAAACTAACGGCTCTCTGAAATTTATCAATTAAGCTTTGTAAGTATATATCATATTGCCAAATTAGAAACTTTTAACTATTTAGAAAATAAATTGATATCAAAGCTTTATATTATAAAGCTTTCATAATCTAAAACCATTTAATTTGTCGATGTTTGACTGAAAGCTGTTATATTATTGTGTATAGGATCAGCTTAAAAGCTTAACTTAAATAGGTGAATCTGGCTGAAAGTTTTACTAAATCTATCAAATAACCCCAAACCTTTTAAAGTTATCCAGAAACTAGTATAATTTTTGAATTCCATTTATAGATTTTAAATATTTATGATTAATCATTTAAAAAAAATTTTTAAGCTTACAGAATTGTTTTGATATTTACAGAATTCTTATACATTTGAAGAATTCCCGAATGTGACTAAAATCTAAAAAATTTAAATACAAAATTTAAAGAGAATTTAACAATTTTCAGATTTGAAGTTAACCCGATAATCTACAACATAAAGCAATCAAATTGATACATTAAGGATTTAATATAAATAAAAATGTTAATTGCTTTTGAATAAATCATTTATGGGGTATATTACAAATAGAATTAAAAATTGGTGTTTTTAGAATTTATATTATTTTTACATATTTTTTGAATTAGAATTTTTGTAATTGATAAAATTATACAATTTAAACAAAAACTAAAATTTTATAAATTCAAATACAACTAAATAAGATAAGTATGTATAAAAAAAATATAATTTTAAAAACTTTAAAATTTTAGATTTTTTAAAAATGCAAGTTTAAAAGAATTATTTACCATTCATTTAATTTTTAAATTGTAATAAGATTTTAAAACTCGAATTTAAATTTTTTTAAACCAGTTAAAATTATACGGGTATAATTATAAAAAATTTACAGACGTATTTTAATTAATTTTAATAAGCAGCATATCTTCGCTTCGAATTTTTTTTAATTTTTATTAATTTTCATATTTCAGATTTTTTAAACTATGTATAAAATAACGCTAAGCAGACTTGGAAACTTATAAAAGAAAATTTAATTCCTATAATCTTCTGTTTTTTCTTAATTTGAAGATATCTTAACTATTCAAAATTGTGCGAGTAAAACTTAAATTTTTTGAACCCGCTTATTTAAATTTGCGTCAAATACCATAAATTTGTGTATTTTAAGATTAATTTACTGATTTAAATTATGAAAAAATTAAATTTTTTTTCAAATTTAGAATTTTTTTTGTTTTAAATTTGAAATTTTAGAAATTAATTTTTCATGAACGAAATTATCAGTTTTTAAATTTTTTTAGAGTTTTTTAAAGTTGCGAATTTTAAATTGAAATCTTGGAATTTATTAGAATTGACTTCTATTATTTAATGAAATGTGAGTTATACAATTTTGAAGCAATAAAAATTTTGAAGATTTCAACTTCCAAATTTGTTATATATGTATGTATGTTAAATGAATTTGACAAGCAAGAAGGAATTTTAAAGATCTAACAAGAAAATTTAAATTATTTTAAAATTTGAAAAATCTCAGAAATTGTGAGATTTAATTTTGAAAATTCAGTTCAAGTGCTTCCAGACATTATTATATAGCACAATAATTATTCTGCTTGCAGAGCTTTTATAGTTCATCGCTATATTGCACTTCTCCATCTACTTCCGATTACCTAAACTATTTTTTCCTTCACTAAAAATGGTGGTAGCAGCACATATGAAAGTATTTAAAACAATAAAATGATTAACGTTATCTATAACACAATAAATATTGTAATAAATTGCATTGTACATCAAAATCTATATAATGCTTGTCAATGCTAATACCGAAATACAAAAATATACAGGGTGGCCCAATTAACATTAAACATGCCAAACATCATATTGAGGGGAAACATTTTTCAATAAAAATAACAGCGGATCACTGTCTCAACTAAGGAACGAGCGTCAATTTTTTAAAATTAGTATATCATGTAATAGGCAATTTAAATCTACTTAAACTGGTATTATATACTTATTTTTCATTCTATATAACAAGTGGTTTATTTAGAAATAGATTGTGTTCTGTCAAATATTTTCGCTCTGCATATAACCAGCATAGTTACATATGAATATCCTATTGATCAAAAGCAATGTTTAACACATCAAATACAAAACAAGAGCTTTAGTGAACAACTCGTCATTTATCAAATATGTATCCTGTTCAAAAAAAAAAGAAACTTCAAACATCTGGTTCTGATATGTTTACTAAATTATTCTTAATGCCGAAACTAAAAAGGAAAAAACTTTTTCCCTTTACCAAAAACCGAAATTCTAACTGCGAGTATGTGTGTATGTTAAAAAAAAACTTTTTATATGGCAAAGTGGTAGAAATAAGTTTCTACGTTTTGTTATAAAAATTAATTTCTAAATCATAAAAATAAGTAAAAAAAAAAAGAAATATTTTCCCACACTGTGTGTTTATAAATCATACACACACACACAAATACAAAATTTAGACAGACAATTTTTTTTTTGTGTTCGTATATACCAAATCCTTTATAGATATGAATATCCTTCCCCTTAAATTCCATGAATTCAATATCAGGCAGTGTGTGTACCAAAATTATTACCATTTATTGTTAAAATAAATCATTTAAATTGAAAACAGTCAGAGAATACGTACATATATATATATATATATATGTGTGTGTATGTACGTACACTATATAAATACAAAGTAAAAACGAGCTTTTTTGCGTTTGATAATAAATATCTTTTTTTTTATTTTGCTTTTATTATTTAGGTATTAAATTATTAAAAAAATATTTAAATTTATATAATTCATATAAAATGACGCAGGTAACACTTAAAAATATATATTTTATTTTGTTAAAAAGACATAAATTTAAAAAAAAAAAAAAACATTATTTTAAAGCTCTGGATTTAGAAAACTTTTTTTCCATTAGCTTTTGTTCGTTCATACACATTCTTTTGAGAATAATATAATTGGTTTTTATTTTATTTATTAAAATCAAATATATAATTGTTGATGTAATTTTATTGCGCACGACATAATAAAATTGTAATAAATCGTTTTCAAAACAAAAATGGACTTTTTAACTTTAATAACACAAAATAAATTCATGGCATAGTTACACATAGCTCTAAAACCAAAATAATTTTTTATAATATTGTGTATGGATATAGTATACGAGTATACCACACAGAAATAATAACAACAAGGAACCAAAAAAAAAAAATAATGACAATTTATAAAGTTGTTATTATAAATCGCGACACTTTATACTTTAAGATTAATAGCGGTGTAAACATAAAATGTTGTATTTATACTCGTATAATAAAGTGTAAAAATGAAGAAATAACAACAACAATAATAACAAGAATTGTTAAAAAAAAGCGATGGAAAAATTAAGAACACAGTATAAAGAAATTGAACGAAATAACATTTAAAGTTTAGCATAATGAAGGCATATTTTAGTATGTAAATGTCTTGTATATTTTATTTACATTTAAATGAGTTTTTATATAAGACGTGGTAGTTTTTATCAATGGTTTTGTCATGTCAAAATGATATATTGGGCCAATGGTGAAAATTATTATAAAATTTGTTTATACTTATGTAGTTATGTATATACATAATATAGTATATATCTCTTTCTGTGTGATGCTAATTTCCGTAGTATATAGACCAAATAATGGGGAAAGCTCATCTGTTGAGCACATTTTTAATATCTACATGCCACATTTCTAGTTCTAGTTCTTAACCATAATTTCAATCAAATGTTTCATGGTAACCATGATTTCGCATCAAATTTCCTAATCTTAATAAATTTATTTTCTGTATGAAACATTTCTAATTTGCTATAGGGTTTATTCATTATTAATAATAATTTGATAACATATTCATGCCTATTCTGGAACTCAATTCCATTCGACAATTTGCTATTCTGTATCTCATTTTGTTAGAAAAATTCTAACGCGAAATAATTTTAACACCGAATTTAATTTTGATGGAATTTTGCTATTCTGTAACTCGATTCCACTGGAATTTTTGGAGGAAAATCTCCGTCAAAAAAATATGGTGGAATATTTTGTTTTTAGAAATGCATTTTTTGTTAAAAATATATTGTTTGCTTTAACATTATATGACATTATTTGGTTTGGCGACTGGTATTGCCGTTTGGCGGCAAACTTTGATTGTATATACATAACTTTGATTGTATATACATTTTTTAATAAAAATGACTAAATGTCATTTTTTACCCAATTTGACAATAATCAGTGGTAATCTCATATTTTTTAACTCCGAAAAAACGTCTGACAATAATACAAAACAAAAATTCCAACAGAAATTTTCCAGTCCAACGAGAAACAATATACAAATTAAATTCCAATGGAATTTTCCAACTTGACAAGTTAATTGCGAAATGAATTATAGGATGCCTCTATGTTTATAACAAAACAATAGATCGGTTATCAATCAGAAGGTGCTACATTTAAAAAAAACTATTAATGTGAATTTCATTTGTTGCTGTCGATTTTAGAAAAGTTTCTCTTCAAAATTGTGACCAATGGAATTTAATTCTGATAGACTTTACTAATTTTTCACAGAGCTTATAAGTTGCGTAATTTTATATTATTTGTTAAATTTTGTTTCAGCGATTCTATAGCTAAAGAATATGTTAACAGGTTCTTGCCTACATTTTCGGATAGTTTAGACCAAATACTGCTACCTTTGTGATCGAGGGGATTCCATGCTAATTGATTTTACAATTAGCCCAGAATTTAAAAATTCCGTGATTTAGAACGATTTTTAAAATTTACATCGACAAAACGAAGCAAATCGATTATGTCTGAATAATGGGTGCATATCTGGTTTCGTACGTAGTTATTTCAATTCTACAATTATTTCTTGTTAAATTTTATAATTGAATAACTATAGATATCTAAAAAAAAATTTCCTATATTCCAAAAAACGGCCATTATACTCTTCTGAAACTGTCTCGTACATAGCTAGTTCAAATGTTATTTATTAAAAATACATATTTCATATTTGTAGGGAAATCAACCCCCAATAATTTGTTGAATCGAGGACATTCAACCAAAATCCATTCATTATTTATTCACTTACCCATAATGCAATTGAGGCGTTTAAGTTTAGTGATTTAGGCAAGGATATTATTATCTGCACGGATAGTAAAGCAGTGCTCAATACCGTTGAAAACCCTTTGACTACATCTAAACTGGTCAAATAGTGCAAGCACTTCATTAATTCGAGAGTAAGGGTTATATGGGTGCATGCTCATTGTGGCGTTGTAGGAAATGAGGTTGCTGACTTTTTAGCGAAAACTGGATCGCGCAGTAAATTTTGTGGTCCCGAGCCAGCAATTCCTCTATCCTTCAACGGTGGTAAGGACGCTATTAAGAAATTCGTTTCACTTGAACTGACACATAAGTGGCGTTCTACTCCTAGCTGTCGAAAGGCAAAACGGTTCATCATTGAACCCAACGTGAGGGTCACTAAATAAGTGTTATCCTTAAAAAGAGCCAACTCAGAATTCTGGTTGCATTTATTACGGACTTCACAGCATGGGACTTGCTCAGGATGATCTTTGTGACGACGGTTTTCCGTTAGGCATCTTTTAAATAGCAAACTTTTTCACTCACTTTGTGTGTTCTTTTATAAACGTTTCGTTTAATACTAAATCATTCTTTTGTTTTATTTACAAAACATAATTTTAAAAATATCCGTTATTAGAAAATAACAAATACGAGTGCATCGTTGTTATAGTAACAATACATACATGGAATTTTTTAAACCAAATTTGGTTTTAGTACTTTTTCATCATTTGCCTTAAAACTGTGTCCGAAACCTGTGACAAAAAATTGTTAATATTAATATTTGACATTTATTTGAAAATACCGAACACACCCAAATTATTCGAGTCTATTACTAGGATAATTTTTGACAGCGATCGAATAATTGGTGTATATGGCATCTTGTTTCGACTCAACAATATCCTGTTATTTAACCGTTGTTGTATATAAACACAATAATAATAAACAACCATAAAAAGTATTATCGGATTCATTATTTTAATTAATTAATTTTTTTAAATTCACAAAAAATTTGAGGTTATGAAAACAAAAATTGATATATGGCAAATCAATATATTCGTAGCATCGATACAAAAGAGCTATATATTTAGAGAAATTTTATTTTTATTTTTCGACATAATCTCCTTTAACATTAATGCATTTATTACATTTTTCAAATAATTTATTTAAACCGTCGAAAAAAAAAGTTTTGTTTTGGTCTTCAGTAGCGGACATGACCATTAATTGTTTTTTTAAATTTGGAAACAGAAAAAAATCACTAGTGGCCAAATCTGGACTATAAGGTGGGTAAGGGATTTCTTCAAAACCGCATTCACGCAGAGCAGTTTGTGCAATTTTAGCCTTATGAACAGGCGCGTTGTCATGGAGGAATAAAATGTAACTTCTAACAATGCGGTTACTCCTGGATGGCAACTTTCACTTTGTATAAGATTTCCGCATAATAGTTGCCTGTTATAGTGGTCTTTTGTGGTATATAATCAATTAACAAAATTCCTTTTGCATCCCAAAAAATTGTGGGCATATAACCTTCCCAGCTGACTGTTGAGTCTTAAACTTCTTAGGGGGAGCTTCATCACATTTTTTCCATTGCATCTTGTTTGGGTTCCAGATTCCAATGATGAATCCATGTTTCATCGCCCGTCACGATAATATTTATGAAATTATCAGGATCATATTTTGTTTCATATTTAAAATGTTTCTTGAGGTTTCGACACGAATTTTTTTCTGTTCCGGGGTTAGCAAACGGGGAACCCATCTTGCAATAACTTTTGAAAGATGAAGATGATCATGCAGAATTGTAAATGTGGTACCAAAAGAAAGCCTGAGATTTCTTGATAATTCTACAATATTTATACGGCGGTCCTCTAATACAAAATTTTCTGCCAAAATAACGTTTTCTTGCGTGATGGCGTCCTTCCCTGGCGCTCATCATCATCATCTAGCGATTCTCTACAACTTTTGAATAATTTAACCCATTTCGTTACTGTAGAATATTTTGGTCCACATTCACCATAAACTTTTGACGTATAATCGAAAATAAATTTAGCGTTTTTTTCATCTTACAAAAAAATTTAATTACCGCACGATATTCAATTTTATTCATTTTCTATTTTTGTCTAAACTCGTGTTTGAAAATTGACGTCCAGAAATAAATTAAACGAAATAAAACAAAAGTTGTTTCTAGATGTTTCGTGTAGATGAAAAATAAGCAAAAAATAAATATGATTATCTCTTTCACTCCATAATTACATACCAATACTACGAATATATTGTATTGCTTGACATGGGGAAAAACTTATGAGGTGGGTAGATTTATTACACATTACGGACGGCATAATAAAAAATTGTGAATGTAGGGGAATAATTCTCAAACAAATGTCACAAATTAACAATTTTTATTTAATATTAACAATAACAGGTATCGGGCACAGTTTTAGTTGCACAATATTGTCTTCTTGAATGTTTAGTCTTATAATTATTGATCTGAGGTGTTAGTTTCGGGTGCAAACAATTTTCCAAAATTTGGTTTTGATATTCTGTATTTTATTTCAAAGGAGCTTTCAACAATACGCACCATTTAAATTAATATTTTTGTAAATTGTTTTTAACTAAATTTCCTATTTCCGCTGATCCTGACTATACTTGAAATAATATTGAGCTTTTTGATGATGAGGTCGCGATCTCATTTAATTTATATGTAAACGAACTTGTCGGTTCATTTGATTCAATTTGTCATGATACGTTACTCGTCCCAATTGTTCTAGTACAACTCCACCTTGACATCTATTGAATTTCTAATATCAAATTGGATTTTCTGGCTATATACTTTTTATTGAGTAGTTCGTTTGTGTCGCTTTACGATGGCTGGCTCATACTGTTGTTTTTGAATTTTTGACAAGGTTTATGTACATTGAAAATTGTGCTCATAGTCCGATCGAACATTATTATTTGAGCTGGTGAGCTCGGACTTGGAGTTTATCGATAATTTGATAAGAAGTTATAGTGGATGGACTGAGATGGTACGAATATATTGAATTGTTGAATGTCGTTCGCCTCACAAGATGATTGAAATTGCGATGATACGAATTTATTTGATTGTTCGATACTATAGTTAGAGGAATTTCAAACTAAGCTACTGTCTCTTCAAAAATGTTGATGGTTTTCGTTGTGGTCGTCGATGAGTGACGAAAAACTGATTGTGCTTCCCTGCATGTTTGTTCTTAATTTGGTTGCACGTTCTATTATTTTGTGTGTCACTTTTCTTCAGATTTGGCAAGGGTGTTGATAAGTCTTAAGTGCGAATTTAAGTGCAATATTGAATTTCGAATGTGTCACAGAACCGCACTCAAATTAAGATTGTGTTTCCACTCGTTTCTATACCCGATATCGATGATGTTATACATATATCCTGCGCCAAATTGAAGATTGTCAATCATGCTCGCCATAACTTCTTAAGATATTCTTAGAGCAGATTTTACACCAAAATGATTAAACACGATTGAGATTCCTAAATTTCCATTTTGGCAAGAAACACTTTTGGCAGAGGTACTAAGACTTTCTATTCCTTTATATTGACAACCACAATAAGTGAGGCCCAAGTCATCGATCCAGTTGGTCTAGATATGAAATTCCTTGTTATTTTTGAACCTTGAGAAATACATACCTTACACAACAGGAAAATGTTCATGAATTTTGATTGAACTGCCGAATAACTAGTTGTCTGTTATGTTCATCAGACTGTGATACTGTTTTTGATTTCAATAATAAGATTGACGAAATTCATTACTCAAAATCAATTCGTATAATTTATTACAACTTGTCTGCACTATATGAAACAAAAATTTCTTCATTAAAAGTTCTTCCATAGTTACGGACACTCGTATCGTAGTTGAGAACGTTTGTATAATTTTCCTGAGAAGAAGTTTCACTTTCGATCAGCGTCATTTTAAAATATTGGCACTGGCTTTAAATAATTCTTCGAATTGTAAAATTTGAATTTGAGGTTAAGCTCACCTGCTAATTTGTTGCTTCGATTTAATAGTATCGTCGATGTCGTTTCCAGATACTTCGGATCAATAATAATAATAATCATCTGGAAAAAAAAATTGACTGTGTATTATTCCTTGGTGCTTGATAAAATTAAAATTCACGTAAAACCGTCTATATGCTGGCTATTCGAGTAAATACCAGACCATATTGATTTTATAATAATATATCCTTCTATGTATATACCAAAATATATTAAATTTAAAATGCTCGACATAAAAATTAGGGCGTTATTTTTATTTCATAATAACCACTGATTTAAAATGAAGAACCCAAGAAAACTTAACTATTACACATTTTCTGGTATATCAACCCGTGCGATTTTATGTATTGATATCCCATTTTAAATAACGCCCTAATTTTTTTTTTGTTAACTATAATGTATGCATCTGAATTCAAAACCATAGCAGTTCATTCCTCTTTTATAATCTATATATGTACCATGATTTGCTAAAATTGATTATTATTTTTAACGATTACGATCGAAACTAATGGCATTTTTTTTATCGTACCACATTATAATGAATATATTTACACACACATAAAGTAATTAATTGAAAGCTCATCGTCTTAAAAACGCAAATATTATACAACCATTTTTTTTATAACGCGCGATAAAAAATCTTAAATGATAATTTTGAGAAAATTGTAGCACTCCCTACGATTATATGTGTATCGCTACTTCTGCTGCTTCTTCTGTATACATATATAAATACAATAATCATTAAACGAATAATATGTTTTTAATTGGTCTACTATAACTCGAATGGATATGTGTATGTACAGTGATACACCGTACTGTATATCTAATTATGTTTTAATTTTTTTGTTCCAGGTGAATGTAAAAATTTTCTTGGATTTTAATTAGACAATCTTAAAACTGAAAACGTTTTTTTTTTGTGCCCAAACATAAAACGTGCCGAATGTTGGAAAGGGATTTACCTATATAGCGAAGAATTTTTTTTTTTTTTTTTGTGTAAATTTATGTAAATTTAATTTTGCCATTTAGAACAAAATGCTATTTTGTCACCAATTTTATAAATTGTGTACATGATTGTATGATGTTTTTCGTTTTTATCTCGATGAAAGATTATATTGCACTGTGCTACAATATATATGTATTGATGATCTGATCGAAATAAATTGTTTTTGTACGATGTCACAATATATCTTCAGACTCACTATTAAATTCAATATTTTCAATTAAGTTTAAAAAAAAAAAAAGAACATACAGAAAGATTAATTAGATGAAACAAATAGAGACGATAAGCTCATCAACTACACAGTATTGTATTGTATTTCATGTATTGTCTGTATATACGTATATATATATATATATATATATTGTGGTTTTTAATTGAGTGTAGGTTTATATACCATTTGTATGTACTGTCAAGAGGAGACAACAGAAAAATGAGCTTTTCGGAAAATTTAACAAAATAAAAATGCTGTGTACTACGGTTACCATTAAAGACAACAAAGGGAAAAAAAGAAAAATAGGCAGTCATTTTTTGAGCTTTTTTGCAGCTTTTCTACTTTACGTTTTTGCGAGATTAAAATTTTTGGCATTATCACAAGAAAACTATTTGGAAAATTAGAAGTTTTTTTTAAAGCTTTACTTTTTGGCAAATTTTTACTTTTTTTATAATATATTATGTACATAGGAAGATAAATTGTTGTTTACAATTTTTAAGATATAATATAGAAATTTTGTTGGGTACACTGAATGGTTACGATATAAAATGATAAAGTTCAGAAATAGAACAAAAACCGAAAAAATTAAATCAGATAATTTACAAACAAATAATTTACAAAATCAACCCTCTTAACCGGAAGTGTACACACAATTTATAATCATAATGTGTCCACAATGTACAATTTACACATAATCTAAAAATTCATTAAATTTTTTGTCAACAAAACTGGTTTCCCCGCACCAATTCCCAAGCGTCCAATTTTCTTAACCGTAAATATTGCTTTTCTCGCACAATAAATATTTTCGTTATCCAAAGGAGACGATATTTTAGCTAAATTATTCATAATCAAATTAAAATAACCATAAAAATAAAAAGTTTAACAATTTGTATGAGGACGAGTCAATATTTAGAAAAAATCTTTAGAATAAGTATACAAAAAAAAACAACTATTTTTTGTATACAAAACAAGATCCGTTTTGAAAAATTAATTTTTTCCAACTAGACATTATGTTATGAGCACTTAAAAGCTGTTTTGATACGATAAACATAAAAATTCAACTCGCCGTACAAATACATATACATACAAACTTACATCAAAGCGGTTGTTTAAAGTTTTATGTAGCCAACATACAAACAAACCAACCAACAAACAAGCAAACAAACAAATAACCAACTAAACTAAACTAAACCAAAGTAAAGTAAACATCAAAAAAATATTTTTGTTCCATCTTCTTTAGTACCACTCTTGCCGCCTATCGTTTTGGAAACCTCCCTCCCTATCCCTTCTCAAAAGTTTATTTTATTTAATTTTATCACGTTTTTTAGTTTAATCGTGCCACAACGTTTTTTTTCTTCGTATTCTTTTCAACTGTGCCAAGAAACAGTTAAGCATCTTATACTTAAATATACTTATGTACATTTGTTGAATGATTTTTCATGTTGATTTTTATTTGTTTCCATTTAGAATTTTAAACTAATTGTGTATAGGTGTATAAATGTACATATACCAAATACATTTTCCAATAAAACATCACACGGATAATGCTGCTGGCTATTACCAAATCATGGTTTGGTGCAATTAAATTACGAGATGCTTGTATTTTATTGGTTTTTATTTTGGTGTACATATTTAGGTCGAGTGATAAAATTTATTAGTTTTTAGTTCAAAGCCTAAGCTACCAACTATATAAATAAGTATTTGTTTTTATCTTAATTGTAACCAAGCATATATAGAACGGAACACAATATGGTAAGTTGTTTAAATGTTAACACAATAATATAAAAGGATTTAAAAGTTAAATAACAAAAATGACACAGAAGTTATAAAATATTATAAAAAACTTTTATGCTTTTCTTCTATACATACTCGTACATGTACAATTGTTCATAAGTTGAAACATATTTTTTCTAAATTAATTATATCATAATTAAGTGTTAAAAGTTTTATTTATTTATTGTATTTTTGATATCTATCTATATATGGTATACAAAATGATGTAAAACTTTGTAGTTCGCTTATCTCTTATTTTTATTTGATATTAAATGTGTTAGACACAAAATCTACTACATTTGTACGATTGGGGATTTCTTTTTTGTAGTAGCTTTTGGTGCACATATAATAAAAGCTCACATACTATATTGAACCTATACAAAACCACACTAATGAATAAAGCTGGCAAATTAAAAATGATCTTAAAATAAAGAGCCAGAAACAACGAGAACAAAACGTCTTTTCATATATTATGCGTGAAACTTATTTTAAAATAAATTGTTTTTTCTTCAGAAATCGCTAATATACAAAACAAGCTCCAACTTATATAAAGCATTGACGCTTTTTTAAGTTTTTCCATTTTTCAGAGATATTAAAAACGATAAAGTGAAATTACAACAACAATCAGTATAGCCATACTTACCAAAAATAGAAACTATATTCACAATCAATTAATGACGTCATGATATCAGTTTCCTTTAATAACTAAAAGTCCGATTTACTCGTAGATGTAGAAAAATGTTTGAGTTTTTGTCTTTTGTTTGTTGATTATATTTTATGGTAACATATTGAAAAAAAATATATATGTCCAACGAATCAGCGAATAGACGTCAAATTTTTATAGTTGTGTTAAATTTAATAAACCTGTTTTAGTAAACAACAAAACTATATTATTGAAGAACGAACGAGTTCAAAACTATCCACCGATTACGTATGGTAATGAAATAATTAAATTTAATTGAGGTTATGTTTTATTATAGCTTCGCCGATTTTGTTTACATGCTGTTTCTCAGTTTAACCAAAGTCATCTTAATATATTATTTGATTTTTTAAGATGGCTTTGGTTTAACTAATGGTTTGTTTTTGTATTCTGTGCAGCTCTCTTTGCATGTAAAAACTTTGCATGGAAAGCATTTGTCATCATCTAAATCGGACTTAATGAAGAAAATAAAAGAAGAAACAAATTCAAAAAAGTAAAATAATGAAACAAAAGCCAACATATTACAAATTTGGGTTCGGATTCGAGATGTTATTTTTGTTAAATGTACATTTAGCCAAGACACATTCGAATATTGCTTCTGAATTTACATTCGCAAGATAATCTTGTAGAAACTCTGGTCAACAAGAGGTGCGGATTCAAACAGCGTCCGTTTCTCATGTAAGAGGCGGCTGATTTTACCTGGCAAGAGGTATAAAATGCTTGAGGAAGGATACCTTGAACAAAAAACGAACGATGAACCTGAATACAGGAAAATGTACGGTGCAGGGACTCGCAAACCCAGTATCGTCAACTATCGGGAGTGAGCAAGTGGGCTCCCAGTCTTCGAAATCAAACGGCCACCATGTCTCCGCAGTGGTGTACTTGGCTGCTGGGACAGAAATTAATAAAAGCTTAACAAGGGATGACGAGTATCCTTTTCATAGGGGTAACAAAATGATAAGATCACCTACTGTTAAACAATCGAGTTTTATAGGAGATATTAATATGACTTTGTCTTCACCAACAACTAATGTTGAAAGCGAAACACACTCCTTCTAAAAACACAGTTCATAACCAAATAAAAAGTGTACAAGAGCTGGTCTCAATGTTGAGTAATGAATTTACCCTATTAAAGAGAGAAAATGAAAACCTGAAAAGTATCATCGAATCAGGTAAAGAAAAAAAATCAAGTCTGTAATGAATATTACACAGACGAAGAAGAACTCGGAAGAGAAATAGGAACCAATTCCCAGTGGATACTAAAAACCACCACATTTAACATGGCAGTTTTCGATGTAGAGGAAGTTGCAAGTGAATCTGATTGGATTGTGAAACAAAACAAGCCCAGAAAAAACGAAAAGCAAAATCATCGCCAAAATATGTTGAGCAGGGAAAGCAAACACCAACATCGAGTAAACCAACTACTCAGTGCAACGATGAAATTTCATAACAGAGAAAAAAACAACCGCCCCCACCAATAAACATAGTTGGTATTAAAGACAATCCGGCTGTCAATGCTCTGACCTCAATTACGAACAAGGATTTCAAGCACTAAATAATGATGTTTGGAAGGTAAATGTTCCAGAATCAGATACTTATAGAAATCTCTCTATGAAGCTTAATGTTGGGAAAGTTCAGTGGAATACATGTGAGAGATACTGTGGACATATGGCAGGATGCGTTAGATCCACAGAGATAGTTTGGACGTATGTCAGGGTGCGTTAAATGTGCTGGTAACAGCTTACGAGCAGGTGTACATTAGATAGGAACTCAGCTGCAAAATGCATTAATTGCAAGGGCCAATAACTTACCGTAGCTATTATTTTTAATTATATAAATTACGAGGAAAAGAATCATATGAACATGTGACCCAAGGTCAAGAGGTAAAAGCAAAAGATAGAAACGACGGCCAAATTTTGATAGATGTCGCGAAATGCATAGATGCTCTAAATAAAAATTTTGATGAGCAGGCTGAGACCAATAAACACATATTTGAACATTTGAAAAACTTGTCATTGAGTAACGATCAACGCGACTAGAAAATTAAAATAAATTTACACACGCTCAGAATAGTAATTTGGAATGCAAATGGGCTGATCATCCCCGAGCCGGAAATATTTCGATTTAAACAAAAAATTGATATTTGTCTAATCTCTGGAACCCATTTTACTAACTCCTCATATGACCGAATACGTGGGTACTGATTTTTCCATGCTTTCCATCCATCAGAGAGAGCAAGAGGTGGATCTGCCATTATTATTAAAGAGAATATAAAACAACGAAGAATTAAAAATTGAATCTATGCAAGTTACAACTATCAAAACTTGCACAAAGTACAAAGAAACTAAAATATCAGTAATATACTGTCCACCACGACATAATTTGAAAAGAGACGATTATGAAGAACTTTTTAACACCATGGAAGGTTGTTTTATGATTGGTGGCGACTTCAATGCGAAGAACACATACTGGGGCTCCAGAGTTACAACACCAAAAGAGACAGAGTTGTTTGAAGCAGGAAAAATATTAAAATGTGATTTTCAATATGGTGGTGTTCAATCAGACACCAACTTACTGGCCTATAGATTTAAACAAAACAATAATTGAAAAAGAAATCACAGCGAGACTTTCTAATAAGAATACCAATTGGAAACATTTTCTAGAATTATTAGAACAAAACATCAATCTTCAAGCACCAATAAAGAGCATTATACAAGTCGAAGAGGAAGTAGAAAGGCTAATAAGAAACATACAACAAGCTGAATGGCAAAGTACATCTTTCAATTACGCAAATAACAACAACTGTAAAAACTATCCACTTGAAGTAAGAGAGCTTGTGGCAAAAAAACATAAAGCTCGAAAGTCTTGGTAAATAAATCTCCTGAAGAATTATCAAATAAAGCGATAAGTAAACTTCTCCATGTAATCAATGCTGCGTTTAGACTAAGATACGTTCCAAGACAATGGAAGGTGGCAGAGGTAATCATGATATTAAAACCTATCAAACAATGTAACGATAAAAAGTCCTTCAGATGGATATCCATACACCCAACCATATCCAAGATTTTTTAAAAATTGCTCCTGAAGAGCATGAAACCCATAATGGTGGACAAAAATCTCATTCCTGAGTTTGGATTCAGAGAAAACCACTCGACTATAAAACAAGTCCATATAGAATCACAGATATAATAGAACGTACACTAGAAATTAAAAAAATATGTTCAAGCGTTTTCCTGGATGTAGCGCAAGCATTTGACCGAGTTTGGCACAGAGGATTGGAGTTCAACCTCAAGCGGGACCTTCCCAAACAATATTATGAAACTCTGAAATCCAACATAACCGATAGACACTTCCGTGTAAAATATGAAGACGAATACTCGGACCTCAAGAAAATTTCAGCTGGAGTACCGTAAAGTAGTGTATTGGACCCTGTCTTGTACCTCCTGTATATTCAGGATATACCACCAATGGGAGAAGCAACTATAGCAACTTATGCTGATGATACTGCGATTTTAACAGTTGGGAAGAATGTAGAAGAAGCTACTAACAAGTTGCAAAAGTAGACCAGTTCAGTCAACAATTGGATGAAAAAATGGAAAATAACACTGAACGAAACTAAATCTGTGCATGTGAACTTTACTAATAAAAATATTTCTAATAGAATCCCAATCATAATCAACTCTACACAAGTTGTCTATGCAGATACGGCGAAATATCTAGGTATGACGCTGGATGCCAAGTTGAGGTGGAAAGAACATGTCAAAAAGAAAAAGGAAAAGCTGAACATGAAGTATAGGAAGATGTGTTGGCTCTTAGGTAGACATTCTGAACTATCCATACAATAAATTGCTTTTATAACCGCAAATACTAAATCCGGATTGTATGATTCACGCCTCCGACAGCACGAAAATATCGAGATAAGACGTCTCCAAAGGACCAAACCAATTGATATAGAGAATGGAACATAAAATTACTATTATAGGAAATATTTATATAAATAAATGTTTTTAATTTCTGGGATAAGCCGTTGGGTTTATCCCAACAAATGTTAATATAATTATGATAGGAAAGTTGATAACTTAGAATAAAGTCAGTTGTAATATTATATAAAAAAAAAGGGATTTTTCATCTCCCGATTACGATCGGTGATTAAATTGAAAACATCTATGACCCTCTGTTGGAATATAGAACTCATGGGCCGACCCATCTTCCATGTCACTATGGAGCCTATGCAATGGAGCTATGCAATGCGCAGGTGGTATACTGTACTTGTGTGAATGGAATGAATCGGTTGAATGAATGTTAGTGTGGGTATTGCACCGTGGGCCCAATAGGCATTGAGTGCTGGAGTAAAATCCGCCCAATTTAAAAAAAAAAAATTTAAATTTAAGTTTTCAAAATTTAATTTTCGATTTTATTTTCAATTAATTGTTAATTATTTTTAAATTGGAGCACAATTAATTAAGCTGCTAGTCGAAAAATAATCACATAAACGATGTGACAAGTTCAACGATTTGCAATTTTGAACTCCTTGTGGAATTGAAAAACTGGGACGTAAAAATATTTTTATTTTTTTTTTGTTACTTAATAATTTCCAAACACAAAACTTTTATTGTGCATATAATGAAACCAAAGCAAATAAAACAAAAATAAAAAATGGAGAACATGACCGAATATTATGTAATAAAATTAAGTTGATAATAAAAAATAAAAGAATAAAACAAAAAATAAAAAAATAAAAAAGATGGACTTTCAATGGACATATAATGGCAATTCAAATATTTGAGTAATAATCTTTCTCATTTTCATTTTTTTGGTGCCTACTGCCTGGTCCGTTCTATCCTTTTTTGTTGTTGGACTTTTGTATAAATATCTATATATCTACACGTTATTTTAAGTTATTAATACACACTGCTTTTTATGTTGTGTGAGTTTTTTTTTTATTTCATAATTCGCTTTTGTTTTTGTTAATCCTTATGGTAATCATCACATCCTTTTTTTTACTCATCTGCTTTGTGTTATCTGTGTGCATTGTTCTCAAGGAAAATGAGGTTTTCATCAGAATATTTTTTATTTACTTTGCGTTTTTCACATTATTGATGTAGAAAAAAAAAATTTTGATTATTTTCCATTACTTAAGATGCCTGACGATTTTATCCCGGAAAAATAATGAACGATTTTTGTGGATGATGAAATAATAAACTTTTGTTATATTATATATATATATATATATATATATATATATATATATATATATATATATATATATATATATATATATATATATATATATATATATATATATATATATATATATATATATATATATATATATATATATATACATATATATATATATATATAAATATAAATATATGTTTAATGCGACGACGAACAATAAATAAATCCGAATGGAATAATTAGTGTATGGGAATGATTGCGAAGGTTTATTTATGTTTATGAATTATAAATACATTGTTTGGAAAAATAAATTTTTGTTATCAAAATTTTCACCGTATCGATGTAAAATTTTGCCGAGCGACAAAAACTAATTAAATTTAAATTTTACAAAAAAATTAATTAAATTAATGGACTAATCCCGTCGGCAACAATTAGCAAATTAATGATTGTTTATTTTATATGTTCACATATATACATATAAAGACAAAATTACACAAATTAGGTAATTTTATATCTTAATTAACAATAATTAGTAATCCCAATATTATGTACTATATGTTTGTTAATAGAATAAACTAAGGTAACATTGACCGGTGTCTATGTTAGATTTTCATATTTTTGAAGTTATAATTTTGAATAATAATTTTTGAATTTATATTATAAAAATAATTAATTATTATAATGGTGTAAAATTTAAGAGTTCATGTTTTAAATTGATGTTAAATGTTAAATTTTATAGTCAATAAAATTTCAAATATTTAATAAAATGTCAACTTAAATGTTTAGACTGTGTCCGAAACCTGTGATAAAAAAATTTTAAATATTAATTTTTGACATTTATTCGAAAATATCGAACACACCTAAATTATTCGAGTCTATTAAGGCAATGCCGAGTTTTACAACAACAAATTTTTTTTTTGTTTTTTTTTTGTTTGTCATGAGCTTTTGACATTCAGTTTATAACTTTTTTCTTGTTATTGACAGCTACGTACAAAATTATCACCGAAAATAAATAACGGAACCGACAAAATTTTTATTGGGAAGCGTTCGGAACCGACAAAATTTATACCATTTAAGTAAAAAATCGGTTGTCGGACCTACAGAATAAAAAAACTCTTATTATTTAATTAAAATTGTTATATTATTATAAATTTATGATTTTAATTACTAATTGTTATTATTTCATATATTTTCTCAATAATTTAAGCTAAAAATATGCAATCATTTAATCATAAATGAAGAAATTGGTCCCAGGCTTTCACCGATATTTTTGTCATGTGGCAACGCCTTTACTATGATAATTTTTGACAGCCATCGAATAATTTGTGTATATGGCATCTTGTTTCGACTCAACAACATCGATGTACTTAACCGTTGTTGTATATAAACACAATAATAATAAACAACCATAAAAAGGATTATCGGATCCATTATTTTAATTAATTATTTTTTTTTAATTTTCTGTGTAATTTATTAGTTGGCACAAAAAATTTGACGTTATGAAAACAAAAATTGACATATATGACGTGGGGAGATTTATTACACATTTCGGACGGCATAATAAAAAATTGTGAATGTATTTCATAGTTTACAACTTTAAATTTTTACATTTATTATAATTCAAATTTAAAATTTATTTAACTTACAATTTATATTTATATTGATAATTTATTTATTTAATGTTTGGATTTAAATATTTATTTTTTAAAACCAGTATAATGTACTGTTTCCAACAAATATTTATTTAAATAAATCAATTTAAGACGTACATAATATTTTGGTCCTGAAGACCATTCTCAAATGTTAAAACATAAAAACTAAAACAACAAAAAAATATAAAAAAATATAATTTGAAATAAAAGAAAAAATCGAGCAATATCTATATTATTGTCTTTAAGTAAATTAAATTAATTTGATTTAAATATTTCCATCTCGTAGGATTATAATTAACAGATTAAAAATAATTTTTACAGTAAAACACTTTTAAATTAATTAAATAAGTAATAATCTTTACACAATTTTATAAATGTTGATGTGTTCAATCTGTGTATAATTCTGGACTTAAATAAAAATAAAAATTTTTTTTTTTTTTGAAATTTAAAAAAATATTTTTTAAGCGGAAACCAACTAATTTGTTAGAAAACGGACACATACAGAAGTGCTACCAAAAAAAATGTATAAACTATAAAGTATTCATTCAAAAAAATCAGTTTTATAGTTACAATATACAAATTTATTGACTCACAAAACATAAAAATTATGCTATAATCATATGGTTTGCCTGTAGACATCTCCATTAATCTAACTAAGTAAAAGTGACCGGTGGGAAGTTAGTACGAAAATTACACTGGAAGGCTCTAGTGGTTTGAGTCATGGATATTTTGTTTATTGTATTGAAACAATGAATTGTGTTTTAGATTTAATTTAAATAAAAATAAAATTAATGTAATAATCAGTATTTATTATTTATCAAATATAACTCACTTATTTATCAAATATAGATCAGAATTTTTCTAGATTCCTAAGATTTGAATTCGATCTCGTGAACACGACGGCTTAACGCACATGCATAAAATTAGTGTATGATGAGAAATACTTCTAGTACACTACTAATTTTATGGTTGTCAAAGTTTATCCTTAAAACTTTGCTATAAAAAAGTATAAATACAAAAACACGACGTTTTTTTGTTAGAGATTTTATTAAATTTTTCAGAAAATATACTAAAAAATATAATTCTGATACGAGTATTAATAATATTTAAGTACACACTGGCATACTGGTTATGGCCGAGATTTCAAAAAATTCTGGAGTTCTTCTGAACCGATCGATTTTTCTTAAACTGCTCCTGTAGATGTGTTATGATCCCAGCTTAAAAGTTTACAAATTTTCTGCTAACGTGTAATTGGTTGTTACTAAAATTCTTATAAAAAAATGCACAAATTCATAATTTTTCTGCTATAGTTAATAAAATGACAGCAGAAAAACATTTGGCATGGAAGCCTTGCGCGGCGAGATCGACATGTATGTCGGTCACCTCTACGATGCTCTCCATTCCTTTTAAAGCAACAGTCAACCCGTTTTGTCTTTTCAGCTGGAAAATGTAGTATCGCGAAATGGGTTTTCGTTTTTTTGATATTGTCCCTTTTAAGCGGGGCAATATAAAATTATGAGTCAGTTAACTTGTCGATTATATTGACGAGTTCATTATTTCACGCCTCTCTTAAATAAATTGGTGGCGACTTTTCGGTCTTTTTAGCTGTTGTGCCAGCATTTATTTTTGCACTTGTATTTTTATTTATATTAAAAGGTGGTATCACTAAATTTGGTAAATCTGATGTTGAAGCACTTTTTTCTTTTTGCGTAATTATATTTTTTTGGTGGCTATGCTCAACTTTACCCAGTGCGGTTGTATTCACTGAATTATTCTGATTCAATGCTGGTATTGGTTGTGTTCGTTGAACAGATATTGTTTTTTTTTTTGGAGAAAATAGGCCCCTTATTATTTTAGCACTAATTATTATTTATAAAGTATATGCACCAGTAATAAAAAAACAAATACTTAAAAATAATTAAAAAGAATGCACTTTTTTATTTTAATTACATATATTCCGCGCACATTGATTTTCCGTCCAAACTGCACGACGATAAAACATCAACTATAGTTAACTTAAATACAACGTATAATATTTTTTTTTGCTAAAATAAACAATTTTCAAATTTTATATTAAAATTTTAATTTTTTACTGGCATTGGATTTTCAGTATCTGAATTTTAGAGTTGAAGGGTTGGAAGTATAATTTAACCTTTGGTGCCCTAGCATTTGTAGAATTATAATTTGGCGGTTAACAATTCAGTTTTAATGATTTGTACAGCTCAAATCCAAATGGTAATGGAAAGTTAAAGTACTTTACAATTATAATTTGGATTTATAATTTTAGAGTTACTATTTTAATTTAGATTTTATAGTTAACTTGAAAATGTTTAATGAAATTTAGTAGCAATATAATTTGGAGGATGGAAATTTAATTTTGGTTCTTGTACCAGAATTTTAGTATAATGTTAGTTTAAAAATTGTAAAAATTGAAAATTAATATTTCAGGTTTGATTTAAAACTTTATAGTTAAATTTTTAATATATTGAAAATATTGAAAATATTTAATAAAATTTAACTAATTTTGAGATTAATGTATTAAGAAAATTAAGATTATAAATTAAATTTAGAATTTGAGAATTGGAAAATAAACAATTTTAAAATTTTGTATTAATATTTGAATTTTAAGACCTGCCTACAATTTCAGTATCAGATTTTTAGAGTTGGAAGAATATAGTTATAGTTTTTGCTTTGGTGCACTATGTGCAGTGGATTAGTTAAAAATTCAATTTTTAAGATCAGTGTTTAAGTACGTTAATTTAATGTTAATACCAAAATTCGAATTTTAGAGATACAAATTTATAAAAATTTAAATTATTGTTTTAACAAGATTGGTTTTAAAATTGTAGATCTCATTTTTATTTAAATTTATAGATACATTTTTATTATATCTATGAACTTACTCTATTCTGAAGAAAGTCGTGTTTTTGCTAAAAACTAAAAATTCATTCAAAATGGTTAAGGATCGACATATTAAATATTAACGTAAAAATTTGCAAATTTATTATGTTTTTTTTTAGTTAACTTGAAAATATTTTATAACATTGTTATAATTGTTATGGTTATTACGTATATATGTATGTGGGTGTATGTGTGTGTATGTTAATGTTATATTAAGTGGATTGTCTTGTGGATGTGTAGTATATTAGTTAATGTATTATGTTGTGTTATGGGTTAGTAAGAAAATTAAAATATGATTTCTTAGCTACCAGAAAGGAGCCTGCGCGCCCTCAGACGCTGCGTTTCTGACTCCGCCTTTGCTATGGCAGGTAACTAAGGAAAACCTACTTGGTGCTCACGTGTTAATTGCCGATTTTATTGATTTTATTTATTGCTTGAACTTATTATGTTATTAGGTTACTACTTGGGCGTTACTACTAATTATTTAGGTTACAATTTTAATTTATTTTTATTTAATTGAAATGGATTCAGGGTTGTACAACAACATTAATAATTATAAGTTTTAGAATAATACAACATTTATAATTATAAGTTTTAGAATAATAAAATACATTATAATAAAAATTCGAATTTCAAAAATAGAAATTTGATATTAAAATTTAGAGCACATTAAAAATAAAACTAAGCAACTTTAAATTTTTTACAGGTTATTACACTATTAGTTGGATTTGGCTGCTAATTTAACAATTAAAATTTAAGAGTTAAAAATTGGTAACATATTAAATTATCATTTTAATTTTGTGTTTATCTTGAAAATATTTAATTCAATTTAAGATCTTATATTTATAATTTCAGTATTGGAATTTTCAAATTAAAATATTAATATTTTTAGAGTTGTAGAGTTAAGGTTAGTATTTTAAAGTGGTACACAGCGTTTTACACACACAGCTTCAGTTTATTAGTTTTCTGTTTCAGGATATTAAGTTTAATGTTAATTTAGGAATTGGAATTTAAAAGTAAATTATCATACTGTCAAATTAGATTTTTAGGTTTAAAGTTTAATTGTTGAATATTTAATTTTAAAATTTGTGGTTTAAGAAAGTTGGTTTAATTTAGTGTTAACAATTTTAACATTTTAAAATTAGTTTTAAAATTTAAAAATCTCAATATTTAGTTAAAAATTATAGTTGATTTGTATTAAAAATTAAAAAAATTTTTAAGGTTAGTACTAATACTAAATTATTATAATTTAAATTTAGAATTTCAGAATGGGAAATTTGAGTTTAAATTTTTAGAACATATATTTTTGAGTGGAGTTTTAGCATAGAATAAGGATTTAGAGTTGTTGTGTTCTATGGTTTTAGAATAAAATTTCAAATTATTCTGTGTTAAAATATTAATTTTGGGACTGGCTGAAAATATAGCTTATTGGCCATATAAGCAGAATCTTGGTTTAATGCTAATTTAACAACTAATGTAAATATTTCAAAGTATTATTTTAAGATTGACTTTAAAATTTCAGAGTTGTACACTAGTCTATTGGATTTGTATAGGATTATGATTTGGTGGTTGGGAATTAAATTAAAGCTTTAAAGTAAATTTTACAGCTAACAAGAAAATATGTATTAAAATTTTTGAAATTATAATTAGACTTTTAATTTTTTATTACAATAAAAAATATATTTTATTTTAAATTTTAACTTAAAGAAAATGCATTTTTCAGTTGAGATTTAGTTGTTATTTGAAAAAAGTTGTAAGTTATCATTTTAAGATGTAGCATAAAATTTCATATTCGTAGTTAATACGGATAATTTTTATAAAATTTTAAATGGCAAATAACATTTATGTTCATGATTAGAATATTAAATTTTTAAAATTTATTATACTTTAAGTTTAGAATAGTCAATCAATTTTGTTTAGTAAGTTAACTTGGTTAAAGACGCTAGTAATTTCTTCAAGAATATAAGACAGCTTTGGTCATGTAAATACATATTATATATTTCAAGCACAGAAAAGTGAGTATGTTTTTTGTTGTCGTTCTTCTATTCGTAAAAATAGTATAAGATACATTCTGCAGATGGCACCGTCTCGTATTTCCATGTTTATTGTCTATATATCTAGCTATTTGGAGTTGTTTAATTGTTTCAGATTTCTTGAATAAAAAATATGTCTCGAACAGAGAATAACACAAATAACAAACAAAGCTTTATTTATATAAAATAATAAGCTTTACAACATTTATCTATTCATTCATTTATTGTATAATTTATGTACAATGGTAATTGATTATCGTTATAACCATATGTGTATATGTGTATAAATATTACACACTATTTTATCAACAGCCGCCACCCTACATTGAAATTCAATACCCATTTACAAAATTTATTTAATGTTTAATTTTAATCTATATACCAAACCAGCAGTTGAGAGGGAAAAAAGCTTTGCTGTGTATTGTCAATTAATTTTTATACTTCGTATCTGATTGCAAAAAATTATCGTTGACTTTAATTTTTATTATTAACCCTTATTTCTCAAAAAATTAACCCTTATTTTTTTTAACTTTTAATTATTAAATTCTAATTAAAATATGTATACATTTATATAACGTACATATACATATACATATATACAATTTGTTGACCATCATGGAAATATAATTTTTATCTGTTTTGGGAATAGTTAAATCGAATTTAAAGGGATTTGATTTGGGATTGTTTTTGTTTTAAGGATAATGGGTTTTTGGAAAGTAAATACAACAAACCAAACCGCTATGCTTATAATAATATAGGGTCATGTAAATTTTTTTATAAATAAGAAGCTTGCTCGTATACGGCGCGTGTTGAACAGCGTAAATACATCAACAGACAGTACGTTAATATTATTTCGTTTGCAACATATACGTATGTGATAATAGTGGACAACACAATTAAATAAACAGAAAATTCGAATCACAATTTTGCCAAGTCAAAGCTCTTGCTATGTAGTAACCATTGTACTCAGCGACGGGCGTGATACGCCATGTAATCTACGCTTTTGTCGACACATAAAATATAACGTAGATTACTTGGCTGTATTTTTTGTCAATTCAAATTATGTCAACAACCTACGATATTTTAGCAATTTGATATCGTGCGCTATGTGTTTCGTGCGCTTAGACCAAGTTACGATTGATATAATCGGCCTGTCGAGACCACTATTTGAAATACCATCGAAAAGTTTGAATCCCAGGTTACAGTATTGGATGTTACGCTACTAAATATACGGTTTGGTGTATTTCTTCAAAAAAGAAAATGGCCGGGACGTACCTGTGAATAGTGCTCGTTATTGCAACATGATAACAAAATATTTGCTGCCAGAAATTAAAGCCCGACCACTTTTCTTTAGGGCTACGCACAGTCCAAAGTCTATGTGAATAAACCAGCTGGATTTGAGGCATTGGAAGCCAACATTACTCGTGCCATTCGCCAGATACCACTCGAAATTCTCGAACGCGTCATCAAAAATTGGACTTTGAGAAAGGACCATCGCAGGTGCGGCCATCATTTGAAAGAAGTAATTTTTAGAAAATAAATGGCAAGAAATGTTCTTTCGAATGATAATAAAGTTTCCATATACGATAAAATTTAATTTTTTGAGTTTTTTTTAATTTTTGCACAAATCACCTCTATAGATTTCGTTATTACGGATAAAATGTCGCACATGTTGTTTGATGGTTTCTATTTATGGCATAACTGCCGATATGACTTTTGTACTTCAGCACTCTTTCCACTATACCCCAAAATTTTTCGATACGTCGAAAACCTGTGGACTCTTTGAGATAACATTGATTTGATTAATCTCGTGCAAATTTATTGCTTCTGTTGGAATTAGAGTCGTGTGAACGAGCTATATGGCGAAAACTTTACTGCTGAATCGTGTTGAAGAATTAGCGACAAAATACGTCGTTCTGAAAAATGTGACAAAAACCTGGCTCAACAACTGCAAATTACTGGCGAAATCATACATTTGTTTGCAAATATATCTAACTTGAAGTGGTTCAACACTAATTTCATGTACGTTTCGTCATCCATCAAAACACATCCACAAAATTTTGTGACAATTTTATCATCAGTCTGGCACATATATTATCGAACAAATGTTGGTTATCTCCACGATTTAGCTTTTTAATATCTCCGTAGCACTTATATCCTTCCTCGAATTTGTTTTACCATGGAGTGGGGTGTTTTAAATTTGATAGCACCTCGGATTATTTTTAATGAAAGTTATAACCTTCTTTTAAAGATTTCTATCAGTTGTGCCATGTTTCTGATTTTTTATGAGCCGTTGTTTCCGATTTTTCTGCGTGCTGTTCTATACCGTTTCACCGTTATAAATAGGGCCCCACTCTCTATATAACTATATATACCGATGTTTTGGGTCAATTAAAAAATTTTGTAATGGAAACATGACGCTGAAGTAAATTCATGGTATTTGAGCACGATTAGTTTTAAATTCCGCTCTTTTTGAAAAGAGATTTAAATGCATTGACGAAAATTCTATAAAACTATCACCAATAACGCATTGTTCCTAAAGAAATTTGGTCACCCTTTAGCTTAGAACTAATTGACAACACCACTCTAGGAATTGTCTTCATTATCGACGTTGTCTACGTTGTTGACGTTATACGAGTTGCCGACTTGATCTGTTCATCTGTCTGTGACCTGTCTGTGATTTACATAAAACAAAAGCAAACTTAGAGACCTTGATGAGCCTAGAATAAAATACCATGATTAAGATCTGTAGATGATCAGAGTCAGTTCATAGATATCGATGCGCATAGAATTTATTGTTCATTGTTGCTGTACACAATGATTATTACGTAATTTTACTGTGAGATTAGCAGAAAATTATAAAATATAAAACTAATTTTGAAATTTTTAGAATCTCGGAATAAGAGAAAACGAACAACTTGGTTATGAACAAAATGTTGAAATGACAACGAATGACACTGTGTAAATATAACTACCACAACGCTATATGATATCTTCTGAAGAGAACACATCATTCATTAAATTACTACATGTCATTACAACTTCATCAAATTCTCTAGCATTTAAGGCACATCGTTTATGTTAATTATACAATCGAGAAGAATATACTTTTTTCGTATATATAAAGGGTTTTCCAATAAGTGGTTTCATTGTAATATTTAAAAAAACGCGTATTTTTAAAAAGAAATCAATGAATGTTTATTTCATTGTAAAGAGGAAAGGTATGCCATTAACATTTGAAAACGATATCAGCCAAATGGCCGCCATGGCTACGCTTGTAGCACCATATCCTTTTCATGAAATTTTCCATGACCGATTCGCACATTTGCGGCTGTATGTCCTCGATAACTTCTCGAATTCCATCTTCAAGGTTTTGAATCGTTTGTGGAGCATTGGCATAGACCTTATCTTTCACGTGGCTCTAAAGAAAAAAGTCTAAAGGTGTTAAAACACAAGATCTCGGTGGCCAATTGTGATCACCTCTTCGAAAAATAACACGGTCAGGAAACTTTTCTTGCACAATTGCGATTGTTTCGTTGCTTGTGTGGCACGTAGCGACGTCTTGCTGAAAATAAACGTCGTCCACATCAATATCTTCCAATACCGGCCATAAAAATTATTAATCATAGCTCGGTATCCATTCACCATAACAGTTGCATCAGCCTCATTTTCAAAAAAGGATGGTCCAATCACATTGCCAGCCCAAAAACCGCACCAAACAGTGACACGTGGAGGATGGAGAGGCTTTTCAACAATCGTTCTTGGATTTTCTGAGCCCCAAATGCGACCATTCTGCTTATTAACGTAGCCTCCGAGGTGAAAATGGGCCTCATCACTGAAGCTGATTTTTCGATGAAAATCCGGATCATTTTGATGCATTTGAAGAACCCAATCAGCGAAGATACAATGTTTATGGTGATCGGCCGGCTTGAGTTCTTGTGTTAACTGAACTTTAAACAGCTCAAATTTTTCCACCAGTTTCACTATTGCCGGCCGAGGAGATATTTAACGACGACCAAAATGTGCTGTATGTTAGGTTAGGTAAGGATGGCAGTCCTAAAGGACTAGCATAGACACCAAATTGGTCCGTAGCTGTACCACATTCGAGTTTCCTCCTCTTCACCCGTTAAACCATCCTGAGCTTACCAAGAAGCGTTTAAAGTCCCGGATCTCGATCTTACTAAGATCCGTGAGGTCATTCAAAGGGGAAGTTCCCATAAATGTTGTTCTGCTGTACGCTAGACTAGGACAGGTGCAGAGCAGATGGAGCACGCATTTTCCTCCTCCTCCTCCTCCTCATTACCGCAGCTCCGGCAGAAATCATGGGCTGGGACACCCAGTCTGCTCGCATGTATCCCAATGAGACAATGTCCCGTTATAGCTCCCACGACCATACCAATATTGGGCCGTCGAAGCGATATCAGTTGGCCGGTCAAGTCCAGGCCAGATCTGCCTGGTTATTACACACGAACTGGCGGTAGACCAGTTTCTTTTATGGCATTTTCGTGAAGCAGCAGTTTACATGAAGCAAGCAGTATCTTTATATCCCGCCTGATTTGGGTTCTTAGGTGTACTGTACCCTTTCGGGCCAGCTCATCTGTCTTTACATTCCCTGCGATATTGAAATGCCCTGGTACCCACGTCAAGCGGATGTTGAACTGATCAGCCATCTCATTTAAAGATGCCAGACAGTCCTGGGCTACCTTCAACGTCAGGGAGTATGATTGTAGCGTTTTAATAGCTTTAGTTGAATGTGCTTTAGCATCACATTTATTTTAACAATTTCAATCCTTTGTTGAAGCGTGTATCGAACCATTTTTAGTAATGGCGTAGTTTTTACTTGTCAAATGTCAAAAAATGATAGCTTCAAAATTGACAGCTGCCCAAATAGCAGGCTATTCAAAATGAAACCTCTTATTGGAAAACCCTTTACATAGTTTTAGTGTAACACTAAAAAGAAAGACTAAGATACAATTTTTTTGTTTGAAAATTTATGGATTTGTGCTTTGATATGTTTGGCTTAACGTCACGTTTTCTTCATAAATTTTTATTTTTAATGTTTATAAGAAACTCTCGACTTTATTAAATGTGTGTATAAATAATATGTGAGAAAGTTCCATTGACACGTTTTTATTCATCCAAAGCGATGAGGAAAACAAAAAGTAGAAAAAAAAAGTTTTTTTCGTGTGGAAATTAAAACGGATGAGGTTTGTGATGAACCAATTTCGTTTCTGTGCTTTCGATTCGATTTTAACGATCAATATTAAATGTTTTGCATTAATTTTGAATCACCATCACAACTGATTTTTATGTATGTTCAATATTATTTCGAAACCCATCAAGAATTCGTTTCAGTAATAATTATACATATAAATATTTATGTGTATACCATAAAAAGCTTTTAACACGTTCGATTTTGTTTTTGTTGTCGCGCTCGCTGTTACATAAATAAATTAAAAATTTACGAAGTCCAATTAAATTGGAAGTTTATATAAAACTATATATACGAGTGCGTTCGTTTTCCATAAGAATACTTATGTTTGTTCCTATAGTTATTATTAACGAAAGCTCTGAAAAACCATAATATATACATATACCCAAGACCCTATATTACAGGCCTGATTGTTCAAAGAAAATTATTCAACGAGCTTTCTATATAGGTACCCAGAAATGCATTTTTCGACCATAAAATAATAACACAAAATGAAGAAGCTTTTAAAATTTATTGAATTATATAGATTATTTATGTATTGAATAGCGCCTTGTACATTGTAAATGTACCTTTATCATAATTTTCGTGATATTTCGACTTTTTGTATTGCCGCCAGATGTGCATTACCCCACAATAATACAGCCTTTGCTGAAAATATGCTGAGTATCGCGAAATGTCAAAATTTTATTTTGATTGCCAATGCCAATATTTCTGTGATATGAATAATTTTTATGATTTTGTTATTGTTTTCTCTCTTATTGTTCATAGTAAATTGTAGCGATTTCCCTCACACTCTATATGCTTAGTTACGAAACGTTGAAATCATAGTATATTAGTAACCATGCACAAATTCACAAGGGAAAAAAAATCAAAATACAACATTTTTAGTTTTAATTTAGTATTTCATTTCTTGTCGACGTGGTTGGATAGACGTATGGATAAAAAGTGTGTGATGCATGTACGTAATTTTCTTGTCTATTGTATTATAAATAAAATTGTGCCTTAAAATTGTCGTAAGTCATCACCAGAATATTTAGTCCAATCTAAAAGTATAATAACTCGCCATATAACTGAAATGTAGACATTGACAATCAAAACAAAATGTTGACATTTCACGATCCTCAGGATATTTTCAACAAAAGCTGTATAAATATGGTGTAATATACATCTGGCAGCTTAATAAAAATTGGAACTGTTACGAAAAATATGATAAAGGTATAATTTATGTATATTTAATAATTTTGTAATTTGTAGCATAATTTGATTAGTGAACCTAAAACTAGGGGCCATTCAATATATAAATAATCTATGTAATTATTTTATGGTCGAAAAAATTATTTTTTTTTAACATTCATTTGGGTACCCCTACAGAAAGGTTCGTTTTTCCTATGATAAAGCCCGTTAATTAAATGGCCCTGATATATACAGAAAGCTCTCATAGACAAATTTGAATACAAAATTTATACATGTTAAGGTTTCCGCTGCTGTAGATGCGTAACTATTGAGTAATACATGGTGGAACATGATGGGAAATATCGAATAATTAACCGAGACAAGCTTGGATCAAGCTTTTACAGTTAAGGAAAATGTTCAAAAAAGCTTTTAGAGCAAGTAGCAAAACACCATGTCTATAAGTAGTAGCTTTATGTGTAAATTTGAGAAAACTTTGGGCACTTCGAATTTTACTCCCTTTTGTACGTATATATATTCACTATTCTATCATATGCTAAATAAATAAAATTTCTCGATTAATTTTACGTACGAAGTAGATACAGATAGCGCTCTATGATTTTTGGATGTGAAAGTGTTTAGAAATGAAGGCAAAATGGAGTTTGGCATTTATTAAAAACCCACTAACACTATATGAAATTTATTACAAGCTCTTTCACTGCCAGCAGCCTAATTCTATAACGAATAACATAAAGCGAAAACTCGAAAACGAGAGCTTTATAGCAGTCAAATAAGTATATGATGAGAAATATTTCTCGCACACTACTATTTTTATGGTTGTAAAAGTTTCTCCTTAAAACTTTGCTATAAAAAAGTATAAATACAAAAACGCGACGTTTTTTTGGTAGATTTTTTTTTAATTTTTTCGGAAAATATACTAAAAAATATAATTCTGATATGAGTATTAATAATATTTAATTTTTAGATAATTTTGAGATGTAAAACTAACCGAATTAATAGTAATATTAAATTTTTTTAAATAATTATTGGTTATGTTTTTGTGTGCTGTCAAAATGTCTCCTTAAAATTTTGATATAAAAAAAAATTTCTCTTTGTCTATTACATAGCTTTTTGACTTTTAACTCTATTCTTCTTGTTTTACTATCAGTCAATTTTTCTAGTGTAATAGCACCTTAATTCAGCAAGAAAAAATTTACACGTTGACTACTTTGTTTTATAGAACACTAGTTACCATTTAATTTAAATAAGATAGAAATTGTGTAAAGTTTATTTGTAAAACTTTTCCAATATTTCGTTTTTCCACATTATCTTGCTTTTACAGAATTAGACCGCAGGTGGATATTGGGCGAGAAGCAATGAAGAAAAAGCCAATGCGCTTACTATTCATCTATATAAGCAAAGTGTTTTCACCACATGAGAAACAACAATTGATCAATAAAACCTATAAAATTTAAATGGAAGGTAGTTTAAAATACAATCAATAACTGGGTTTAATGTAACTCGGAGCTCTGTGCACAGAGTTTTATATCGTGTAATTAAATGGATCGTTAAAGAGAGCTACAGGTACATAAAGTGGCCAAAGATATTAGAAGTGCAAAGCAACCACATCAGCTTTGCAAGGCTTACATCGAGTTATTGGAGCAATAGATGGCAGCCATAACAGGATTAATCCTCCTAAAAACAATAAAGAAGTGTATTACAATAGGAAAAAGTATTACAGTTTATTGTTACAAGGCATTGTGAATGCGGAAAAAAAAAATCATTGTTATTCACTGTGGTGAGGCTGGATCTATTCACGATGCTCGGTTGATTTAGCTTTTAACAGACATATATATAGTGCCACCGTTCAAAGATTTTGGAAATTTAAACGCGAAACAACTTAAATTTAAATTCAGCAACTAGAATAGTTGAAATTAAATTTTTCGAAAGCTCAAATACGGGATTTATCACCAACTGCATAGTAGCTGCTTGTGTTTTGCACAATATTTGCATGTCCGAAAATGACTACTGTGATATAGAATATCTAGACGACTATGATGTTCCTTTATCGGATGACATACAATCTGATCAAGCCAATAGTTGTGGTGCTCGACAAGAAAGGTTTCAATACATGCATAATGACGGCCTATTAAATTAATACAAAAATTATAGTTACTGTCAAGTTCAAATTCAATTATATTTGATATAATAAAATAATTAAATAATCTTATGTATATTTTAAAAAAACTGTTTTAATCACAGCCCTTATTTCAAAATATAATTTAACAACTGCCTATTTGTTTACTATAGCCGTAAAATTAATTGCTTCCTTTCGTCCTGGTCTTCTGCTTTTTTCCAGCAATTCCGTCTTCTTTTTCCTATCCTTAATCTTTACCTCGTAGTATTTTCGTTTAATTTCAGTCACACTTTCCTACCCAGAAACTCTAACCTGCCTCTTGTTATTTTTTTTGGAGCCACTTGATGAAGAAGATTCATCTGTGTCTAGTCCGCTAACCTTTTCCGATCTTTTCGAAATTCTTTCCGAAATTTGGTAGCAGTGGATCCCGTCCCTCTATCTTTTGCGTTTTTGTAGGTTCGCCGAAGGCTGTGCCATTTCCTATAATACCTATGAATATTATAAAATAGGCGTACATTGATGAGTTACTCGTATGTGTATCAGATTAATATTCACAGAATTTAAGTTAGCAGAACATTTAGTGCCTCCAAATCAGTCAAAATGTTTTCCCAGAAATATTTCTTGTTTCTGGTTTTAAAATATTCCTCTTTACTGCGTATACACTGATCCAGGCTTTGCCTTCGTCATACGTACAATTTTTAGTCATTTTAAAAATTTAAATGATTTTAGAATAAAGCCCAAAATAATAAAAACTATTGCATTATAATTAGGGTTATGTTTTACTGCTGTCAACAAAATTCGCGTTCCATTGAGCGTCTACTCACAAGTACTTGGTAGTAGCAAATTGTTTCCAATGGAAAACAGTCTATATATGTACTTTGATCGTGCTGCCTCTTTCGGAAAAATTTTCATTCAAACTTTCACTGTAATAAAATAAACAAAAAATTTATTATGACCTCCTTGCAACAAGATTTATATAATTTTCCGTTATTTATTTTCGACTGTATATAATATGACATATGACGTACATACGTAAAATTATTTCGATTTAAACCGTCAATTAGTTATAAAAATAGTAAAAAATTAAAATTTTAACAGGTTGAAATCAAATATTTCGAGTTTTATATTTTGTTCATTGTGTGGTGACAAAAATAAATTTTGGTTTTCTGTCAAAATTTTAACTTTAATAAATTTAACTAATTGACATTATAAAGGCCGTGTGTGGCGTACTATTGATTTGTGTAAATTAGGTAAAAAAATAATTAAAAATTATAATTTTGACAGAAAACTCAAATTTAGTTTTAATTGTTCACCACAAAGTGAACAAATTAATCGAAAAATTTGAATTTCCGGGCAAAATTTTAATGTTTAACTATTTTTATAGCCAATTCCCACATGGCCTTGCATGAAACAAAGTGTGATGGCAACACATTGAAAATAATAACACCAATATGTTGACGTTGGTCGAAACAAATAGTATGGCATCTTTGGCGGGCGTTCAACGAGTTTGTACTTCAGTTAGTGGTTGGAAACTATATATTTAAGATTCAATAATAATATTCTAAAGACGATTTCGATCTTTTTTAGATTCGCATAATATATAAATGAAACATAAAACATCGATATACAAAGCCATCTCTTTAGTACTTTAATATTATATATAGTATTATGTGGTAAATTTATAACTTCTTAATATAATGTACGTATATGTACGTATATAATATGCGCATATACATATAATATGTATAATGTATATAGAGCGACGAGGTATAAAAACTTTGTAATACATAATATTTTTTAGTTTTATATTATGATCGTGATGAAAATGAAAAATTATTTTACAGATTTTTTTATGTTTGTATCTCTCCATCATAATCACGATATCAGGATATATATCATATCCTCTAAACACCATATACCATTCACTTGAAAAACACTCCAAAATATGTTTGGAAAAATAAAAGCAAAGTTTTTGTTTTGGCTCTACTATACTCGTATATACTATACACAATCTGTTTTCTCTGCCTAAATAGCATATTGTAATCAATCAATATTCTTTTCAACTGTCGCCGGTATCATAAAAATAAAAATGTTTCTTGGTATGTTGTGTGTGCCTATATATTGTTAGACAGAGATTTTTTTTCTATATAAATGTACATATACATATGTACATACAACACTAAAATTACAAAAATGTTTCACAAAAATTCAAGTGTGTGTTGATTTGAAAAAAATTGGTGAAAATAAATCACAACCAAAAAAAGTTTCGAGTATATGTATACACACAATATATATATATATATATATATATATATATATATATATATATATATATATATATATATATATATAATATACATATATATATATATATATATATATATATATATATATACATATATATATATATATATATATATATATATATATTATATATATATATATATATATATATATATATATATATATATATATATATATATATATATATATATATATATATAAATGAAATTAATGAACTTTGAAATTAGGATCATACACACACTAAGAGAGTGGCTTATATTTTTTATTCAGATTAAATGATATAAATGATTGAGTGGATAAAACCACATAACTCATACCTCGTAGAGTCGCAGACTCGTTAGCTAATCAATAAATTTTCTCACGATTTGTGTGGCGCCAATCGAAATTACCAGTATACCCAAGAAAACAACATTTCCATTCTATTATTATGAAAATATGAATTAATTCCAAAGATACTTAATAATATATTAACTAGGTCATAAACTATCCAATTTAATAAGTCTGGAGAAATAAAACTTTAACAGCATCTGAGATTTTTTTTTGATTTTTTTTATTAAACATTTTTTATATAACATAAATAAAAAATGAGAAACAAAATCTACCCTGTGCGCACGCCGTGCATAGTCCATAAATCATTTAAATTTACAAAAACATAGAGCAAAAAAAAAAAAAACGGAACAAAGAATTTTTCTTTTGTGTGTTGTATAAATTTTTGGGGAAAATTAATTTTGTTTTTCTGTGTGTATGTATATAAGCTTTGTGTATTCAACTGTCCAAAACTTCGCACAAACATAGCAAAAAATAAACAATTTAATTTTTATAACACTCAACAATTATATTATGTATTTATATATTGATTGATTCCTGTATATGTATGTATGACGTTCATAATAGTCATATATAAAAAGCTATAAAAAGTTAAATAAAGTGTTAACAGAAATTTGTTTAAAGCTTTCATCCGAACTTCGTTCATATATCGGTACACACATATTATAACATGCATATACATATACACGTATAGCTGTTTATTTTTAATTTTCCACATCAATAATTGACCAAAGTAAAATGATAAAAGCAAAGTATTAATTGAGCTTTAGTCATTATATTATATGTATGTGGCATCCTACTAGACGTTAGTATAGAGAGAGTAGCCGTGGTGTGTGGTATTTATGGTACACACACATTCATTCAATAGAGGAAAAAAAATTAGATTTTCCGGTTAAATGTACACAAAAATTCTGTATATTATATGCCTGAACGGTATAAATATTAAATATCCATTCCCATTCGAAAATTCGTAATAAAAACTTTGTTGTTTTTGCAAAGCATGGCATTTTTTTGTTTGCAATATATTGTATATAATTCTGTTTCCATAAATCTGAAAAGTATGTACATACTCGTACATACACAAAATGAAAATGTGTGAAAAGAAAAACAAAGTTTTTAAAATTGTTGTATATATATATATATATATATATATATATATATATATATATATATATATATATATATATATATATATATATATATATATATATATATATATATATATATATATATATATATATATATATATATATATATATATATATATGTGTATAGTATATACGATTTTTAATAACTATTTTTTCAAAATAAACATAAAAAATGTATTTATTTGCCAAAATAGATACATAACATCTCTGTGTACGTACATACATAAAGTTTTAAAATTAACTTTTTTAATAAAACCTAAAAAAAAATGTAAGAATTTGTTTAAAGCTCTCGCTCGTATTCATTTTTATTTTTTTTAGCACAAAACATTGATATAAAAACCCGTTTATGTATTATATGGGTGCTTTAGACTTTACAGATAGTTTTTTGGTATGCGCACATACATTTGATACAAGTATACACAAAATACATTTCTATTCAATACGGGAGTTTTGTAATACAATACGATATACTCGACAAAACCAAATGTGGTAATCTTATCAATCCTGCAGAGTATGATTCTCATCAATTAAAGTTCATTATTAATATTTAAGCTTTTATCGCTTAAGAACAATAAAAGGATAATCGATAATTTCAAATAAAAATACGTATAGTGGAATTAGTTATTTGTACAATGCCGGTATAAACATCGATCATATTCAAATGTGTAATTGAGCGAGCATGAACAAAAAAACTTTACATTTGCCCTTTGCTTTTAATTTTAACTTTAGAAATGTGTTAACTTTAGTGGAGTTTCTTATACGATTACATTAACTGCCCTAAATATAAAGGCTTCGTCCTTCGAAGCCGTCTGACTGGGTCTGTATCATTGGTAACGTATTCCATTTTTAGATCCGTATGATAGTTGTCGTTTCTAATGTACCATGGTGTGTTCAAAATGCCACGTAAAACTTTGTTTTGAAAGGTTTGAATTATATCAACCTTGCTCTTCTTGGTACAACCCCACAGGTTACACTATATGTCCATATAGGTTTAAGTATCTGCCGATATGATATCAGTTTATTATGTAAGAGCCAGTACATTTTCCAGTATTCGACGTTTAGCTCTTCTTTTTTCTTTTTCACGTGTCTTCCCATGCGGAATTTGTTGTGATTTCAGATGGATTGGCATGAAGTTAACTTTTTTGTTAGTGAAGTTGACGTGTATGGATTTCGTTTCGTTGAGCTGAATGCGCCATTTCTTTGTCCAGCTATATATTGCATTAGTGGCATTTTGTAATTTATCAGTTGACTCTTCTACGAGTATATGCTATCTCCAATTGACAGGATTGCAGTGTCATCCGCAAATGTTGCAATGTTTGTTCCTTTTGTATGTACATCTCTTGTATAAAGTAAATACAATATTGATTCCAAGACGCTTCCTTGTGGAACTCCAGCCGATATTTGTTTTAGATCAGAGTACTCATCTTCAAATTAAACGCAAAAGTATCGATCAGCTAGATAAGATTTTAAATTGTGGTAAAATTGCTTTGGCAGGTCTCGGTGTAGTTAATACTCTAGCCCTCGGTCCCATACTTTGTCAAAGGCTTGTGAAGACACTTGAACATACATTCTTCTTTTCCAGTGTAGTTTCAATTAAGTCGGTAATTCTATGCAATTGGTCTATAGTAGAGTGCCTCTTTATAAAGCCAAATTGATGTGAAGGAATAAGTTTTCTTTCTTCTATTACTGATTTTAACCTTTTAAGCAATAGTTTTTTGAACTATTTATGTTTTCCTCCGCTGATTGCCTCGGAAGGGTCTGAAATGTATTTTCAAGGTGGGTTCAAAGAAGACAGCCTTTTCTTTAGCACTTCTTGCCTACGCTCCATCATCCTTTTTGATAGGAGGCACCTGCATGTTCGGTCGTTTAAGTTCTTTTGTTGCTTTCCAGAGCGAATAGTCTGTGTCTTTTGGCCGGAAACACCGGTTAGATATTCACTAAATGAATTAATTTCTTAATTTCTTTGATTAGAAACTTCAGTTTGTTGCTTAAATAATTACTGCCACGCTGCTTGCAATATATTATTATTTAATAGTTCTAATTGGTCCTCGAGTTGTGTCGCAGTTTTAATTGGTACTTGTAAGACTGTATTTTCTTCGATCAGCGTTCGGAAAACATCCCAATTTGTTTTATTGTTTGTTAATCAAGGCAAGTTTTCTTTCTTGATCAGGGTTGCACTCAGTGTCATAATAACTTTTGTGTGGTCTGAACATATTCCTTCATTATTTTCTATCAGTATGTAGTTTTCGAATCCTCCTTTTGTTACAAAGAAATCTATTAAGTCTGGTATTTTGTTATGATCGGTAGGCCAATATGTTGGTATATAGAATAAAACTCACAGTTTAATGCTTGCCCTGCTGCAAACAGGTTTTTACCCTAGTCTCGATGCCCAGTATGTATTCTTAGCATTGTAGTCTCCCCCAAATATGAAGTTGGTTCCAAGCGATTTAAACAACTCGAATTGCTCGCAAAATGAATAAATAAAATAAATAAATATTCAGATTGAAGCTAACTTCATTAATGTTCTTTGGTTATTGTGTGCTTGTCAAAATAATTTGATTTGGAAGTTACAGTGTAATTGATTATTAAAATATTCCTAACCTCCGAGACTACTCCTCAAATTTACAAGTGGAGACGGCAAGTCGAGAGCACCATATGGATGAAGCTGAAATAAATGTTTTTACGGAATTGTATTATCGCCGATAGAAGATTAATCAGCTATTGATTTGTATAAGCGATGAATTAATCTGCGATTTATTTTTATTAATTAGTATAAATGAACACTTCACAACGAAATTTTCCAGAAGATGTGTAGTATTCCTAAATCATTTGTGGTGAATATTGATTTTCTTAACACGCTGATACGTTGCTTAAAATAGTCCGCTTAACTCGATCGATAGTAGTTCTTGGCACAATAGGAATTGATTATGATTGCTACAAATATTTGTTTAAACTAAAAATCTAAAATATAATAATTAGAATCATACCTCAGAATAGTTTACTATTAATTTACAATTTGTTTCAAATGAAGAAAAAACCACTTAATTCAGCACAAGAGAAGATAATTATTTTGATGTAGGTGTATGATGGCATATCACAAAGCAAATCAAAACAAATAAATTCTACAATTTTGACATCTTTGAAATGTAGTCCGCTCTCTTTCTTAACAAAGCAAAAGTTTTGAGTTTGTTATATTTTTCCTTAACCAACATAACGAACAAAATAATATTTATTCTCAAAAGCAAATTCATACAAACTTGTAAGTAAAAAGTAAAAATGTTGCCTTAGAAGAGCGCTGTGAAAACTAATTTTGATTTAAAATTCTTCTCTGTGTGGTTTGTGTTTTGTTTTAATAATAATGGATTTTTTTAAAATCATATTTTAAAATAAAAATTGTAATAATTCAGGGTTCAACATGAGGTCGTCAAAGAAAGACTACGTCCTCTGGGTACCTAAAAAAAAACTTACTATAATTTCAAATAAAGTACAGGTACCTTCAACTTTTGCCAGTTACTTGAATTCAAGTAAGTTGACTAATGAGTACGAGGATTAATTCAACAATAGCAAACCTTTCAAAAGTAACATAGGCCCTTGCTTATTGGATCTATTACTTATTGAGCTGGTTGACAGTACTAATTCAATAAAGACAAGAATACATTTTTTTAATTTTTTTTAGCACTAAGCAAAATTATTAAATATTCATAATTGCAATGATCGATATTCTTTGTAAAATATTTATTTACCAATCAATACCAATTTAGTGCAGAGGTTGGAAAATAAAAAATAATAAAAATATAAAATTTATAATTATCGATTATGTGTTGTAAAAATAAAGTATTCCAAAGTTAAAAATTAAATATAGTCTGTTAGTTAACTGTACTAACATAAATATATGGATACACCACCACCAAAATTAAAAACCAATACAATAACATAACAATTAATGGTAGAACTTTATAATTGGAACCTCAGGCTCATTTTTATAAACGTACTCTTCTTCTAAAGAGACACAAGTTTTATAGGACCCCGCTCTAATATACTCGAAATTAAAAAAATTTCACATAAGATTTAATAAATCTAATTGGACAATTCATTAAAATAGCAAGACATTAAAAACTGTTAGTACAATTCGTTATATTTTTACTTTTATCACATTTTATTACGTATTTTCAAACAATTTTAACATTATTTCTCACTACTAACCCTTAAAATTTAAAATGCACACCGGAATACAAAACCAATCCGAGAAACATTTGGAAATAAAAATCAAATGTCACTAACAAAAACAAAAATTTATTTAAGTGAAACACTTGAATTTTGTTAAGTTAAATTTTATTTAAATTATTAATTATTATTTGTAATGTTCATTGACATGAATAACCGGGGCCTATAACCTGGCGAAATGGATTATTATCTGTCTCTTTCTTGTAAAAATATCTAAATTGAAAGATCTACAGACTACAGCTATACTATAGACATTTTCCCTCGTTTCGTTTTTTTTTCCAAATACCGACATAAATAATTTTTAGTTGTTTTTACGTAGCTATCAAAATTACTTACTTATTCACGATGGCGACAAATCTTTGAAGTAAGTATTCGTTTCGAAAACGGCCTAGTATTAATTGGCTTGACTTATTACATTTTGTTTGCGACTTCAAAAAAATTGATAGTGATCTTTCTTGTTTTTTGCTTCTATTCAGTAACAAAAAAACAAAAACCCAAAAATTAATTAGACAGTTATATTTTCGACTAACAATTAGTTATCTTGTACTCTTGAGGGTGTACCCCTTATGGCTGATTTACATTCAACACCAATTCTCCGGCAAGATATTCTTGTAAAAAGATGAGAAACAACATTGAAAAATCATTCAAGAAAAAACGAGACAAAACTTCATCTTGTTGAAAAACACCAATTAAAACCCGAGAAACAAACCAAAAATTATGGTGTCTTTTATAGCACAAGATTAATATATCATATATGTAAGTATGTTCAAAGTTTACATTTTTAAATTTTATTCAACATGGCGGCATTCAATTTATCTTGAAATAGGTTTAGAGAATGCCAGACATGTAATACATTTTCGTTTACATATTTGCATATTTTTTTATCGCTTGGAGAATTATAAAATACTGGTTGAGGTAAGATAAATTTTAAAACGGTCTCCAAAAGTCTACTGATAAATCGTCAAACTGAATATACTGTGTAAAGATAACTTTTGGCTTATTTGAAGATACTTTAAAAATATAAAATTGATCAAATACAAACAAAATGTATTTTGTATTTTGGATTTGAACTCGAAAACAATAATTTAATTAAATAAAAATTATTTTAAAATGGATTCAAGAAAAAAGGAACACAATAATTGTTGCTACGTCTCCCGCTATGATTATTGCTTATGATGAACGAAAATGCTGCCCACGCACTACTACTTTTTCCTCATAATAAAATAAAATTTTATTTTTATTTGGATCATTAGGAGAATTCAGGTTCACCAACAGTTGGTAACATGTTGAGTAAATGCTGCATGTTGAGTTTTGAATGCATCTGATATATCAACAATTGGTAATTTAATAGCACAAAGGAGAATTCTCCTTTGTGGTAATAGTGTAAATGACATTTTTTCCATCAATAATTTTGAATGCCAAAACATCATGGGAGTGCACCCGTTGATTTTCTTTTGTATTTGTAAAAAAAGCGAACATGTCATTTCTGTAGAGAGTTCCGCTTCCTTGTCTATTTTACTATCCCTTCTGTTTCTCTTTCCAGTTCTTCATCGTCACTTTCGAAAAACTCTTAACTCGTAACGCTTACATAATCGACCCCCATGTCAACCGAAGGCACCTGTAGATTTATGAAGAATATCCATACACAGATTAAACCGAAGCAATAATTGTTTTGTTGCAATGTGCGGTTACTATTATTTCTAATGTTTTATTTTTATATAACCAAACATGGTATTAATAAAATTAATCTATCAACCAACATATGTATGTACGTTGTTATATAATACATAGAACATAAATTTTATTAAAGTCAAACATAAAACGAATTCTATATGCAAATTTTTGCTGTAACTATTCACAATTTCTCTCACATGAAAATCCCATCGAAGGCGGACATCAACAATAAACTGTATACGAGTATATGTACGTATAGAGTTGTTTTTGTATAAAATTGCAATTTTATAAAACTACAAGCGCACACAAGTAATAAATGTTTATAATTTTATTTGATCCATGTTGGATCCGTCTACATACGAGTACATACATTTACATATGTATACATGTACGTATACATAAAAAAAAATGTTGATTTATGTATAAACATTTTTCTAGTGTTATTTATTTTAAGATATATTTTTTGTTGTATTTCTTATAATTTAAAACTAAATCGGGGCTTTCTTTATGCCCATATACATACACAAGGATATATACTTAGAAAAGAAAATGCAATATTATTGTAATAAAAATATATGTACGTAATAGTTATAAAATAAGATGAAAATGGATTTTACAATCAAAAATAGATTTTATAATAATATGTTTACTTGGTGCGGTGCTGCTACTCCTGCTACCATTGTGTCTTTGTGACTTCTAGAAAAATTATGAATATTATAAGCTTTCCATTTTATTGTTTAACATATTATTTTTGTTTTTGGTTTATAATTTAAGTTTTATATACTTTCTTATATTATCTATGTACCTTGTAGTAGTGTACAAAAGCGAAAACAATTTAGATTAATGGATTTTGTTATCGTGAATAATTTGTCACCTAATCCTGTTTTTACACGGTCTTTTATTACACGATTTTGAAATAACACGGTCCACAAAAATAAAGTTATCCTGTTTTTACACGCACGTTTATTTTACACGGATAAAAAATTGGAAAATCGTTGAATTTAAACAAAGCGACAATTCAAAGTGAGTGCTAAGTCCTCTTCGTATACGAGAAATATAGCTGTGGAAAAAATGGAAAAGGTTCTGTTGACATGGATAGAACATTACACCCAAAAATATATACCACTTGGTACAAATACCGTTAAGCATAAGGCTTTAAGGACTTATGACCAAATAAAAAAATTGGAACCATCAACATCTTCGAAACCCACCGACGACAACAAAAATAAATTTGCTACTAGTAATGGATGGTTGGCACCGAGCAAATAGCGCAGTGGTTAAAGCTGCGAAGTTTGGATCGGGAGGTACCGGGTTCGAATCCCAACAGAGGCGGGATGCAAAAGGGATTTTACATCTCCCGATTACGATCGGTGATTAAATTGAAAACATCTATGACCTTTTGTTGAAATGTAGAACTCATGGGCCGACCCATCTTCCATGCATCCCATCTTCCATGCATCCATCTTCCATAGTACAGGGTGACATGGAGCTATGCATTGCGCAGGTTGGTATACCGTACTTGTGTGAACGGGATAAATGGGTTGAATGAATGTTAGTGTGAATGTGGGTATATCACCGTGGGCCCATTAGTGGCATTGAGTGCTGGAGTAAAATCCGCTCAATTTTAATTTTTTAATTTAAATGGATGGTTACTAGAGTTTCTGCTCGAGAAATCTCATCTCAAGAATCTCGAGAAAATTTTCAAATTTTTTACTTTCGAAATCTCGAGAAATATAAATTTAAAAGTTTCAAGATTCCCATTTCTCGAGAAATAAATTTTTTTTAGCGGCATGCGGAACCTATTGTCAATAGTTTTTTATTAAGAATTAAAATAAAAAGTACAAACATTTGGTTTCTAATGCTCAAAATGAGATGTGAGTTAAAACATTATAATGTTGTTATTGCAAAATTCTCTTTTGTTAAACTAGTTACTGCTAGCCTATCAATTTTCACTCATCAATCAGTTGCCATTTGTTAATAAATTTTACATGCTAAAAAATCTCATAACATAAATGTTAATTGTAGTTGTTTAATCAACATAAATGTTGAAGAATTGTTTCTAAACTTGCTGCGAAGGATGGAATTTCAATTAATGCAATAAGTAAAAGTTCATTTATCCGAAAAAGTTTACTTTTAAAAGGTTTTTCATTGCCGAAAAATCCATCAGATGTGATGAATTTAATATTTAAATTTCAATGTCGCTCATAGTGACAAAAATCAACTTATTTCCAAGATCAATCAAATGAAAGCAGCAAATAAAAAATTTAATAAATCTATTGATGAATGGACGAGTTTCCGTAATCGTCGTTATTTAAATGTGCAATTATATTTTTCCGATGGATCAACAGATTACGAAACAGACATAGTTTCTACCACAAGTGATGGAGCCAGAATAATGTTGAAATATGGTAGGTTGTCGCCGGCTTTTTAACAACTGTGCTATAATCACGAAATTCACTTGGCGGTTATTAAAGTTTTCTACGAAAAAAAAGCTTCTTCAACACAACTTAAGCGATGAGGTTGAGAATGAGAATTCAGATAATGATGATTTTGAGTCAGATGATTTAATTGAAAATGAATTTGTTGCAGATAACATTCAAATCTTTTTTCGTTCTCGAGAATCGAGAATTTCGAATTTTTTCAACAATTTTATTTCGCGAATTTTCGAGAATTCCAAAAAATTTTCTGGAGAGTATTGGAATATTAATTTTACCATCAAAAAATGAAAAATATTTTAACAATAAATTAATTCTTAAAATAATTTATTTATTAAAAAACAATAAATAATTAAATAATTCAAGGAACATAATTAATATCACTTCATAATATAAATAAAATCCTTTTCAAATTGAAAATAATAAAAAACACAGTTGATAATTGTTCAAAAATATCAAAATTATACAAAGCTAGTTATTTTTATTTATCGTTATTTAAAAAGTAAGGTTTTAAAATTACTAAACTATCTCTACTGATTTGTCATTTAAACGCACTCTTCGCTTACTACAAAAATTTCCGGAGACCGAAAAATTCCTTTCGTTTTGCGTGATGTGGGTTTAATTAACAATAAAGTATTCTTTAAGTCTTCGAGATTACTGGTTATTTTACCAGTTATTTCATAAACCATCATTTCCGTAGACAAAGTGCGGAAGTCATCGTCTATTTTTGTTGGCAATTGGGTACATTCCCGAATACTCTCCTCCAAATGTTGTTCTAAAGAAATAAAATTGATGAGCGTTGATGAGCTAGCAGGAAAATCATGGTCAAAAGATGAAACGTTTTTGGCTGAACCTTTGTCTAAATTTTGACATAATCTCTGGGACAATATTTTAGCAGTTTAGCTTGCTAAACTGCTAAAATATTGTAATCATCAAATTGTCTCTTCTTTTAAAAGTCTGGTTTTTAATTTCACTTATTAATTTTCGACTTATCTCGGAATTATTTGTCTGAAGAGATTTGAACAAAAATGGTAAAATGCTTTCTGCAGGGAGTAATGACGCATCTAGACGGCTTAATACCTCTATCGATTTTTTTAACTGGCGTTAGACTATTAAATATATTAGAGGCGACGACATCATCAGTTTTGGGATCCAATAGACACCCAAGATTGAGATCACTTAACGTTTTTAAAATAGCTGGTTCGATTGAATTCGATCTGGTCTTACAATCTAACAACAACTGTAATTCGTGCGCGCCAGAAATCATTTCTTTAATATCACTTTGGAGAATACTATTTCGAACCGGAGAGTTTTTGAATAATTTTACAATTCCCCTTATTTTTATTATTGATTTTTTAATCTGCATACTACAATTAATTTGAAATTAGTTTCAAGGATTTCTAGAAAGGCATGCAATTCATAATGTCAAGATCAAAGGTGAGCATCTGGAAATATTGCAGCTGCCAAAGAATTTCCTTCGCAGCTGGCCAAATTAATTGACGCAGGGGGGTACAATAGTGATGTTAATATTACTGTTATTGACGCATAGAAAAAAAATTCCATAATGGATTGCATAAAACATGCTCTTTGTCCGTTTTAGAAATAAGTTCATCGACCTTAAATGCCATAGGAAGGCCAGAATGGCCAGAATCCATTCAAAGCGAAAATTCTGCTGACATTAAATATGGTCGATGAAATGTGTACAGAAATAATCACTTTGACACAAGCAGTTGGAGGTAGGATTTGATACTTTTACCACTGATGATATAAACGAAATAATTGTTGACAGAGTTCTTAATGAAAACGAGTTATTAGAGATTGCACTAGAAGACAATGACACAAATGATAGCACTGCTGAGGACGAAATTCCGTTTTCAATAACCACCAGCTCAATTGACAAATGATCACATAAACGAAAGAGATGTAAAATTTCAATCAGATCTACAATCTTGTATATGGCTCGATACAAGGAGCTGTACAAAGAACTCTCCAAAGTAGGATCACAACGTACTATAACCGAATTTGATATTAAAATAAATAAACCTGTGCCTGAAACTATTTTTTTTTACACGAGAATATCTGGAACGTATGTACCGTGTAAAAACAGAATTAGGTATTATGAAAATTATATAGACTTTAAAATAGTCAATTATACAAATTTAAAACTAATATTGCGATTAATTAAATATTCCATATAAAAATTTTAAATTCAATTATAGAAATGTTTAGAAAGTATATTTTTTTATTATTTTTGTGTTGAAAAATTTACATATACGCGTACATACCTACATACGTACATTCTACATGTTGAATTTCAAAACTATATTACATATATGCCTGTATAATAGAACTATAGTGTGGTGTTTTTAGTATACATAATTGAAATACATACATACATACATACATATATGTTTGTAAATATATGCTTGCAGTTTTTTAAATTTTTTGGGAAGAATTGTGTTCCAACAATTTGTAGAGGTACAAATTTCATAAAAATATTTCAGATTTTATTTACTTGCTTGCTGCAAACTGTGTGTTTGTCATTTATACAATTATCATTGTGGTAAAATCTATGTATGGATGTATATTGCAGCAATATAGTATATAGTTACTTTAGAACATTCTACCATACATATCTTCAATTATTGATGTTATATAATTTCAGATACCATATATAGATATACACAAAAGTGCCAACAGCTATGTAAATTTTATAATAACCACAACAATGTTCATTGGTAATGTTGTTGTTGTTGTTGTTATTAGATCAATTCTTGGAATTATTATTATCATTGTCATTATTATTATTGTACCAGTTTTACCATTATATTCAATAATTTCATATTTTATTTTGTGACAAAAAAAAACCTTAAATTGTCTTGTAATCCTGATAAAAAGTTTTTACATTTTGGGGCTTATTGTCTTATTGATTAGGTGATTGTGGAATTTCCGTTT